>CM061142.1:388457161-388619661 GCA_030789695.1 Scilla litardierei
TAAAGTACCAAAACCAAGAATACGTCTGCTCACAATATTGTCTTTCAATACAAAATTGTAACATGCCTTATCTGGTAATGAAATAGATATAATGTTACATATCATGTTTGGTACATATTAGCAGTTGTGTAATATAAAAACTCTGTCACTTGACAATCCAAGGTGAACTCTCCTATGGCAAAAGCAGCAACACTTTGCTCCAGTCCTCACGTATATAGTCATTTCACCTTCTCTTAGCCATCTACTTTTCTCAGCCCATGTACACAATTACATATGTGAGAAGCATCTCATGTATCTAATACCCAAGTGGTAGTAGAAATAGAGCGTATGTTTTAAACAACATATACACCTGAAGATCGGGCATCACTATGCCTCTTCTTCTTTATGGACTCCAAGTAGTCATTATAGTTCCACTTCCAGTGGCCTGACTTATGACAATGAAAGCATTCAGTTTAATGTAACCACTGCTTTATTTGTTTTCACTTTTTTTGACGTCACCATTAAGCTTGATAGCATTCCTTTTTCCCTTGGCAGAAGCTTTGGGACGAGAGGTCTAGCAAGCATAACTGGCATCTTCTCTTTAAAAAGAAGCTCTCAACTTGCATCAACATATTAAGGAGCTCTGGGAAGTGAACAATCTAGTTTGTTCATATTGAAGTTCAAGATGAACTGAGAGAATGTGCTAGGAAGAGATTGAAGAAGTATATTCACATATAAGTCATTGTCCATGACAAACCCCAACTCTTTCAGTTCCTCAACATAACTGATCATTTTGAGGACATGGTCTAAGACTAATGTACCAGCTACCATCTTCATTGAAACAATTTCTTCGATTAATCGAATTTGATGATTCAATCTCCATATAAATATTTTACATGTAGAAATATGGAGTGAACATACATATTCTCATACCTCCTTTGTAACTCATTGGTCATGAATGCTAAACAGGGTATTTGGTTATTTCACAGTCCGGAATTCAGACTTTAAAGAACTCTCTCTCTCTCTCTCTCTCTCTCTCTCTCTCTCTCTCCTCTCTCTCTCTCTCTCTCTCTCTTCTCTCTCTCTCTCTCTCTCTCTCTCTCTCTCTCTCTCTCTCATCTCTCTCTCTCTCTCTCTCTCTCTCTCTCTCTCTCTCTCTCTCTCTCTCTCTCTCTCTCTCTCCTCTCTCTCTCTCTCTCTCTCTCTCTCTCTCTCTCTCTCTCTCTCTCTCTCTCTCTCTCTCTCCCCCTCTCCTCCCCATCGTTGGACTTAATAGTTGGATCTTCAGGCGAGGTTGCATTCAAGATGTATGTCAGCTTGTCATATGTCAATGCAATTTTTACATTTCTTAGCTAATCCATATAATTGGATCCAATAAATTTATTCTTTTCAAAAAAATTCTTTTCAACGATAAACTTTAAGCCAGACATGATGTTGCATGAAGATGTCATAAATAATTAAATTGGGTTTTATCTAATTAACTTTTCCACTAAGTTTGCAAATATCTTCTACCCAATGGACAAACAAATATTATTAGTATAATTTTATAGTGAGAATTGAAATCTAACTATCATGAGATTGATAATATTGACCGTTATTAACAAGTTATCTTTCTCCATGAAGGTATAAAACTCTTTATCAATTACAATTCATTGTAATTCCCGATAATAGTTTTTGCCTCTATCCCTTCGTGACCTTAACTGTTGTAAACAAGTCACAAATTCTAGTCTAGTCTGTCATGTACATTTCGTGTTCATTAGGATGAGATATGTGTACCCTTTGTTGGATCTAGATCCTAGCCTAGAGGGGGGGTGAATAGGCTAATAAAAATTCTCGTGCAACCCACGAGAAATCACACGCAGTTAAAAACACAACCAGAGTAAAAAGATAGACAATCACAGAGTACGCACAGATATACCCTGGTTCGGTCGACCCTTCGACCTACGTCCAGCCCCAAAGCAGATACTAGTATTGAATAGTGTAATAGGTACAAAGCCACAAGTTAGAGCACGCTCAGAGCACCCTCTACGTCTCTACACTCGCCAGGCTCTCAGTACCCCACACACAGTGTTTCCTCTCACTATCAATCCTAGTAAAGCTTTCTACCAGCTAGTCCCAAACTAGCTGGGTCCCACTTGTCTAGCCCCAACTAGACAAGTCCCAAAATAGTCACAAAAAATGGTAAAAGTTTCCCCTACAGAGAACGTTACACTAAGACACAAATAAAAGAGTTTAGGGGTTTAGAAATGCTCAGTTTGTGTCCGTGTAGGCATCTCTGTCCAATCAGCACATCGTCAGCTCTAATCTGACGCAAACGGTGTCTCAATCTGACTCCTGGATGTCAAGTTATGCACTGGTCTGTGCACAAAGCAATGCAGTTCAAATCCTTATAAAAGCAGCTGTCTGTGCGCTCAGCAACTCCTTTAAAATAAGCAGTCGATGCGCAAAGTGAACCAGTTCACTTTAAATATTTAAAAGGCCTGTGCGCAGAGAAACTCCCAAAGCCACGTCAGTGGGCACACGATGCGGGCTTCGTTCTTTTTGATTACGCTCGCATTAATCTCCGCCGTTGAAATTTTTATCTCATGTGATTTTGCGGCTTGCACACGTCATCCCATGCAAACGGTTCTCTTCGCTTCGAACAGCAGCAGCGGAGTTCTCCCTTCGAACGGCGGCGGCGGTCTTCGTCAACAGCAGCGGCGGCGTCTTCGAACTTGATGGCGTGTAGCAGCAAAGATGATACGGCGGAGCTCCGGTTGCGGACTTCGGTAGCTGCACTCTTCGAGCGACGGCAGCGGGAGTTGTAATGGCGACTTTGCAGCGTTCGATCGAGCGACGCTCTGGCGTTTCTTCTCTCCGTCTGTAGCTTCGACTTGAGTGCTCAGCGACGGCGGGGCCTGTAACTACAACGGCTTCTCACAGACGGCGTCTTCGCTTTGCTCAACGACGGTGATCTTCACCGGAGAGCTCAGGGCGATCGTTTGCTTCGGTGATGGCTTCGCAACGGTGGCTTCGCGCTTCTCCTCGACGACTACCCACGGCGACGGCGGGCAGTGCCTCTATTGATCTTCACGGCAACTTCGGCACGACGTCATGCAGCGAGACTTGCAGGCAGCAGCGTGGATCTCATGGCGACAGCTACTCGACGGGGATGGCGATCAGATGACGTCGGTGACGGCTTTGACACAAGGCTCTGGTGTGCTTCGAGCGTAGCAGGTCCGGCGGCGAACTCCGACTCAATCTTCGTTCTCCGGCGATGATTGCTCGACAGCGGCTTCTTTTGTTCATGGCGGTAACTTTCATCCTCGAGGGCTCTTGCTGTTTGATGGCAGCGAGGATTTTGGACTTTGAAGCTTTTCTTCCGTGGCTTGGAGATGAGGGCTTCTCTTCTTATGATGATGTGCATCAAGGATTTCGAAATTTGGGTCCTTGAGAAAATGACCTAGGGCTTTTTGATTTTGTATAGATGTTTGGCTATATAGTTTGTGGTATTTGTCTTGCGTGACTTCTCATCCAAAAAGCACACCCTCCTGTTTTTATTGGTTGCCGCACAAATTTTGTTGCCCCTCTTTTGTTCTTGTATTGCCGTAATATTTTGTGTGAGCCCCTCTTGATTTTTTTGTATATCGCAATTTTCTCCCCTAGGCACAAGGCTATATATTGGATGGGTACTAGGGTTTTGTGCAAGAGAGAATCCCTAAGAGATAGGAATATGGAATTTCAAAAGTGATTTGATTCTATCTCTTTGTACCATAGATAGGAGATTTGATTTATTCAAATTGGTGTTTGAATAGGAGAGGGATAGAAGACAATCTTTTCAAATATATTTGGCCACATCTCTCCTCTAATGACCAAGTCCAACTTTGCTCTCTATTGACCGAGTCAAACATCTTTGTGCACACACACTCTTTCTCCCAATATGCTATACGAATATCAATTCCGCCAAATAGTGAAAGTATATTGTTTCACTAATCCTGAAACACACTAGCACACACGTCAGATATAACGACACGTTTGTCATCATCAAACCAAGATCCTAGATCGTTGCTTCCAACAATCTCCACCTTTTGGTGATGACAAACCCATAAAAGATTTGAGCATGGGTGTGTGAAGTATTGGTGTGTGAAGTGTGTTGAAGGGTGTAATGCAATATGAATCGTGGAATGAGATAATCAAGTATTACAACATTAGTATGCACAACATACATTATTGCTTCCCCTTCTCTCAAGCTCTCCCTTAAACAGATATTCTCTCAAACTTCCCCTTAAACAAATAATACCGACAATCAAGCAAATCTTTTCTTTCTCCCCCTTTGTAATCACCAAAAGTGGATTAATGAAGTCACAACACTATTTCATGCAAAAATAAACCATTATTAAATGTAGCGTGCAATTTGCATGAGTTTTCCAAAAATATTAGACAGTTCAAGTTCATAGAATTTCAAAACAAGACTTCTCCACCTTTGTGTAAGTGAAACAATAAAGTGCAAGAGGAGATTCAATATCAGAAAATCAACCAAATCAATCCACATTTTCCAATCTTCATGAATATCACTAGGATTGATTTTTCCCACCTCATCAAGGATGAGTTCAAGTTACCGAACCCCGAAACATGGCATAAAAGGGCTTTTAAATGCGGGGTGGCATTGCTTGACGAGTTATATACACCAACGCTAATGATTACCCATGTAGCACAAGTTGGATACTCGTGGGTTGTGTATTAGCCATGAAGTGTATCCATTTTTCATACGGAGCAATTTTCATATTTTTTTTTCATTTGCATTTTTTTGCTCAATTTTAATTCCTGGCTAAACACTTCATATCCCTAGTAAAATTCAGAATTTAATCATTCCTACATTCACTTTCCATTATTCTTCAAAAGAATCTCCAAAAGCACTAAAAAGTCAATTATCGTGAAAGTGTAAATGTAGGTGTAGAAGTCAAATTCGAAATTTATGAGACATGTCATGGCTACTAAAAAGAATACCATCATGTTCATGTAGCTACAACAATAATGAATTGACTTCTACAAGGGATAGATTGATCATTCATACAATACCACTTAAGAGATTTATAAGAGGATAATCAACAAGCACAATTTTTTTCATTTTTTTCATTTTTTTCAGAAATAAAAACATTTAAAAAATCATGCATGCAAGCACACAAATCAAAATAAATCAAGCACACAAACAAATCTATGAAGGTATGCAATGAAATGCAAAGAGGGATAAAAATTATACCTTCTCATCGCTTTTTTGACGAAGGAGCTAAAAGAATGAGACATTGAATTTAACGCTCCTCGCCAAAACTCCATCACACCTACATGGAAGGTGTTAAGTGTGACCTTGGAATCCAACAAGGTCCACTAGTGTTAGCCAATATAGTTTTAGGAATCCACACTTGTTTAAAATTGATATTTGTGTTCCTAAATTTACAATAATATGAAGTGTGGCCTACACTATCACAAGTAAAGCACTTTGCATATTTGTTCTTTGCAATAGAGGGTACATTGTGGAATTTCTTGAATTTTTGCTTTTCAACGTTTTTCAGACCAAAACCGAGTCCTCTTCTATTATTGCCATATAATTGATTCTCTAAAATAGTGTCCAATGATTGTTTTCCCATAGAGAATTTCTTAATGGCCAATTCAAGATTAGAGACTTTGGATTTCAACGATTTATTTTCTTCCACAAGCAATGTGCATTTACTTATAAAAGTTCTCTTGTTTTCCTCTTCCTTCTTTCCAAATTCAATCATTTTCCTTTTAAAATCATTATCCAACATGCAGAATTTATCATTAAGCTCTCTAATCACATAGTCTTTTTCAGTTTCGAGCTTAATCAAATCAAGTTTAAGCATGCTAATATTATTCATCAAGGAAGGGCAAGAGAGACAAGGTGCTTCATCATTAAAACTGGACTTTTCCTTTTTCAAAGTGTCAATACTAGAGTCACGAGCAACAATATCAATTTTGAGTTTTTCAATCTCTTTAGACATTTCATTATCAGATTGTTGCATTTCAAAATTCTCATTTTGATAATCATCTATAGTGGATTCAAGCTCTACTATTTTATCTTACATTTCTTTACAAAGATTAAGGAGTTCAGTTTTACTACCAGAAATTACCTCATCGTGTATTCCCATCAATGCCATGCATGAGTGGGCTTCGTGTTCCTCCTCCTCACTCTCAGCTTCGCTATCCATATCCCAAGTTAGCACCTTGGATTTTCCCTTTTCTTTGGCTACCTGAGCTGTCTCATGTGGGCAATCCCTCATTCGATGACCTCTTTTCTTGCATTTAAAACAAGTCATTCTATTAGTAGAGCGATTAAACCTGGGTGCCATTTCTGTTCTTCCTTGCTTGGTCTGGACATACTTTCTGAAATTTCTGACCATTAGCGCTATGTCATCATCATCATCTTCACTTTCATCAGCTTTCAGAGCAAGTGGCTTGGTAGCTTTTTCTTTTTCCTCAGGTTTCTCCCTTTCAACTATATTTTGCAATTCAAGCTCGTGGGACATTAAATTACCTATGAAGTCCTCCAACCTCATCTGTGACAGATCTTTCGCTCTTGGATGGCAGTGACTTTAGGCCTGAAAGAGCCTGGCAGTGCTCTTAATATCTTTCTCACCTGCTAAAGGCTAGAATATGGCTTACCGAGCGAACTAGAATTGTAGACAATGTTGGTGAACCTCACAAACATTTCTGATATGGTCTCTGATGGTAGCATGCGAAATCCCTCGTATTCCGTGCTCAGAAGTGCAAGTCTAGACTCCTTCACCTATGACGTTCCCTCGTGCGTCACCTCCAAAGTATGCCATATTTCCTGCGCAGTTAAACAATGTGAGATGCGATTGAATTCAGATTTATCTAATGCACAAATGAGAGCATTCATAGCTTTAGCATTAAGAGAATAAAGCTTCCAGTCATTATCATCTCATTTATCATCAGGTTTAAGCATCTCAGTGTTTTCAATTTTAATAACAGGTGATTTATAGCCTTTTTCAACAATTTGCCAAGCTTTATAATCAATAGAAATCAAGTAGATTCTCATACGATTTTTCCAATAAGCATAGTCTACTCCATTAAATCTAGGTGGTCGGGAAATAGACTGACCCTCAGCAAAAGCACTATCAATGTGGTCCATGGTCAAACTAGGCTAGATCTACTAAACTGGCTTTGATACCACTTGTTGGATCTGGATCCTAGCCTAGAGAGGGTGTAAATAGGCTAATAAAAATTCTCGTGCAACCCACGAGAAATCACACGCAGTTAAAAACACAACCAGAGTAAAAGATAGACAATCACAGAGTACGCACAGATATACCCTGGTTCGGTCGACCCTTCGACCTACGTCCAGCCTCAAAGCAGATACTAGTATTGAATAGTGCAATAGGTACAAAGCCACAAGTTAGAGCACGCTCAAAGCACCCTCTACGTCTCTACACTCGCCAGGATCTCAGTACCCCACACATAGTGTTTCCTCTCACTATCAATCCTAGTAAAGCTTTCTACCTGCTAGTCCCAAACTAGCTGGGTCCCACTTGTCTAGTCCCAACTAGACAAGTCCCAAAATAGTCACAGAAAAATGGTAAAAGTTTCCCCTACAGAGAACGTTACACTAAGACACAAATAAAAGAGTTTATGGGTTTAGAAATGCTCAGTTTGTGTCTGTGTAGGCGTCTCTGTCCAATCAGCACATCGTCAGCTCCAATCTGACGCAAACGGTGTCTCAATCTGACTCCTGGATGTCAAGTTATGCACTGGTCTGTGCACAAAGCAATTCAGTTCAAATCCTTATAAAAGCAGATGTCTGTGCGCTCAGCAACTCCTTTAAAATAAGCAGTCGGTGCGCAAAGTGAACCAGTTCACTTTAAATATTTAAGAGGCCTGTGCGCAAAGCAACTCCCAAAGCCACGTCAGTGGGCACACGATGCGGGCTTCGTTCTTTTTGATTACGCTCACATTAATCTCTGCCGTTGAAATTTTTATCTCATGTGATTTTGCGGCTTGCACACGTCATCCCATGCAAACGGTTCTCTTCGCTTCAAACGGCAGCAGCAGAGTTCTCCCTTCGAACGGCGGCGGCGGTCTTCGTCAAAAGCAGCGGTGGCGTCTTCGAACTTGAAGGCGTGCAGCAGCAAAGATGATACGGCGGAGCTCCGGTTGCGGACTTCGGCAGCTGCACTCTTCGAGCGACGGCAGCGGGAGTTGTAATGGCGAATTTGCAGCGTTCGATCGAGCGACGCTCTGGCGTTTCTTCTCTCCGTCTGCAGCTTTGACTTGAGTGCTCAGCGACAGCGGGGCCTGTAACTGCAACGACTTCTCACAGACGGCGTCTTCGCTTTGCTCAACGACGGTGATCTTCACCGGAGAGCTCAGGGCGATCGTTTGCTCCGGTGATGGCTTCGCAACGGCGGCTTCGTGCGGCGTTTCTCCTCGACGACTACCCATGGCGACGGCGGGCAGCGCCTATGTTGATCTTCACGGCAACTTCGGCACGACGTCGTGCAGCGAGACTTGCAGGCAGTAGCGTGGATCTCGTGGCGGCAGCTACTCGACGGGGACGGCGATCAGATGACGTCGGTGACGGCTTTGACACAAGGCTCTGGTGTGCTTCGAGCGTAGCAGGTCCGGCGGCGAACTCCGACTCAATCTTCGTTCTCCGGCGATGATTGCTCGACAGCGGCTTCTTTTGTTCACGGCGGTAACTTTCGTCCTCGAGGGCTCTTGTTGTTTGATGGCAGCGAGGATTTTGGACTTTGAAGCTTTTCTTCCGTGGCTTGGAGATGAGGGCTTCTCTTCTTATGATGATGTGCAGCAAGGATTTTGAAATTTGGGTCCTTGAGAAAATGACCTAGGGCTTTTTGATTTTGTATAGATGTTTGGCTATATAGTTTGTGGTATTTGGCTTGCGTGACTTCTCATCCAAAAAGCACACCCTCCTGTTTTTATTGGTTGCCGCACAAATTTTGTTGCCCCTCTTTTGTTCTTGTATTGCCGTAATATTTTGTGTGAGCCCCTTTTGATTTTTTTTGTATATCGCAATATTCTCCCCCTAGGCACAAGGCTATATATAGGATGGGTACTAGGGTTTTGTGCAAGAGAGAATCCCTAAGAGATAGGAATATGGAATTTCAAAAGTGATTTGATTCTATCTCTTTGTACCATAGATAGGAGATTTGATTTATTCAAATTGGTGTCAGAATAGGAGAGGGATAGAAGACAATCTTTTCAAATATATTTGGCCACATCTCTCCTCTATTGACCAAGTCCAACTTTGCTCTCCATTGACCGAGTCAAACATCTTTGTGCACACACACTCTTTCTACCAATATGCTATACGAATAGCAATTCCGCCAAATAGTGAAAGTATATTGTTTCGCTAATCCTGAAACACACTAGCACACACGTCAGATATAAGGACACGTTTGTCATCATAAAACCAAGATCCTAGATCGTTGCTTCCAACACCCTTGACCACCACAACAAGGTCATTTTCAAACCCCTAAATCCATCTCATGGTAGCAAAAGTGCATCACCTAGTATTGAAATGCTAGAGCTTGATCGCCGTCAATAACCATAACACCAACACTAAGTACTTTACACTTTTTAAATGACAGAAGGAAGGCTACAGATAATTCTTAAAAGAATTTTAAACATAGTAGACTTGATATAATTAGTAAAACTAAGTCATGTAGGTTTCATTGGACAAGCTAGCGATGTAAGGAGAGTGAGGTTTTTAGTAACTGAAAAACCAAAACCATGTTCCTTAATTTAAGAACATATCAAAACATGCATGTCTTAGATATCAATATGAAAAGCAAATTTTCAAACCCAGTAATATCCACAATCCTTGTGTAATTCCAACTGGTTTGTTTTACATGTACTAATTAGTCCAATTAACTAAACTTTTGCAAAGTAGTATTTCTTTGCAAGCTATTCCTTTTGCAAGCGATTTATTTATACAAGCAATCTTGCATTTAATCATATTAGAAAAAGATTACTTAATAATTACTTGGACCATGAGGTGATGTCATACACCGTTTAATTAAATTACTAATGATAGAATGATTGCAGGATCCTCATAATTTTTATGCCACATTATAGTATAATCAAACATGTTTTCGCTAAACATCCATGATCTGGTAATAAAACATCTTTAAACACATTTAAAATTTATCAAAAATTTTATCTTATAAAATTTTCCAAGATTTTAATTTTCATCAAAAACAATCTTTGTTATCTAACAAAAACAAGAAAAAAAAATCTTAAACAAAATTTGACTTTAAACATCACAAACTTTGCAAATATCACATATTGCTAAAAATCATGATATTTGTCTACTAATACTCACCTATTGATCGAGTAATGACATCGTTAGTTGACTAATCGTCACACATCAGTCGACTAATCTATAATCCGGAAGTTACGCAAATTTCCATTGGCTACCTCTTCTTAAGTGATGTACCTTATAAAACCAAATTCTAGTATCAAGGAGCATGATCTGTTACTACTCTAACATTGATCACTTGCCCAAGCTTTGAAAAGGCTCTCCTTAATCTCTTTGATGTTATTCTCTTGCTAATGTTAATTATTGAGACATCCCTAATTGAGTTTTGATGATGATCAAGTAAATGGTAGGTACTAATCGTATTTATCAAGTTTGTATGTATTTTAATGACACATCAAATATGAGGTTCAAAGCCAAATAAATTTAGATCAAAGTCAAAGAAATAAAGAAAAGTCAACATGCCATGAAGAACCAAAAAATGATGCATTGAAGTTTGATCAAATGATACTCAAAGATAAAGACATTCAAGGGAATGATCAAGGAGAAATGTGAGCGCACATTCAAGGCCAAAGGAGCAGACGAGACTAATGCATAAAGATGGAAGAATTGTAGCGCATCAAGAACCCATTTTTTTTGGGTAATATTGATGTAATTTTATTCATGTCCTTAGATTCCATATACGCCTTAGTTTTGGAGCTTCACAAACTTATAGAAGTTTTTAAAACATTATTTTCAACTCAAAATATTTGGAAAAAGTTTGGAATATTTTTGAAATGATTTCCTGAATATTTTTGAGCTATTTTCCCATGTATCAGTAACTACTTTTACTATAATAAGTAACTACTTTTACTATAATAACAAACTACTTTTTATTGGGAAAAGAGTATTCTTTGTTACTCAAAATAGCTGACTACAGTTGATCTTGTAGTCAACTATCGTTGTTCTGGGAGCGACTACCAAGTGAACTGCAGTCGACTACTTTGGCCCAACGACTAGAAAAAACACAGTTCTTCATTTTACGGAAGTGTGTCGATTTAGCCGTTGTGAGGGCATTTTTGTCGACTATTTGGAATGGTTAGAAGCCCTATAAATTGCTGGAGATGGATGCATTTATTATTACAATTAATGATCAATATTTTTGTGTTTTGAGAGCATTCAAAGGCATTTTCTTCAACTTTCTTTGCCAAATTAATTTCTCTCATTCAAAAGCTTTTAGGCATATTTTTGGCCACCACTTAATTTCATCTCTCTCAAGGTTTTGACTTAATATTTTCATAGAGTGATTCAAGCTTTTGTCTTTGATCTTTTGTGGTTTTAATTTCATTTTGTCAAAGATCAAAGGTGGATTTTCTTATAGCCACATTTTCACTCAAATCTCTAACTCTATTGGCTATAGGAGATTGTAAGCATCAACACCATCTTCAAGAAGTTTGTAAACACACACTAGGTGCGGTGGTAAGTTTTATTTGAGTAGTTGATTGCAGTGGTTTGTAAAAATCCTCAAAGGATGTCCTCTTTGGAGAAGAGGTTGGTTTGTATTAGAAACCATATCTAAAGGCTGTGATTGGAAATTCATAGAAAGTGGTGCTAGGTACTTGTAGAAGCCCTCTAATTTGTGACACAGTTGCTCTCTTGGTTGAGAGCTTGGTAGTGGAAAGTCTCATAGTGGTTGGGGACTGGATGTAGCTCACTGGTGGGTGAACAAGAATAAAATTGACTTGTATTTGCGATTGTCATTTTGTCTCTACATTGTCCTTGCCTGCAAATTATTGCGATTTAGCTTCCGTTGCATATCTCTCATTCTTTCTTGCAAGTTATTATGTGTGTTGATTAAGTATTTATGGTATAACTCTGTTAAGAGACTTAGTTATACATTCCAAGAGGGATTAGATTTTTATTTTAGCACTTATTTTAAGAAAAATTAATCATCCCAGCTTCCCCTCTAGTGTTTGTTTATCATCTACAGATCCCCAACATCTAAGACCAGAGATGAATATGTTAGTTGTGGGTTTTGTAAGAGGCTAGACTGGGACTAAAGTTGGTAGAGTAAAGTCTAAAATTGTTGGATAGAAATCTAAGCCTAGAGGGAGGGGTGAATAGGCTAATAAAATATTTTCGTGATCACACAAGCAATAGTCTTCTCAGAGAATCAGACACAGAGTAAATAAAGTGCAAGTAAAGACAATCACAGAGTGCACGAGAGATTTACCCTGGTTCGGTCGCCCCCAACAACCTACTCCAGCCCCAAAGCAAATACTAGATTCAATAGTATCAAGATACAAACTATAAAGAGCTATGAGCCCCAACTCTATGCTCACTTGTACCACACTAACCAACGTGTCAAACACTATAAATCTAGTACAAGCTCTCTCTTGACTAGCCCCAACTAGTCAAGACCCCAAAGTGATAGTTTAATACAAAATAAAGATCTATTAGCAATATCACAAATGTAAAAGAGATATAGAGCTTAAAGCGCTTAGTTTTGTAATTTGTTTCGTAGTCTCTGTCAATCATCACGTCGTCAGCTATGATGTGACACAAACGGTGTCTCGATCTGAGCTCTGGATCTCAATCTGTAACTCCACGAGGTTGAATAGAAACCTGGTCGGTGTGTATAGAAGTTCCAGTGCAAATCAAATCGAAATTTGGATGTGCACACAACAACCCTCTAAAATCTGTGTTCTTCACGCAACTTCAATGTCGCATGTAGAGGTCCACGTCAGTAGAGTTGGGCTTCTCTTTCACGTTCACGGCACAACCACGAACCCTATCAATATCTTGACATCACCAAGTCACGACAAGCAAAGTGGTCATAGGTAGCACCAAGTTGAAGTCTCGGAGGCTAGATCTCGGTAGCGAGGTAGGAGGACACCGGCAGCGACAAGATATTCACGACAAGCAGCTTGAGGTCGACAATATGATGGAGATGGCAGCGAACACTGCACGACGGCAGCGGTAGTTGTTGATGGCAGCAAGTAGGGTATCACGGCGACATGGAGCACTTCCCGTCAATGAGGATGAAGATGGCGCCTTGAAGATGGCAACATGTAGGGTTGCTACTTGTTGATGATAAATGCAAGGTCTTCACACCACAGCGGCTGTATGAACCTGACGACTCGAGGCAGTTGATGGCATGGCTGCTTGATGACCAGACACGAGGTGAACTTCAGTCTTGAGGCGGATGCTTCGGCAAGAAACAAGGGTCACAACGGCTATCTCCTCGACAGCTCAAGAATGGCAACAAGAGAAGGTCGCTGGTAGCATGATGACGTCGCTAGCAACAACTTGTGGATCTGTAAAATGGGCAGCAGGGAGTGATTCTCTTTTTGCTGTGGGTTTAAGGAGCTTTAACCCTTCCTCTTGACTGGAAGATGGAGAAGATGATGAAGAGACTGATAGTGTTTGATGTTGAAGATCAAAGCTTGTAGGTATTGAGTTGAAACAACTCTTGGAGATGGAGACCTTTTTGGATATGAGGGGTTGGGCAAAGAGAGGTTTTTTTAGTTTGTTGCAGATGAAAACTTTGGACTCGTTTTGTTGCTTACGACTGGGAAAATATAGGCTAGGGTTTTATTTTTGTGTTGCCGCATCCATGCCTCTCTCTTGATGGGGGTATATTTAAGGGTATATGTGGTTGTGTTTGGGTCAAAGCACATCTCTAAAAAATAGGGATTGTATGGAGATTAATATGGGATTTGAGTCAATCAAGTTGGATTTGTTTTTGATTTGAATTTGTATGGGATTCTAATTTCAAATTAGCTTTCTTATCCCTCCATCTCTTGACCATGTCCACCTTGAGTATGAATTTTTAATTTCTCCATCACTTTGACCAAGTCCCCCTTGTAAGGATCATGTCTATGGGGAAAACACTAGAAGGGGGGTTGAATAGTGTTTATGTAATTTAAAAAGATAGTTACACCAATTTAAATGCAATCCAACAAAATATTACGGAATAGAAATTAAACCCAAAATGAAACACACGCAAACGCAGAGATGTTTCAAGGGTTCGGATTACCCAAGTCACTTCCCGACTTGTTCCCAGTAATCCTACGTCCCTTCCACCCGGATACCTCCGGATACTCAAGTTAGAACCCTAACTTGAGGTTTCCTTAAAAACCACATGTAGCAACCCTACAAGTGAAATCGAAATACAATCGATTGACCTTGACTCCCACAACTTGGGAGCAAGCACACCACTCTCACAACCCGAGAGCAAATTCAAATAAAGAAAGTTATGAAATATGAAAGCAACACTTACAATCACCTATACCTTGAAGTAGAACTTGAAGGAGAAGTGTGTTGTGTTTTAGAGACTCTCTTAGAAGAGATGAGAAAACCCTTTCTCTTGACTGCACCAAATGCCTAGAAGATAACTCTTTGCTTCTAGGTTGGAGAGCAAGAGATCAAAGATTGGAATTCTTAGGGTTTTGGATTTGAGAGCTTTTAAACTTGAGAATGAAAGCTTGAGAAATCTTGCAATAGCCTAGGTAACCTTTCAATGGAACAGTAGAAGCCCCTTATATATGTTTCTCAAATCCACAAAACAGATTAGGCAAAAAACCTTTTGGAATCCGTGAGAAAAATCTCAATGGATAGAATCTGAGCTCGCGACAGTCGACTGTTGAGGAAACCACAGTCGACTGTTGCACAGTCAGCAAGGGTATGTGAGAATTCATTACGGTAACTTACCACGTGGACAGTCGACTGATGAAGCATAGACAGTCGACTGTTGAACCAACAGACGACTGTAAATCCTTCTACAGGCGGCTGACCGCAAAAAGGGTAAGTTGAAGAATTCTGGAAATCTTCTGAGATAACAGGATAGACGACTGTTAAGGATAAAACAGTCGACTGTTAATTAGAACATGCGACTGTAAATCCTTTTACAGGCGACTGTCAAATACCTGAGAATTTCCAGTGAGCAGAGCCAACAAATTGGCTCACAGACAGACGACTGTTGCAGCATAGACAGTCGACTGTATATTCAACATTAGTCGACTGGCCGTAAAAGACAGATCAACAAAGTTTGGACAAATGATAGACAGGCGACTGATTTACAAAACATAGTCGACTATCACTTGGACAGGCGCCTGTGTATCGTTCAACAGTCACTTGAGGGATTAAAAACAGAGAGGCCCAAAACTAGTTTGTAAAAGATTGTGCATAACAGGCGGCTGTAGAATAAAAGACAGTCGACTGTTTTTTGAGGCAGGTGACTGTATAATGTTCACCAGTCGACTGTTGTAAACAATCCAAGCACAAACAATAAGAAATGAATTGGAGTCTAAGGACGAATGATCTAATGATGTCCTAAGACTGAATTGAAGATGTGTGTGAGTGCTCTATCAATGTTCTACTTCTAAGCTACATAGTAGAAGAGATAAAAGAAATTTACATTGACGAACTCTCTCTTCTATCCAACTTATGAGCTTGAAGTCTTCATGGAGTTTCAATCATCATCTACGATCATCTAATCCATTTCATTTGCCTTCAATGATCTTTAAGAGTCATCCATTGCAGATCTTCATATAAAGCTTAGGCAATGGATTAACTGCAAAATAGGGGATTAGTCACAAGTATTTATGTTTACTCATCATTAACATAAAGTTGGGAGAAATCCAATACTCGGCATTCTCCCCCATTTTGATGATGACAAACAAACATAAACAAAAAGATAAATAATTGTGCGTAATGAAAACTTACTCCCCCTACATAGATGCTAATCAGGTTAGTCAACAAATATTAGGGCATCTATATATCAATTGAAGAAAATGAGTAAGATATGCATGAATTTAAATTCAAGAAATCTAGGATTAAAAAATCCATATTTATCGTAATCTTACTCCTTCTGAATCTAAGGCAACTTCAATCTTAGATTCAAAGTGTTAGCACATACTTAGCACATTCATTATGAATCTTGTATGTTTATTTCTCTCCCCCTATGGCATTATCCAAAAAGGTGGGAGTAAATAACAACAACAATAATCGTGCTAAATACGAACTAACAACAATCAAGGAGTATAAAGATATAAAGAATCAAAACTCATAAAATCACATCAAATACTTATGTGAATATAGGAATGGAAGTCCAATATCAACATTTTAGATATACGAAACGAAAATAGTTTCAAAAACGCATCACATCACAGATAGGATGAATAATCCAATATCAAGTCCAAATTGTCCCAAAATCACATCAGAGGAGAATATATCATTCATGGAGACAATATCACTAACAACACACAAATATGATTAACAATTATACATGGTGTGACACATAAGACGAAACAGCAATGTCATATATATATATATATATATATATATATATATATATATATATATATATATATATATATATATATATATATATCAAAAGATGAGTACATATCAGGTGGACATCAACATGTCCAACCAAAATACATCATGTTCGTAAAAAAATACATCATGATATCATCGTACATAAGCAACAAATATCCATCACTACACAAAATACAACCGTCATACAAATTAACACTACTCAAACAAACATCTATGAGTGAGTGTCACCAGGGGATGCAGAAGGAGAAGCAGGCTCTGTGACAGCAGGGGTATCCTTTGGAGGAGGGTCAGAAGCAGCATCAGCAGCAGCATCAGCAGCATCCTGAGTAGAACCTACGCCAGGATGCACAACGACATCAGTGATGATGGCCTGAGGAGGCTCATGAGGCTGAGGAGGAACAAAACAACTCAGATGCTTAGGGAAGGGTATTCTCTGATGCTGGAATGATAATGAAGCTAACTCATAAAGACCAGACACCATCTCAAGGAGGGTGTCAAAAGCTGGAGGAGCAGATGTAGATGGCTGGTCGGCTGGTGGAACAGTGGAGGAAGACGGAGCTGAAGTGGATTTCCTCTTCTTTGATGCAGACTGCAGAGCCGAAGAGGACTTCGACTTCGCAGAAGCATCAAGGAGAGGAGCAAAAGCCATGGGCTCAAAAGGAGACAAATCGATGCCAAAGTGTTGGAAGACAAGAGTGAGAAGACCATCGTATGGAATATGTGCAGAGGAAGAAGTAAACTCGACCTTGTCCATCCTGTCACGGAGGACACCGGCCCAGTTCACGGACATCCCAGAGAAGATGACATACATACACCTCAGAATATCCTGGGAAGGTTGGTCAAATGATCCATACTTCGGCAGGATGTTGGACTTCACCACTAGGTGAACGACCCAACCCCTAGCCGAAAACATAGACGACCTAATACCAGAATCCAAGGCTGAGGGTATCTCACGAAACATATCCCGAAGGACAGACTGATCAAGCTCATCGACATCAGAAATGGAAATGTTTGAAGGAAGTGAAACGATAGAGGGAATCCTAAGAATGGTCCCTAAGAGAGAGGGATTAATACGAATGGGGGTTTCCTGGACAACGGTGTCAAGGACTCCGATGGAAGAATACTCACCGCGAACGCGGTTAGCATAGAAGAGCTTAACTAAAAATGGATAAGCCTGAGGAGATTCGCTCTAAGAGAAGCGAAAAAGATTGGCCAGATGGGTAGCAGATAAGATCTCGGAAAGTCTCTCAGTAGTGAAGGCGGGAAAAACGATAAAACGCTCGCGAAGAAGTTTGATCCCAATGAGAGAGTGGTATTTTGCCAAGCAAAGATCATCTCGACAAATCGGAACAAGAGGATCAGATGGTGGAGCGACAGTGGTTTCTTCTAAGGAACTCGATACAGAAGGTGAATAGGAGCCTCAGCACTAGGCTCATTGATGCGAACACCAATGGGCTTGTGCTGACTCTTGATCAGGGGCTCAGCGTCAAAAGAAGAAGGCTCAGAAGGAGAATACCCCGGCGAAGCAGAGTGAGAGGGAGATTCGGCATTTTTGGTATGGGCTTGGTAGGGTTTCTTGTTCTTGGCAATGATAGGTTTCTTAGGAGCCCTAGGTTTCTTAAGAGCCATGATCTTCCCCTTTCCCTTGGTCTTGGGAGCTATGGAGTCAGTCAATCGAAAGAGACGAGTATCGACAGGAGATGGAATAAAATGACAATAATCGCACGAGAGAGAGATAGATAGAGACTCAGACCTAGTCTTAAGTCACGAACACACAATGACGAAGCAAACGACAAACGACAAACGGCAAGGAGGAGATCGACGGCGACGCCGGACGAATTGAGCGGGAAGACGAGCGGTTTAAGGTCGGAGGAGAGAGAAAACGTGCATCGAAATGAAACTTCTCGACGAATATAAGAAAGAGGGAAAATAATCTGGGCCATTGGATCAAAGAATCGACGGCTCAGAACAAAGCAGTGAACCGTCACAACAGTAGATAGTCGACTGATGAACAAACGTCAGTCGACTGGATGAAGTGATAAGAAATAAGCTCAGGAAGACAGACAGTTGACTATTGAGTAACATACAGTCGCCTGTCTGTGAGACAGTCGACTGTACTATACACATCAGTCGACTGACTGAGAATCAATAAACTTCAACAAAAAGGCAGAGAGTACTGTACAAATTTCGACAATGATGACAGGCGCCTGATGACTAAAATGCAGTTGCATGTTGATACAACAGTCCACTGGAAAATTGTCATCAGTCGTCTGGGCAAAAGATAGAAATTTCTGACTGAGAAGATAGAGTAGGGCAGTTGACTGTCGAAGGAAAGACAGTCGTCTGTCATAGTCCAAAAATGCACAGTGAGATAAGAATCCAGAGGATATGAACACTCACCCTAGGACCTATACTCTAATCACAAACTCATCATAAAAACAATGTACTACGATAAATAAATCGTAACACAAATCTCTAAAAAACAATCTTAAAGAACTCATGAAATCACATAAATCTCCATTTCCTTTCTTAAACACATATATATGATATATCAAATGAAGAGGCAACATGATGATATGAGCTCAAAAAGTGTTATAACAAGTAAGTTGAGCTTCTAAATTTCAGATTTACCCATAATTCCTAATTCTCCACGCAACCTCACAAATGAATCTTCTTTAAGAGGTTTTGTGAAGATGTCGGCAATTTGTTTTTGGGTTTCAATGTACTCTAAGATGATGTCCTTCTTAGCTACATGATTATTTATAAAATGGTGTCTCACATCTATGTGTTTGGTACGGGAGTGATGTACCGGGTTCTTGGAAAGACATATAGCACTTTGGTTATCATCCATGATAGGGCAAGTATCATAATTGACACCATAGTCACTAAGAGTGTGTCTCATCCAAAGGACTTTGCACATGCAAGACCTGCGGTAATATATTCTGCTTCAGTCATGGACAATGATACCGAGTTTTGTTTCTTGGAAAACCAAGAAACTAAGGAATTTCTTAGAAAATGGCACGTGCCACTAGTACTTTTCCTGTCGGACTTGCATCCGGTAAAGTCGGCATCACTATATAAGATTAACTCATATGTGCTAGATTTAGGGTAAAGTAACCCATAATCTAAAGACTGATTGAGATAATGAAATATTTGTTTAACCGCAATCAAGTGTGACTCCTTAGGTCTAGCTTGATATCTAGCACACAAGCAAACCGAAAACATGATATCGGGCCTACTAGCGGTTAAGTAAAGTAAGCTACCGATCATACCTCGATATAGACGAACGTCTACATCTTTTCCGCTCTCATCCTTGTGTAGATGGGTAGTAGTACTCATGGGAGTCCTTTTGCTTGAAGACGATTCCATCCCGAATCGCTTGATATGCTCCCCTGTGTACTTTGTCTAATGTATGAAGGTTTTAGTCTCCATTTGTCGAATTTGCAGTCCAAGGAAAAAAGTGAGCTCTCCCATGTGGCTCATCTCGAATTCATCCTTCATAGACTTAAAAAATTCTTGACAAAGATTAAAGTTAGTAGACCAAATATTATATCGTCTACATACACTTGAATCAAAAGAATGTCATTTTCATAATCTTTAATGAAGAGTGTAGAATCAAATTCTCCCATTTTAAAACCTAAATCCAAAAGAAAGGTCTTAAGTCGATCATACCAAGCTCTAGGAGCTTGTCTCAACCCATACAACGGTTTTTTAAGTTTGACACCACGGTTTGGAAATTTTTCATGAATAAAACCGGGAGGTTGAGAAACATATACTTCTTCATTGACAATCCCATTTAAAACTTCACTTTTAACACCCATTTGAAATAGTTTAAAATTCTTATGGGATGTAAAAGATAAAAGCAATCTAATATCTGCTAATCTAGCTAGGGGGCAAAAGATTCTTCGAAATCAATACCTTCCTCTTGCCGGTAGCCTTGAGCTACTAATCTTGCTTTGTTACTTGTGATTATCTCGTTCTCATCGGTCTTGTTCTTGAAGATCCATTTGGTCATAATGACTTGGTGACCACTTGGAAGAGGAACGGCTCCCAAACTTCATTTCTCTCAAATTGCATTAGTTCTTCTTCCATTGCCACTATCCAAGTGCTATCCTCACATGCTTCTTGGATGTTCTTTGGCTCAATGGTAGAGACAAATGCGCAATGAGAGAATTCTTCAATTCTTGAGCTCGTTTGAACACCCACACCAATATCTCCAATTATTTGGTTATGTGGATGGTTGCGAATGGTCGGGTAAGCTTTGGGTATTCCTGCATCACTTGGAACAACTTCAACAATCTCATTAGTAGTGTTAGTCTCAATAATCGAATCATTAATCTTAACATTACTAAGAGGTTCACAAATAGCATCTACATTATCATCATCAACATGAGGAAAATCAAAATCTTCATAAAATGATATGTGTAGTGATTTCTCGATCGTTGAAGAAGTTTTTTTGTATATCCGGTAGGCTTTGCTACGTGTAGAATATCCAACAAAAATCCCTTCATCGGATCTTGGCTCAAATTTATCTAAATTACCAAAAGTGTTCTTGATAAAACATTTTGAACCAAAAACACGAAAAAACTTAACTTGAGGCTTTTTGTCATAAAACAACTCAAAACAAGTTTTGTTCGTTCGGGGTCTCACTAGGATCCTATTGAGCACATAACATGTCGTGTGCACCGCTTCTGCCCAAAATTGTAGTCCGAGATGACTATTATGGAGCATAGTACGAGCACACTCAATAAGAGTCCTATTCTTTCTCTCTACAACACCATTTTATGGTGGTGCCCGAGGGAAGGAAAAGTTATGAGTTATCCCGGTGTCATCATAAAACTTTGTAAAAGACTCATTCTTAAATTCTCCTCCATGATCACTACGGAGAGTGATAATGGTGGATCCTAAGAGATTCTGAATCTTCTTTGCAAATATGGTAAACTATTCAAAAGCTTCATTCTTATTAGTTAAGAATGAAACCCAAGTAAATCTAGAGAAGTCGTCAACGACAACTAATCCATAATGAGCATTGCCTAAAGAAGCGGTTCTAGTTGGCCCAAATAAATCTAGATGAAGAAGTTCTAGGGACCTCTTAGAAGTAATGCCTTCTTTAAGCTTAAAGGATGATTTACTAAGTTTACCTCTTTGACACGAATCACAAAAGTTTTTCTTATTAAAAGCAATTTTAGGAAAACCTTTGGCTAGATCATGCTTAGCTAACTTATATAAGTGCTTGAAGAGAACATGACCAAAACGGCGATGCCATAATAGTTGTTCACTTGTGTTAGCAACTAAGCAATGTTCTACGATTTTAGGCAAGCCCAAATAATAAATATTTTTACGCCTAATACTGGAAAATAAAACATTCGAATGACAATCAACAATTGTACACAATCCTTCTCCAAAGTTAACCTTGTAACCTTTGTCACAAAGTTGACTAATGGAAATGAGATTGTGACATAAGCCACTAACAAGAAATACATTAGTAATTAAGGGTTTTGAAGGGTTACCGACAATACCTACTCCAATGATGGTTCCCTTTTGATTATCTCCAAAAGTGACCGTTGCACCATCCTTGATGCTAATCACTTCGGAGAACAATGAGGGATCTCCAGTCATATGTTTGGAGCAACCACTATCGAGAATCCATCCTTTCCCTTTAGAGCTAATATGACTTTTATTGCTCTTCTTCTTTCTCTTGGGTACCTACATAATATACCATAAGCTCATGGTACCCAATGTTTGTTGGATCCCAGGGGATTAGCCCTTTGGAAGCCAAGCCCAAGTAGACTTCCGCTTCCCAACATAATTTGTATTCTTAATAACATCATGAAAATAGGAATCAACATAAGCATTCCTATCATTTAGGTTAGTGTTCTTAGGACCCCAAATGGTGTAAATTTTGGGAGTCTTTTTCCTAGTTTCATGCATACTTGTTAGATTTCTATGTGGTGCATGCTTCTTAGGAACATGGTTTCTAGCATAGAAATGAGGTGGTGGATATGCATATGACATACGAGAATGATATGTATGCTTGAGAACATGCATGTTGTAAGAAACATATGGGTCATGCATGACATGTGGAGGTTGTGCATACATGTAAGAATGATGCGTATGTGCATATGGGCGTATAGGAGCACGTACATGAGTATTTCTCATGTGTGGATTTGCACGTGTCTGTGGGTGTGGAGCATAAAAAGCATCATGATTATCCACTTGTGAAGTAGGAGGTTTCCTACGTGGATGAAGGTTAGTGTACATGTAAGCATGGCTTCTCTTTTGGTTTCCACCCTTAGTGGGTTTCTTGCCAAAAGAAAGAGATGGTGAAGTGGTGACTTTCTTGGTAGGTTTGCTACCTATAGTGTCTTTGACACCACTTGTGGATGTACTGGAGGAAGGCCTCATAAAGTCTATAGTGACACCACTATAGGAGATGCGATCATTGGATGCATTTGCTTTTACAAAACCAAGACCAACACGATGTGTGGCCGGAATTGATTTGCAAGCAAATCGTCCAATTTTCCTTTTCCCTTATTGAATCTCACAATACGGGATGACATGAGCTCATATTTCTCCTTAAGAGAAGAAATGTTGGTATCCAAGGTGGACACCCGTGCTTTGAGCTCGTGCACTTGAGTTTTAAGAGAATCATTCTCTAAACCTAATTGTGTGTGTCGTGTAACTAGATCACTATTATCCTTAGGATGTGTTTGATCTAGTTGAGATTTGAGGGAATTCACCTCATCTCTCAAAGTGATATTTTGAGAAGCTAAATTCGCTTTCTCAACAGTTAAAGTATCAACAATTGTGTCATTATTGACAATGCATGGTATGGATGAATTAATAACATTCAATTTCTTTAAGCTAGTATATCTAAGCATTAAAGATTGATATTTAGCAAATAATTCTTCATTTGCAATACGAAGTTCATCCATTGTTACCTCGGTATCATCCGTGTCGAAATCACTCTCATTGGAGAGTGGATCTTCTCATGCCATGAAACACATGTGGGCGCTCTCACCCTTCTCATCATCAGAATCACTTGATGAGTCTCCACTTGAGTCGTCGAATGTACCTACGAGTCCTTTCTTCTTATCTTTCTTGTTCTTGTCGGACTTGTGGTACTTCGGAGCCTTCCACTTCTCTTTGTTTCTTAGCATTGGGCAATCCCTCTTGATGTGCCCTGGCTTATTACACTTAAAACAAAGAGAGGAAGTAGCATTAGTAGACTCAAATCTTTTGTTAGAGGGAAATTTACATTTGTGAAAGAAGCGTTGAAACTTCTTCGTCATTTGGGCCATTTCACCCAAATCCATTTCATCTTCTGAATCTTCACTATCGAAGGATGATGAATTGGCGTTGAATGCCAAAGCTTTCTTCTTGGCCTCCGAAGGATTCATCATAGCTCGAATCTTTAATCGGTTCTCCCGTCTTACTTCATAGGACATGAGAGTCCCGATAAGATTCACAACTGTGTAGTTCTTCAAATCATTGACCTCTTCGATGGCGATAGCTCTTCTTTCCCATTTGGAGGTCATTCCCATTATGATCTTCCTTACCTTTTCAGATTCGGTGTATGTTTGGCCAAGAGCTTCGAATTCATTGGTGATGTCGGTAAAACGTCCGTACATCGATGCAATGATCTCATTTTCCTGCATATGAAACAAATCGAAGTTTTGCACGACAACATATAACTTTGAAAGTTTTAACTTGTTCGTTCCCTCACGGGTAACGATGAGATGGTTCCAAATTTGATATGCACTCCTACATGTGCATATCTTGTTGAACTCATTCAGGTCCAACGCACAATGAAGAGCGTTCATTGCTTTTGCGTTGTTGACTTCGGCGGATTTCTCAAAAATCGTCCATTTTTCGAAATCATATTCGGTGGGCTCGACGTATTTCTTGTGGAGGGTTCTCCAAAGCGAAGCGTTCCTTAGGAACGTCTCCATCCTACATTTCCAATAGCCAAAGTTTGTGCCATTAAAACACGGAGGACACACCGTAGATTGACATTCGAAAAGTGTGGACGCTCCATCAAGGTCGTGATTGTTGTACGAACGCGGAGGAGAAACATTGTTGGTGTTGGATGCCATAGCTATAACCTTGTGCTCTGATACCAATTGTAAGGATCCTGTCTATGGGGAAAACACTAGAAGGGGGGTTGAATAGTGTTTATGCAATTTAAAAAGATAGTTACACCAATCTAAATGCAATCCAACAAAATAATTCGGAATAGAAATTAAACCCAAAATGAAACACACGTAAACACAGAGATGATTCAAGGGTTCGGATTACCCAAGTCGCTTTCCGACTTGTTCCCGGTAATCCTACGTCCCTTCCACCCGGATACCTCCGGATACTCAAGTTAGAACCCTAACTTGAGGTTTCATTAAAAACCACGTGTAGCAACCCTACAAGTGAAATCGAAATACAATCGATTGACCTTGACTCCCACAACTTGGGAGCAAGCACACCACTCTCACAATCCAAGAGCAAATTCAAATAACGAAAGTTATGAAATATGAAAACAACACTTACAATCACCTATGCCTTGAAGTAGAACTTGAAGGAGAAGTGTGTTGTGTGTTGGAGACTCTCTTGGAAGAGAGAAGAAAGCCCTTTCTCTTGACTGCACCAAATGCCTAGAAGATAACTCTTTGGTTCTAGGTTGGAGAGCAAGAGATCAAAGATTGGAATTCTTAGGGCTTTGGATTTGAGAGCTTTTAAACTTGAGAATGAAAGCTTGAGAGATCTTGCAATAGCCTAGGTAACCTTTCAATGGAACAGTAGAAGCCCCTTATATATGTTTCTCAAATCCACAAAACAGATTAGGCAAAAAACCTTTTGGAATCCGTAAGAAAAATCTCAACAGATAGAATCTGAGCTCGCGACAGTCGACTGTTGAGGAAACCACAGTCAACTGTTGCACAGTCAGCAAGGGTAGGTGAGAATTCATTACGGTAACTTACCACGTGGACAGTCGACTGAAAGCATGGACAGTCGACTGTTGAACCAACAGGCGACTGTAAATCCTTCTACAGGCGACTAGCCGCAAAAAGGGTAAGTTGAAGAATTCTGGAAATCTTCTGAGATAACAAGACAGACGACTGTTGAGGATAAAACAGTCGACTGTTAATTAGAACAGGCGATTGTAAATACTTATACAGACGACTGTCAAATACCCTGAGAATTTCCATAGAGCAGAGTCAACAAATTGGCTCACTCACAGACGACTGTTGCAGCATAGACAGTTGACTGATCCAATGGACAATCGACTGTATATTCAACATTAGTCGACTGGCCGTAAAAGACAGATCAACAAAGTTTGGGCAAAAGATAGACAGGCGACACAGTCGACTGTAACTTGGACAGGCGCCTGTGTATCGTTCAACAGTCGCCTGAGGGATTAAAAACAAAGAGGCCCAAAACTAGTTTGTAAAAGATTGTGCATAACAAGCGACTATAGAACAAAAGATAGTCGACTGTTTTTGAGATAGGCAACTGTATAATGTTCACCAGTCGACTGTTGTAAACAATCCAAGCACAAACAATAAGAAATGAATTGGAGTCTAAGGACGAATGATCTAATGATGTCCTAAGACTGAATTGAAGATGTGTGTGAGTGCTCCATCAATGTTCTACTTCTAAGCTACATACTAGAAGAGATAAAAGAAATTTACATTGATGAACTCTCTCTTCTATCCAACGTATAAGCTTGAAGTCTTCATGGAGCTTCAATCATCATCTACGATCATCCAATCCATTTCATTTGCCTTCAATGATCTTTAAGAGTCATCCATTGCAAGTATATCTTCATATAAAGCTTAGGCAATGGATTAACTGCAAAATAGGGGATTAGTCACAAGTATTTATGTTTGCTCATCATTAACACCAAGTAGGGAGAAATCCAATACTCAACACCCCTTTGAATATTCACATGCTTGCCACCTTCTCCATATTTACATCATTGCCACTGCTGAAACACTTAGCAAACACATCAAAATGTTCACACGAGTTTGTTATCATCAAACACGAAGTCATCAATCATTGTATCCAACAATCTCCTCCTTTTGATGATGACAAACTATATTTAAGCTTTGAGCAATAAACATCCAAGTAATGTCATCGTGACATGTGTGTTTGTGAAGTGTGATGATGGTGGATGGTGATGGACATGGTATGCAATGGTGATGATGTTCAACAATGACGTTCAAGATCAAGTATGCTCCCTCTATCATCATGCTATATATGTTTATGGCTCCCCCTTGCACAGATAATACCAAATGTGGCTCCCCTTGCACAAATAATACCAAATCCCTATATGCTCCCAAAACTATTCCCCCCTTTCGTTATCATCAAAAGTGCACTAAACAAAGTCGATGTCATATACCATGAAAAGAATGGAGTATTATAAATCACAACAAACAATTGCATGTAGAGATCCTTAAAATAAACAGTTCATATTCAATGAAAATTATAACAGAGACTTCTACACCATTGTGTATGTGTGATGATTAAACATTAAATTACATGGGGAGAACTTTCAAGAAAATCAACCAAAGCCAATCCACTTTTCCTTGTAACATGACAACATGTCGGATTGATTGTTCCCACATCATTAATAATGAGTTCAAGGTACTACACCCAAAACATTGCCTATGAGGACTCTTAGATGTGGGGTGGCAGTGCTTGACGGGTATAACACCAACGCTAAAGTTTACCCTTAAAGCATATGTTGGATCCCCGTGGGTTGCAACGTTGCCATGGATCGTATCCATTTTTCATATCGAGCTCTTTTCCTTTCACATTTATTCTTTTTAATGCAATTCTTTTGAGCTCTAATTTTTATCCAAGGCACGCCACATCATATCCCGTAGAATTTCAGTTAATTTATCCTCCTACAACCGCTTACCAATATTTCATGAAATATATCTCCATATGTACAACAACATTTAATTCTTGTAGAAGTGGAAAATGTAGGTGTAGAAATCAAGTTATT
Organism: Scilla litardierei; assembly: GCA_030789695.1. Classification (NCBI taxonomy): domain Eukaryota; kingdom Viridiplantae; phylum Streptophyta; class Magnoliopsida; order Asparagales; family Asparagaceae; genus Scilla; species Scilla litardierei. The sequence goes on from CM061142.1 coordinate 388,484,755, forward strand.
CAAATCGTTGAACATGTCATGTTTATTTAGAGAGTCTAATATGCACATGTAGTTGTAACAATAATACATCAATTTCTACATGGATATGGATATCATTCATTAATATCAGTTTTGATAAGCAAAAGAGGGATACACAATAAGCACCATTTTTATAGCTTTTTAATTTTTTAATTTTTTTGTTTCGTTTATAATGAAATAAAGTCTCCTATCAAGCAAAAACTAGCACACAAATGGAAAAAAATAAAGAACACAAAAAACAAATCTCATGCTAATTTTTATCAATTATCACCAATTCTAGACGAAGACGACAAAAACTATCCTCAACTACAGGTTTGGTGAAAATATCTGCCAACTGTGAATCTATGGGAATTCTACAGACATATCCTCTTTAGTGAGATGATCCCTAAGAAAGTGATGTCTTACGTCAACGTGTTTAGTACGAGAATGGTGTACGGGATTGCTAGAGAGGTCTATGGCACTCTTGATATCACATCTAAAAGGGACTCTCTTAAGAGCTAAGCTATAGTCATATAAAGTTTGCATCATCCACAATATTTGGGCACAACAACTCTCTAAGGCAATATACTCTGCTTCAGTATTGGAAAGTGCAACACTATTTTGCTTACAGCTATACCATGAAACTAGAGAGTGTCTTAGCATAAAACATGTACCACTAGTGCTCTTTCTATCAGTTAGACTTCCCGTATAGTCTGCATCAGAATAACCTATCAACTCAAAATTACCACCAGAAGGGTACCAAAGACCTAAAGTTGGTGTGCTAATGATATATCAAAAGATCCTCTTAATGGCTTTTAAATGAGACTCTTTTGGCTTGGCTTGAAAGCATGCACACAAGCATGCATCAAACATTATATCTTGCCTAGAAGCAGTCAAGTATAACAAGGAACCAATCATACCTCGATAGAGCTTTTAGTCCACTGCGACTCCTTGTTCATCCTTGTCCATTCTCACAGAGGGGCTCATTGGTGTTCCAATTCCTTTAGACTTCTCAATCCCGAACCTTCTCAGAAGCTCCTGGTTTAGGATATAAAGATGCCTTCTTTTTCTTGCTTTACTTGGAACTCCAAAAAGTATTTCAGCTCTCCTACAAGGCTCATCTCAATTGATCATGCATGACTTTCTCAAACTTTTGACATAGAAGATCATTAGTAGCACCATAAATTATGTCATCAACATATATTTGTATAATGAGAAAATCATCATTTTCATGAAACAAAAATAGTGTATTGTCTGCACTACCCTTCTTAAAATCATTTTCCAACAAATATGAGCTAAGACGGGCATACCAAGCCCTTGGAACTTGCTTAAGTCCGTACAAAGCTTTTTCTAATTTGTATACATGGTGTGGAAAAATATGTCTTTCAAATCCCGGTGGTTGTTCGACAAATACATCTTCTTTTAGGTAGCCATTAAGAAAAGAACTTTTTATATCCATTTGTTTTAGTATGAGCCCTTTATAACTTGCAAAAGCTAGCAAGATTCTAATGGACTCTAACCTAGCAGCTGGAGCAAAAGTTTCATCCACATCAATATCTTCAATTTGATTATATCCTTTAGCTACCAATCTTGCATTGTTTTTAATTACATTACCAGATTCATCATGTTTATTTTTAAATACTCATTTTGTGCTAACTGCAGGATAATCAGTGGGTCTTGGTACTAATTTTCAAATATTATTTCTAAAAAAATTGATTCAATTCATCTTGCATGGCCAAACCCCAACTTTCCTCTTCTAATGCAGTTTCGATATTTTTAGGCTCTATTTCAGAAGTAAAATTCCCATAAATACATAGAGCACAAAGATCTCTGAAAGAGAAACGAGTACGTGTACTTGTCGTAGGCTCACAGATAATCAAGTCTGGTGGGTGATTTGGATTAAATCTCAACTCTCCTCTGTTAACTGCTTCTTTCTGAATTTCTTGTGTGCCAATATGCTCTTGGCTTTCAAGTTGCTCATCGTTGTTCCTTCGACTGCTTTCTTGTTCTACAATTTCTCCTCCTTCATTTTCCCTGCAATCCAAAGAACCTTTTTCAGATTCATCAAATTTACTATGATTAGATTCAATAATAGTTAGAGTGCGCTTGTTATATATTATGTATGCTCTGTTTCTCGCTGAGTATCCCACGAACACTCTCTCATCTGATTTGGATTCAAATGTGCCTAGCTGATCTCCAGTGTCTAATATATAGCACCTGCATCCAAATATTTTAAAATAAGAAATGTTTGGAGTGTTACCATGCCATAGTTCGTACGAAGCTTTGTTCATTAAAGGTCTAATCATAACTCTACTACACACATAACAAGCTGTATTGATGGCCTCAGCCCAAAAAGACATAGGCAAGCTATATTCATTTATCATACTCCTAGCCATCTCTTTTAATGTTCGATTCTTTCTCTCGACCACTCCATTTTGTTGGGGTGTTCTAGGAGAAGAGAATTCATGTAAAATTCCTTTTTCAAGACAATAGTTTTCAAAAATTGCATTTTCAAACCCACCACCATGATCACTTCTAATTTTTATAATGGAAGTAATTTTCTCATTAGAAACTTGTATGCAAAAATTCTGAAAATTTTCAAATGGGTTTGATTTTTTGGCTAGGAAGTAAACCCACGTGTACCTAGAGTAATCATCAACCAATATCAAACAAAACTTTTTACCTCCTAGGCTAACAATATCTGTGGGTCCAAATAGATCCATGTGCACTAATTCCAATATGCACGTGGTGGTAACTTCTTTAATGCTAGAAAATGTAGATCTAGTTTGCTTACCTTTTATGCATGCCATGCACAACTTACCATTCTCGTAGGTCTGATGTGGTAGTCCTCTTACCAGATTTTTATTTTCAAGCTTCTTTAGCAACCACACGCTTGCATGTGCTAATCTTCTGTGACATAGCATGGCCTATTCTTTCCTGACAAGCAAGCATTTAGAAACAGTTAATTCTTCAATCATAATAGTATAAACATTGTTCTTTCTATTTGTTGTAATTATACCATCACTTGTGGAGCTATCAATAATTTTACAAAATTTTGAATCAAATTCTACTTTCATACCTTTGTCACACAGCTGACTAATAGAAATGAGGTTGTGTCTTAGATTTTCCACCCATAGGACATCAGTAAGCTGAAAGGTGTCGTTACCTACCATACCTTTACCAATTATTGTGCATCTTCCATTGACCCCCTAAAGTAACACTTCCTCCTTCATGCTTTAAAAGGCTAAGGAACTTTTTGCTATCTCCTGTCATGTGTTTTGAGCAACCAGAGTCTAAGTACCACTCACAACGTTGTCCCTTAGTCATGTCATGTACCTACAGATAAGAAGAACACGACACGTGTGACCTAGGAATCCAAATAGGTCCACCGGAGTTGGTCACTGTACCTTTTGGAACCCAAATTTGCTTAAATTTAATATTCTTATTCATGTACTTGCAATTGTAATATGCATGACCAACACCCCCACACGTATAGCATTTAGGAAAAACACTTCTCCCAACTCCTTTTTTTGAATCTTTTTATTAACGCTTGGCTTTTCATCAATTCTATTTCCATAGCCTAAACCACGCCTATTGTTGCTATGCATTGGATTTCCAAGAAAAATGTCTAATGATTGCTTTCCAACTCCAAAATTTTTAATGGTTAGCTCAAGATCAGATACTTTAGATTTTAAATACAAGTTTTCATTAACAAGCATGGTACATTTGCTGAGAAAAACCTTTTTATTCTCTTCCTCATTCTTTTTAAAAGTTCCCATTTTCTTTTCTAGTTCAATAACTTTTTCTTTACACATTTTATTTTCACTTAAAAATGTAGGACATTTTGGCATTCAACTTTTGCATGCACACTAGACTTTTCCTTTTTCAACAAATCAATGGTAGCTTTATATGCATCAATTTTAGCTTTCAATTTATCAACTTCTAGTGACATGTTAAAATTATCTTGATGCAGTTCATAATTAGCATCTCTAAACGATTCAACTGTATATTCTAAGCCATCAATTTCATTTCGCATTTGTTCACAAATATTCAGGAGCTCAATTTTAGTGCATGATTTTATGTCATCGAGCTCTCCCATTAAGCAAGAGAGGAGTGTGCAGTCTTCTCCTGGGTCTCATCCTCGCTATCCTCATCCCACGTTACTACCAAAGATTTTCCTTTCTTCTTTGCAGAGCTATTCTTTCCTTGTGGGAAATTCTTCATTAAGTGTCTCTGCTTCCTGCATTTAAAACAAAGTACTTGATTAGTAGTATTCTGCTCTGAAGAATTATTTGCAAGATTAAATTTATTGGAGCGATTGAACCTTTTGGTCATTTCAGCTCTTCCCTGCCTAGTCTTGATATATTTTCTGAATTATCTGACCATCAATGCCTGCTCCTCATCAAGTTCATCTTCTTCTTCTTCCTCGGCTTGAAAAGCTAGTGCCTTGGGAGTCTTGGCCTCAGATTTCTCTCTTGATTCGATGGTCTTTATTTCAAGTTTATGGGACATCTGGTTTCCTATCAGTTCCTCCACACTCAGCTTTGCAAGATCCTTAGCTTCCTGGATAGATGTGACTTTGGGACGGAATAAACTTGGCAGCGCCCTCAAGATCATCCTTGCTCCAGACTCGAGTATGGTTTTCCTAGAGCGTTTGAATTATAAACAATGTCTGTGAACCTTACAAACATCTCTTTGATGGACTCTGTAGGAAGCATGTGGAAGCTTTCATATTCTGTGCTCAGCCAGGCCAATCTGGACTCCTTTACTTGCGACGTTCTCTCATGTGTCACCTCCAGAGTGTGCCAAATTTTCTATGTAGTTAAACATTGAGAGATATGATTAAATTTAGCTTTATCCAAAACACAGATAATTGCATTCATAGCTCTACCATTCAGTGAATAATGTTTCCTATCAGCATCATCCCATTTATCTTCAGATTTTAAGATTTCGGTGTCTTCAATGTTAAACATGGGGGATTTATATCCTTTTTCCACTATGTTCCACACATCATAATCAACAGACACCAAATAGATTTTCATTCTTGCTTTCCAGTAAGCAAAGTCTACACCATTAAACTTAGGAGGTCTGGCACTGGACTGACCTTCAGCAAAGGATGAATCAGAAATATCCATGGTTCTCTAGCCTAGATCCTCTAACCTGCTCTGATACCACTTGTTAGATCGGGATCTAAGCCTAGAGGGGGTGGTGAATATGCTAATAAAATATTTTCGTGATCACACAAGCAATAGTCTACTCAGCCATTCAGACACAGAGTAAATAAAGTGCAAGTAAAGACAATCATGGAGTGCACAAGAGATTTATCCTGGTTCGATTGCCCCAACAACCTACTCCAGCCCCAAAGCAAATATTAAATTCAATAGTATCAAGGTACAAACTATAAAGAGCTACGAGCTCTAACTCTATGCTCACCAAAGTGTCAAACACTATAAATCTAGTACAAGCTCTCTCTTGACTAACCCCAACTAGTCAAGACCCCAAAAGTGATAGTTTAATACAAAATAAAGATCTACTAGCAATATCACAACTGTAAAATAGAGATAGAGTTTAGAGCGCTCAGTTTTGTGATTGTTTCATAGTCTCTGTCAATCAACATGTCGACAACTATGATCTGACGCAAACAGTGTCTCGATTTGAGCTTTGGATCTTAATATATAACTCCACGAAGTTGAATAGCAATCTGGTCTGTGTATATAGAAGTTTCAGTGCAAATCTAATCGAAATTGGGATGTGCGCACAATAACCCTCTAAAATTCGTGTTCTTCATGCAACTTCAATGTCGCATGTAGAGGTCCATGTCAGCAGAGTTGGGCTTTTCTTTTACGTTCACGGCACAACCAAGAACCCTATCAATATCTGGACAACACCAATTCACGGAAAGCAAAGTGGTCGTCGGTAGCACCAAGTTGAAGTCTAGTAGGCTAGATCTCGGTAGCGAGGTAGGAGGACTCCGGCAGCGACAAGATCTTCACGACAAGCGGCTTGAGATTGGCAATATAATGGAGATGGCAGCGAACACTCCACGACGGCATCGGGAGTTGTTGATGGTAGCAAGTAGGGTATCACGGCGACGTGGAGCACTTCACGGTAAGGAGGATGACGTCGGTGACTTGAAGATGGCAACAGGCAGGGTTGCTACTTGTTGATGATGGCTGCAAGGTCTTCGCACCACTGCGGCTGGATGAACCTGACGACTCGAGGCAGTTGATGGCACATATGCTTGATGACCCGACAGTGAGGTGAACTTTAGGCTTGAGGAGGATGTTCAACAGCAAACAAGGGTCACGGTGACTATCTCCTCGGCAGGTCAAGAATGGCAGTAAGAGGATGTCGCTTACAGCAAGATGACGTCGCTGGCAACAACTTATGGATTGGCAGATCAGGCAATAGGGAGCGATTCTCTTTATACCGTGGATTGAAGGAAGATGGTGAAGATAATGAAGAGACTGATAGTGGTTGATGTTGTAGATCAGAGCTTACAGGTCTTGGGTTGAAACAACTCTTGGAGGTGGAGACCTTTTTGGATATAAGGGGTTGAGGCAAAGAGAGGTTTTTTGGTTTGTTGCAGATGAAAAATTTGGACTCGTTTTGTTGCTTGCGGCTGGGAAAATATAGGCTAGGGTTTTATTTTTGTGTTGTCATATCCATGCCTCTCTCTTGATGGGGGTATATATCAGGGTATATGTGGTTGTGCTGGGGTCAAAGCACATCTCTAAAAAATAGGGATTGTATGGAGATTAATATGGGATTTGAGTCAATCAAGTTGGATTTTTTTTTGATTTGAATTTGTATGGGATTCTAATTTCAAATTAGCTTCCTTATCCCTCCATCTCTTGACCAACTCCACCTTGAGTATGAATTGCTAATGTCTCCATCACTTTGACCAAGTCATCCTTTGAATATTCACAAGCTTACCACCTTCTCCGTATTTACATCATTGACACTCCTGAAATACTTAGAAAACACACCAAACGTTCATATGAGTTTGTTATCATTAATCATGATGTTCTCGATCGTTGTATCCAACAAAAATCAGTGATGCCATTCATGGAGCTTAAATCTTGGGCTTAGTGGAAAAGTGTAGATGCCTTAAGAATTATAATACAAACATACAAGAGTTTGAATCTGGATTGGATTCAAAAGTCGAATTCAGGTTAGAATTCTTTTTGGTTAAACGAATTAGATCCAGCATAAGAGTTCTATTGGATTATGACTTTGGTTATTTAAGTGTGTGGACTACAACTGAATAAGAGATGTATTAAGATATATTTCCTTGTTTAAGAGTTGTACTAGAATATAAATTCATTGTACCACTATATTTATCGCTTATTGTTAGATAAGATGTAGGGTTTTGGAAGTTCGACATCACATGGTTGGTTGCGATGGGACTCCAACATAGAGATCAGGTGTATGTGGGATATGTGAGAGATTATCAGTGAGATGTGAGTTCATCTTGTAATCTTATTTCTTTTTGCATAGTGAATTTCTTTATCGGTGCTATGTGAATGTAGGTTGAGCTTGAACAACTGAAGCACATATATCTTGGTGTTCTTCTTGATCTTGTGCACATTTTTTATTATCTTGCATGCTTGGTTTTTCCACAAAGGTCATGAAAATCCTAGCTATTGGTATCATAGCTTCACAGTATTTGATTTGACTTTGGGCTTGCAAGATAGTTAAATGAGAACATACGAAGATCATCGGCATCACAAGGTTTAAGAATAGGAAAAAGAAAAATCAGAATGAGAACAGCAAAAAATTCTCAGTTACTATAGCTACAGTAACAATGTTATAGAAATGAGATTTTGATTTTCATTTTCCAATAAATTTTTGATGCAACAAACATATATATAATACATTTGACAACGTTTTTTGAATTCTAGGGCTGACTAGGACAAGATAAAGAGTGGCTGAGATTTGATCTTGTTAAATCAATGGTTGAGATTGGATTTTGTGAAAATTTTGATGGGAAAAGTGCATTGGGAACCAAAACTTTGAAATTAGAAGTGTCTTGGAAAAGATTGTGGAGATTAAATTTGAGAGGAAAGTGCTTTTGGAACCTAAACTTTGAAATTAGAAGTGCCTTGGGAAAGATTGTGGAGATTAGATTTGGGGGAAAAGTGCCTTGGGAACCTAAACTTTGAAATTAAAAGTGACTTTGGAAAGATTGTGTGGAAGCATGATCTATTAAATTAAACAAAATAAAAAATTTAACGCAAAACAATTTAATGGAACAAAACATTAGTGTAAAAATATGTTGTTCCGCGCCGCGCCAAAGGCGCTCGCGAAATTTTTTTACGCTAATTTGTTGTTCCGCACCGAAGGCGCGGGCGCCAAATTTGTTGTCAGAAGCCGAATTTGTTGTTCCACGCCGAAGGCGCCTGCGTCGAATTTGTTGTTCCTCGCCGAAGTTGCCCGCGCCGCTAAATATTTTTACGCTAATTTATTGTTCTGCTAAATTTTGGCTGTGGAAATAATTTTTCAGGGAACAAAGATTTCGCGGGGGAAATCTTAAATGAACCGTGCCCGTGGGCACGGGTTATGACTAGTATATATGTATGTGTGTGTGTGTGTGTATATGGTTATTTCGGGTGCGAAAAAAGGGGTTTTCGCACCGTGCGAAAACTTTTTTTTATTTTTTTGAAATTTTGTTTTTCAAAAGAAAAATTTTTGATTTTTAATCCATACAATTATATACCCCAGGGAAAATAATGGGTGAACCCGTTGGGGATTAGAGCACACATCCACCCGTTACAAATTTAACGGTCTCAAAACGAGCAAATTTGATGAAATGCCTTGATCAAAGGCCAAATGACATTATTTCTTAACGATTATTTTTTGAGGGGTGTATATGTTATGAATGAGGGCGGCCTTTGGCCTCCCCTCATCATTATCTCTCCATTTAGTCTCTCCATTAGTGAGCTTAATGAGAGGGTTTTTTTGTTTACCATGTCTCTTTATATCCCATGACTATTTGTATGCCATTCCATATGAATATATAGAGTACCAAAGCTATGTACAATGGTTACTCAATTCAATCGATTATCTAACATGTTATCAGCACCGAAGCTCTCATCTCTTTGAGCTTTTCTCCATTATCCCCTAAAATTAACCTCCTAAGCACAAAGGAATCTATCGTTGCAGCGAACCGTCTCGGCAATTTTCTAGGCGTATCGGGAGCGTGTATTTCGATCTACGGATTTTTATTACGATCGTCCCTATATTTTTGATCTAGAGGTAAAAATTTTCGATCTCATAGATAATTAAAGAATATATTTTCGTACGATTTTACACAGCTTTCCTTTAGGCTTGTATAAATCTACAATATTCAAATTAAAATTCATTTTAAAAAATAAAAAATAAAAACCCTTCATCCCCCCCCCCCCGAAGGGGCGCCTGCCCTTCTAGCCCCCCCTCCCCCCGGACGGGGAGGGGGCCCTCTGGCCACCGCCCCCCCCCCCCCCCCCCCCCCCCCCCCCCCCCCCCCCGGACAGGGCGGCCCTCTGGCCGCTGCCCCCCCCCCCCCCCCCAGGATGGGGGGGCCTCTGTGGCCGTCGCCCCCCTCGAAAGGGGGGGCCTCTCTGGCCGCTGCCCCCCCGAACGGGGAGGGGCTCTCTGGGCGCTGCCCCCCCCTCTGACGGGGGGCCTCTCTGGCGGCCGCCCCCCTGACAGGGGGGCCTTCTGTGCGCCACAGCCCCCCGGACGGGGGGGGCCCTCTAGTTGCCGCCGCCACCCTCGGACGAGGGAGCCTTTCCGGCTGCTGCCCCCCAGACGGGGGGATCCTCTTGCCGCCGCCCCCCGCCTGACGGGGGGATCCCCCATGGCGCCGGCCGCGTCGACCGGTTTACGTAGATAGTGGAGGGAGGGGGACACGATCTGTAAGATGAAGGGTTGGGGGTTTTTACACTCCTTAACAAGTACCCTAAAGTTTGTTTTAGGGCTTTAAGGACATTTTATTCTTATTTTGGCATTTTAGATTTAATTTTAAAATTTACTGCCCATGGGCCTGCTACCCCAAACTGAATAATAGATTAATTACTTTGGCTGTTTTGGCCTGGAGCCCACTCATAATCATTTGCTACTTTTTAATTATTATTAACATTTTGCTACATATTATGTCAAACATGCAAACTTCATAAAAATTTGGATTTATTTCTAAATCCTTCACGATTTAGAAATTACATAGACCCTGAGACCGCTCTGTCTTTAGTTACCTAACCTTAAGATGAATGACGTTTCCCCGTGGTCAAAGTAATTTTTAAACCGTAATTTTTATTTATTGTAAATGTATTCTTTGACTGTGTAATTACGTCAATTGCTTTTTATATTGCCTGTAGCAATTATTAAACTGCATGGATGTTTAAATAAGACAAAAAGTGTTTTTTGGGATCGGCCAATTTGATATCCTATTATTAATTTCCTTAGCTTTGTATTTTTCTTTCTGAGAGAAATTGTAGTGAGGCTTTTATGTATCTATGCCAAAGACCGGTGTTACTACCTATGAAGACGGAGTTGAAACTTGCATCTATCTGGGACCCAAATGGGTTTCCAATTTGTATTTTTCTTATTTCTGCTTTATGGATTGTAATACTGACTTTGGACATTGTATGTTTTTTGGTATCTGGTCGATCCCCACATTTTTTCTTATTTATTTTCTTTAAAATTAGCATGATTTTAAATTACTTATTATTAATTCATGCTTATTTAATTGCATAGATATAAAATGGCAAAATTGGCTAGCATCGATTTCGAAGTACTGGACACGGCAGGAAAGAACTATCTTAGCTGGCGAGTGGACTTGAAGTTCCACTTGCGTTCAATGGCACTTCTCCACTCAATTCTGGCCCCTGCAGTGGCCGGGACAGCTGCTAGCAGTGCCCCTGAAGCGGCAAAGCCATCTAGCAGTTCTCCTACCATTGTCTCCGACATAGATAAGGCGAAAGCCATTATCTGTATCCGGAGACATGTAGATCATACCTTAAAGGCCGAATACTTAACGGTAGAAGACCCTTTGGAGTTGTGGACAGCGCTGGAGGCATGTTATAGACATCAAATTGATGTCATATTACCACATGCCAGTTATGAGTGGAAAAACCTCAGACTTCCGGACTATAAGTCCGTTGCTGAGTATAACTCAGCACTTCATAATATCATCTCACGCTTGAAGTTGTGCGGTGAATAAGTGTCTAAGCATCGCATGTTGGAAAAGACATTTACCTCGTTTCACGAGAAAGATGCAATCCTCCTGCAACAGCATCGTGAACGCAACTTCACGAAGTTCTCTGATTTGCTCTCTTGCCTTCTTAGGGCAGAGCAGAATAGAGATTTATTGCTTGCCACTCATAATTTGCGCCCTGCTGGTACTGCCCCTATCCCTGAAGCCCACCATGTTTCTCCCCAGAAGTGGAAAAACAAGAAGAAGGCTAGGAAGAATAAAGGGAAAGCTGTAATGAAGCCAGCAAGAGAAGCACCACCCTAGACCAACAACAACAACAAAGGGAAGAGAAACTTCACATGGAAGCGTAAGAACACTGATCTAGTGTCAATTCCTAAGAAGAACTAGGAGGATAAATGCCATAAATGTGGCATGACTGGGCATTGGTCCAGAAACTACTGCACTCCTCGCCACCTCCAGGATCTGTATCAGGCAAGCCAGAAGTCTCAGCCTGAAACAAACTTGGCAGCTGTTCAACCGCTCACCAAGTTCACTGCAAAAGATTTCGAAAATGATGACCTGCTCGATTGAGCCATACCTTATATCTATGCATTTCAATTTATGTAGCTTCATCTGTAGTTTTCTTTGAAAGTATCTTATATTTGGATGTCAGTTTTTTATTTACTTAGATAAACTTTCATTTTTTCTTATATATAGATGAAGTATGAGTGCCTAGTGGACAGTGCCTCAATGCACATTATCCTTCGCGATTCCATGCTATTTTTATAGCTTAAACAAATATGACGGTCCTGTTATCACGATTTCAGGACTGTCCAACATAATCGAAGGATCTGGGAAAGCAATCATATTGCTCCCAAATAACACAAGACTTAAAATAAAAAATGCATTATTCTCTCCAAAATCCAATAGGATTCTCTTAAGTTTAAAAGATATTCATTTTAACATATATCACTTAGAAACTAGAGATGAAGATAACATTGAATATATTTATGTGACTCATCAAGACGATGGCCAGAAGTCTATCTACGAACGATTTAAGGTACTCCCATCGGGTCTCTACCACACGTATATTCAACCTATAGAAGCCAATATGACTGGCACCAGAAGTGCCTTTCATTGCGAGAGTTTCAACTTTGGCACAATAGACTTGGTCACCCTGGATCAGCTATAATGTGTCGCATTATCTCTGAATCCCGTGGACATAATTTGAAGAACCTGAGGATTCTTCAAAAGGGTGAATTTCCTTATCTCCCTTGTTTTCAGGGAAAACTAATAACGAGACCCTCCCTCCTGAAAGTAGGAATAGAGTCTCCTGGCTTCCTAGAGAGAATTCATGGCGACATTTGCGTGCCTATTCACCCCGCAAGTGGTCCATTTCGATACTTTATAGTACTGATTGATGCATCCACAAAATGGTCGTATGTGTGCCTATTGTCCACTCGCAACCTAGCTTTTCCAAAGCTATTGGCACAAATAATTAGGTTGCGGGCTCATTTTCCCGATAATCAAATCAAGAAATTACGTCTTGATAATGCGGGTGAATTCACTTCTCAAGTCTTCGATGACTATTGTCGGGCAACGGGTATTGAAGTTGAACATCCTATAGCACATGTTCACAACCAGAATGGATTAGCAGAGTCTCTTATAAAGAGACTTCAATGGATTGCACGTCTATTGCTCATGCAATCCCAGTTGCATGTGGATGCTTGGGGCATGCTATATTGCATGCCGCATCGCTCCTTAGGATAAGGCCCTCAGGTGGCCATACATTATCCCCGATGCAGCTAGCATATGGTGCATCCCCAGATATCTCTCATTTGAGAGTGTTTGGTTGTGCGTTTTATGTCCAATAGCACCACATAAGAGGACCAAAATGGGTTCTCAGCGTCGTCTTGGTATCTATATTGGGTTTGATTCGCCCTCTATTATTAGCTACCTGGAATCTCTTACGGGGGACGCATTTAAGGCACGTCTTGATGACTGTGAATTCGATGAGAAAACTTTTCCAAAACTGGGCTCATAGTCTAAGAAGCCTGACACTTTCGAGACCATTTCTTGGGACAGTAAGTCTTTGTCTCTATATGATCTGCGTACTAATCTGTGTGAAGATGAGATCCTGAAGATCCTTCACATTCAGAACACAATACACCTTCTACCGGATAAATTTACGGACAGCCAGAAGATTGTTCGTTCACACGTCCCTGCTGCCAACACGTCAGCTAGGCTTGACATCCCCAAAGATGGATGCAATCCACTGGTAGCAGAATTGGCTGTACCTCAATTGAAAAGAGGACGCCCGCCAGGTTCAAAAGATAAAGTTCCTCGAAAGAGGAAGATTCCGGGTGATAAAAAGATGATCCCTCCACAGAATGATGAGCTCAGACCAGTAACCTCTCAACTCCCTATTTCCCCTGTAGAGAAAACGATAGGAGAAACATCATTAAATTACGTAGGTACTGGAGAGGTACTGGACAGACATAGCACAGTCCTCGACGAAGATTTTGCGTTCGTTATTTCCGTTTACGTTGCTGAATAGGACGATGACGTCGAACCACGATCTCTAGCGGAATGTAAACGCAGAGATGATTGGCCAAAGTGGGACGAGGTAATAAGAGTAGAACTGGACTCACTCTTGAAACGCAATGTCTTTGGACCAGTAGTCCAAACACCTGTAGGTGTTAAACCTGTGGGATATAAGTGGGTCTTCATCAGAAAAAGAAATGAAGAAAATGTGATCGTACACTACAAGGCACGCCTTGTAGCACAGGGATTTTCCCAAAGACCAGGGATTGATTATGAAAATACATATTCCTCGGTCATGGATGCAATCACTTTCCGATTCTTGCTTAGCCTATCTTCTCTGGAAAACCTAGAATGCAGCTCATGGATGTTATGACTGCATATCTATATGGCGATATAGATAAAGAAATCTATATGAGACTTCCAGATGGGTTTAATTTACCCCCAGAGATGAAAGAGAGACCTCGGGACGTCTTCTCGGTAAGGCTTCAAAGATCATTACATGGTCTAAAGCAATCAGGAAAGATGTGGTATAACAGACTAAGCGTTTTCCTTGCACAGCAGTGATTCACAAACAATGAAGTCTGCCCGTGTATCTTTATCAAAAGAACGTGAACAGGATGTGTCATCGTCGTTTGTATATGTTGATGACTTAAATCTCATAGGATCTCCCGCAGAGATCAATGAGATATCTAAAAGCCTAAAGCTTACCTTCGAAATGAAAGACCTAGGCAAAACGAGGTACTGTCTTGGCTTACAGATTGAACACCTACGAGATGGAATCCTGATATATCAATCAAACTATACAAGAAAACTTGTAAACAAGTTTCGAATGGAAAAATGTCATCCTTTATGTACTCCAATGGTCGTGAGATCACTGGATATTCATAAGGACCCCTTTCGGCCACTGGAAGAGGGGGAAGAGTTATTGGGTCCTGAAGTACCCTACCTCGGTGCTATTGGAGCACTTCTATATTTGACAAACTGCACGCATCCTGATATAGCGTTCGCAGTTAATATACTTGCCAGACATAGTGCTGCGCCTACAAAGCGCTACTGGAACGGAGTAAAGCATCTTCTACGCTACCTCCAGGGTTCTATAGATCTAGGACTATACTACCAGAGAGGTTCCTCCTCCCAGTTTCTTGGTTATGCTGATGCAGGTTATCAATCTGATCCTCACACAGCAAAATCATAAATTGGTTTTATGTTTACCTATGGAGGGACTGCTATCTCATGGAGATCGATAAAGAAACCCACCATAGCAACATCATCCAACCACGCTGAACTCATTGCAATCCATGAAGCAAGCAAAGAATTTTTTTGGCTTCGCTCTTTGCTTCGCTCCGTCGTCCAACATATCCTAGATCCCACTGGCCTGAAGACTGGTGATCTTGAGCCCACTGTCTTATTTGAAGACAACACTGCATGTATAGCACAACTCAAAAAGGGCTACATCAAAGGCGACAAAACGAAACATATTTCGCCCAAATTCTTCTGGACGCACGATCTACAGAAGAATGAGGAGGTCAAGATTCAACAGATCCAGTCTTGCAACAACTTAGCTGATCTTTTTACTAAATCTTTACCGAGATGTATTTTTGTAAAACTTGTAAAAGGAATCGGTA
This sequence comes from Scilla litardierei, assembly GCA_030789695.1. Classification (NCBI taxonomy): domain Eukaryota; kingdom Viridiplantae; phylum Streptophyta; class Magnoliopsida; order Asparagales; family Asparagaceae; genus Scilla; species Scilla litardierei. The sequence goes on from CM061142.1 coordinate 388,500,097, forward strand.
TGAGACAGCTGAAAGACCTACAAGCCTGAAGCTTGTATGGATAAGGGGGAGTAACCTGTGGGTTGCACTCCTTTTCCTTAAGCTGTTGGTTTTTTCTACTGGGTTTCCACAACTAAAGGTTTTAACGAGGCAAACACATTTACTCTGGATCCAGAAGTATCCACACTCTTAGGAATATACGCTAAGACCAAAGTAATGGCTGGATAATGGGGAGTGTTATGAATGAGGGAGGCCAAAAGGCCTCCCCTCATCATTATCCCTCCATTTAGTTCCTCCATTAGTGAGCTTAATGAGAGGGTCTTTTGGTTTACCATGTCTCTTTATATCACATGACTATTTGTATTCCACTCCATATGAAAATATAGAGTACCAAAGCTATGTGCAATGGTTACTCAATTCAATTTATTATCTAACATACAATATATAATGAAGGTGGAAAGAATAATTTTTGAAAAAAAATTTCCAGAAAAAAACTAAAATTCATTTCGCACGGTGCGAAATGTTCTCACAAGAAGATTTACACACACACACACACACACACACACACACACACACACACATCATTTATTTGTGCATACTAACTCTCTCTATGCATATTATTAGCTTCAACAATTTATCATCACTCAGATAAGACAATCATCATTCAAAACAATGCAAGAAGCTTACAAGCAAGATAAAGCTCCAGACTGATGAAATTTTATATCTTGTTATAATGATGTAATCTTTAATTTTCTTCTTGCACATACTTAGTTTGTTAAAGCCTTGATGATCTATCTTAGCAACCTAGGCATTTCTCAAAAATACCAAGTCATACATCTTATTAGTCGACTAATAGATTTTCCTAGTCGACTAACTCAATTAACACAAAATCACAATTCCTCGGTCAAAGTCATTTTTCTGCTGACTAGACCACTTTTTCGTAATTTTCATATTTTTGGTCCAACCGAATAATCCTTTCTTCTAGTCGACTAAGAATCAATTTTACAATAGCTATATTTTTGACCGTTTATTGATTACAAGTTTGGTCGACCAACTTACTTCCTCATCGACCAAGAGTTAGTTATAACTACTCAACGGCTACATTTCTGACCATTTTATAGTTGTAGTCAACTAAGAGAAGTCATCTAGTCGACTAAGATCAGTTACAACTGTCAAATCTTAGTTTATTTTAGTTATCTAGTCAACTAACAACCTTTCATAGTCGACTAATTTCAGTATAGATAGTTTCTTTCAACTAGCCGTTTTGAGCAGTTTTAGGCAGTATTTGGGCATCCCTCTAGCCTATAAATAGAGCCCGAATCCTTTTCCATTCTCACCAATTTTCCCTCGCGCTCTCTCTAAAATTTAATTTTCTTACTCTAAAAGAGAGGGTGGTTTTCAGATTTTCATTAGGGATATAGTGCTGAAATTCTGCCCCACTGAAAGTCAAATTTCAAGAGTGTTTCTACAAATTCCTCAACCAAGAAACCTTGATGATTTTCTCTCCTACCTTGTGATTCTTCACACATCATCAAGTCTATATGTGATATTGTTTCTTACCTTACTTTTTGTTAGCCGAATCTCTTATTGAAGAGATTATACAAGTTTATGACACAGAGAGTGTTGGCATCTTTGTATGTTTGCTTGCAGGAAGAAAGTGGTTATAGTTGATTGAAAATCTCTACGGGGAGTAGGAGTAGGGGGTTGGATGATTAAGAGGATTTGGACCAGGATAAATCTTTGTGTTTGCGTTAGCACATTTTCTGGATTGTGATATTTCTCCGCACTTTTTATTGCAATTTTTAGTAACTTCTAATTTTGCAATATTCATCGTGATATACACTATTTACCCCCTAGTATATTTGGTGTGCCAGGAGATCCAACAATAGTAACTAAGGCTTTGTGGAGAAGCATGTATGCTATTTGACGATTGGATGGTCAGAAATGATTTGAGTGCAGATTTCTCATTTGGTGACCAATTTGGGTGATTCAGAAGTTGAACCCTGTGTTTTTCGATGCTCCGGATGCAATAAAGAAAGTGGTTTGTAAAAATTCCATTATTTGTTGTAGGCACTATGGGTCAATTACAAGATCAATAGGGGCTAGTATGATCATGAGGAAATTAGATGATTGGATAGTCGATGGTGGCATTGATGATATGTATGAGGTGATGTTTCATTATGTTTTGGATACAGGTGTGCTGTGAGGCATGGTATGACATATGGTTTGTTCGTAATTAGGTTCATCTCAGTTGTTGGTCATTGTGATTGGATCGATCTGGATTTTGGTGTAGTGATTGCAAATGTTCAGGGCATGACATGGGAGCATCAATTAGAGTTTTAGTTAGAGCATGTTGTCAAAAATCACGATTGTCCAGGGTGTAACAAGGGAGTGGTATGAGTGCTTAGTTTTGACAAAGGTGAAATATGTATAGTGATCGTGATTGTCTAAGGAGTGATAGGAGATTGATCATACGTGCTTAGTTGGAGACTATGATGAGCATACAAGATGTTTCCATGAGGTGAAGAATCGTGTAGGTGCAAATTTTCTTATGAAATGGGAAGGTGAGAACAATGGTATAACTTCAACTTTTTGTGACTCATAAGAAATGAGCCAAAATGGAGTGTTGTGATTATGTCTCACATCCAGGTATTGCATCCAAGGAATTTTTTTGGTTAATATCAAATTAGCGTGTTAAGGATTGTGAAATAAATACAAGATTTTGAATCTAAATTTGATTCAAGAGTTGGATTCAAGTTAGACTTCCTTTTAGGTGAAGGAATTGGATCCATGATAAAAGTTCTATTGGCTTAGGAGTTTGGTTATTTAGTTGCGAGAGCTATAACTAAATAATACTTATACTATGATATGTTTCCTTGTCTAAAAGTTATATTAAGAGGAATTACTTCTATAACTATATATATCTCTTATTGTTTGATAAGATGTAAGCTTTTGAAAGTCCTCCATCTCATAGTTAGTTGAGAGGAGACTCTAGGATAGAGATCGGGTGTATGATGATGATAAACAATTAGCTTGCATTAACATAACTTGTGTAGCTATATGATGCATTTGATGTGTGCTAAGGCTCCAGACTGGATTCAACATCCTATGACAAGGACATAGATGTTATCGACATCATTCACACTCAACATAATTGTATTTTTGTTTAATGATGTATCTTTTATTTTTTGTCATAAATGTAATGTAAAGACTTGAATACACACACAAACACTTTAACCATTAGGTTTAAGACTTAGAATATTCATGACATTCAATCATAATCTTAACATCTAGATTCTAAGCATAACTATTTATTTCAAGTGTTAGTTAGTCGACCAATAATTTTGATAGTCGATTAATTATCTCATATACTTGATATTTAAAATCTAGCTTACATTAGTAAACTAACCTCCTTTCTAGTCAACTAATATAGACTTATAGATCTTAACTAATTTATAGTATTACTCGACTAAACTAGACATTACTCGACTAATCTGGACATTAGTCGACTAATACAAAATTGATTTTTCCATCAGTGTATTGATTAGTCGACTAAACTCCATTCCTAACAACTAACGTGGATTTGCGTTAGCTTGGACTTTTGTCATTAGTCGACTAATAGGTTTACGAGTTGACTAATGCAAAACATAACTTTTTTAACTTGAACCATTAGTTGACTAATGGCTAAGCACAATAGGCTAATAATCCTATTGTCTGCTTTTGAATTTTCATAATATGACTATTTTAATCCGTTGACAGCTATATTTTTAATTTATGAATGTTAGATTTCATCTCTATAAATTTGGATTTAGCCCTCATTCGTTCACAATACTAGGCATTTGCAAAGCTTTGATTTCTTATCGCTTTTTATGCTAAGACCAAAACCAAAACTATGTTCAGATTTCTGTTCTTCTAAGTTCACATCTTTTAGAACAAAATCTCACTCCATATACATCATTAGTTCCATATGCATGTGAATTCAAGGTTATATGAGGGCTTGTAGTACTTCTTCTCAAGTTATTTTTCCTCAGATGTTAAGGGATGAAGGTTTGCTTTCATGTGTTTAGAGTGAATGCAGCCTCAGGGTGTTGAGACTGGGTGTGCAATTGGCAAAGGATGTTTATCAAGTTGTATGGTATTACTCTTACGGGTTTGAAAGAGGGAGATAGTGAAAATCTCATGTTGCGAGGCTTGATGACTGGAGTATGTCTGGAGGACCGAATTAGGATAATATCATATTTGTTTGTGGTTGATCATTGACTGGTTTGAATTGTCTCTATATTTTTCAATTACAATTTTTCAATTATATTCTGTTGCATAGTAGTACTGTCATTTGGTTTTTTTTTAATCTTATCGATAATCGTAATTGTTAGTGCTTAAGAATCATTTGAAGCGATCCACAACATGAGAAGGAAGAAATTGTTAGTGAGGTGAGAGTTCATCTTGTAAGCTTGTTTCTCTTTGCATAATGGATTTATCTATCGGCACTCCGTGGGTGTAGGTCGAGCATGGTCGACCCAACCACGTATATATTGGTATTTTTCTTCTTGCTATTGTGCATATTTTTTGTTATCTTGCATGCAACGTGTTACGTAATGGTCCCAAAAACCCTAACAGTCTTTTTTGTCCATGATGAAACATGGAAGATATGTAGAAAAATTTAAGAAAACAATTTTTGTTATGAATGGTCTTGGGACCTTTGGTATCCAAGGCCCTTGGTATCCAACCATAAATGTAACATAGAATGTAAATCCCTTTAGTATTCTTCTCTTTGTAATAGTTACTCTATATAAATATAGTCTATGGCCTCACCATAGAGATTGATTCTTAACATGTTATCAGCACGATTACGCTCGTAGAGAAAGAAAAGATGCGGCGAAGCTCTGACGAATTTTTCGCGACATCTCGAGAAAGGAATCGATACGCGGAAAAGGCTTCGTAGCACATGCGATCTAGAGGTATTTCTAGATTTGATCAATTTTTTTGTCATGGTGGTGATGTTCTATATCTAATTTAATTTAGATCAAAATCGCATATTTTTATGTCATATATCTAATTTCCTAGATCTAAAAATGTGATCTTAAAGATCTAGAGACCTAATCACCATGTCAAAACTGATTTTTTTTTAAAAAAAAATTCTTGTGCAAAAATCTTGATGCCATTGAGATTAATAAAGGCATTTAGTATTCCCCTTAGTGTTGTTGGGTATTATATTGCGGCAAAATTTATTCCTATGGCCCCTGATGGTGAAACTAGAGAGCCAGCATATGTTATATCTGAAAAAGTTGTCGAAAGTAAGTTGGCATAGCTTTTCTTTGCAGAAGATACATGCCAGTTCCTCGTCTTTGAAATAAAAGGGAATTCTACAAGTCTATTCATGGTTTTAATAATATTTCCACATCCATTCTTTTAATGTTTTAATTCAAATGATGGAATTACACAAAACATGAATTTCTACACTAACACCACTAACTCTTCGAAAGTTGCCATGCTTATATATGATTTATTTTTCTCTGAGGCCTGGCTCGGCTAGTAAAGAGTCAAGGTCGGCTGTTGGAAGTCCTGGTTGAAATCTAGGCAACATCCTTATATAATAAAGGACATGTCATTCTCATTGGAAGGACATTATTATGTGAACTCCATTGGTGTGCTAGTTATCTGAATTCGATGCATGCTCCTCTTGACAGAGAGTTTTAATTGGTTGGGCATATTGATAGTATAAGTTTTTGAGCTCGTTGAGTTTTAAATTTTTTCTGAACATGACCCGATTGACCCGGGTACATATCGTGGGCGGCCCGAAGCCTCCGCGTCCACCACATATCCCACCAAAATTTCTTTTTTGGGTTAAAGTCCCACAAAATTCTTGGGGACGGTTCAAATAAATCAAGGCATCTTAATAACAAAACATTAATGCACAATTGATTTAATACCTTGTTTGCATGTCATTACTTAGGTTATTTCATTTATATAATTGTTTTGTATACTTCAAATGAATTGCCTATTTAAATTCTCAATATATCTGCATGATTTATTTATATTCATGCATTTATACTCGCATATATAAATTATGTATTATGACTCACGATTACTTATAATTTTCAACAGTTTAAAAATTATATCTATATTGACGATTGAACCTGAAGTTCAAATCGAATGTCAATACCCTTCTAACAAATAAAAAAACAAAAACCGAGGGATTATACGGAAACAATTTATGACATCTTCTTAAAAAGATGCGCACTTTGCGGTAAATAGATTTCACAGATCTATGGTCTATATAGACCAATATGGACACCAGAAGTTTGTCGTAACACCGCTAATTTTTTACACAATAATCTCACTTTATAAGGAATGATTTCTACATCTAGACATAAATAAAAGCATACGCCTGTAGTCGTGGCTAAATAGATAATTGAGAAATATATTTGCACCCACGTATTTATTCCCCTTATGCATGTTTCTCAATCCACATAAAAACTGAATGACTCAAGAAAATAATGGCATAAAGTCCATATATGAGCATTCAAATGGACTTTCAAAAGTCCCACAAGCTCATTCCCTTGACTATGTCTCCTTAGAGATACTAATATTCATTCTTCCTTATAAATAATAATATGGAAGACTGAAAACAGGGGAAGTCTAGGACCAACGACGTCCTGATATAAAAAAAGGTATGATATGATTCCCTCGACATGGAATAAAATGACAAACTAGACCAATCCCAGAAGTTTTGGTAAGACCCATACTGCTATTTGCAATATAAAACGTCATTAATTTATACCATAGATATTATAAACAAAGCTAATCTAATGACGAAATTCGATGTAGCTATTGTATACTAAGCTATTCCCCGAGAACACAGACTTTGAAAAAATATAATTAGTTGCCATAGCATAATTAATAGGAGTATGTTTCTACACTTATTAATATGTGTATGCTTTTTATAAAAATTTTTTTGTTTATATGCATTTCATTCTATAGCAAAATTTTATGCTTTATTTTTAGCATTATCAAACAATTATAGATTGACACCTCAAGACGTATGCTATTAATAGCATTTCACCCTAAGAATAGTCTAGTAGAAAACTATTTTGGGACGTCTGACTTGAGATTCGAGCTTTGCTAGCCTGAATATTCTATATGAGAATGCCCAATACTCTCTGGAAAAAAACTTACAAAGTTTCAATGGATATTCGTCAAAACGAAATCCTAATAAATGACTCAAGAATATAATGGCCTTGAAGACCATCCTTGAGCATTCAAATGGATTTTCAAAATTCCTAGTTAAATTCGAAAAGAGGATTTAAATGGAACCCCTAAAATGTCCAGAATCGTCCAAGTTTTAAACTTTAGAATGATACAATATGCTACCATGGATTGATGATGCAAGGTATCATTAACCAATCCTATAATTCTGAAGAACATGACTTTTCTTTAGAAGGGTGTGTTTTCATTATCTCATTTAACGAAAAAAAATGATTACGAGGATCATCTCCACTACACGTGGACATTGACTCTCAAAACTTCCTCTAATAGAATATTGAGATGATATATTTACTCTCATCATTAAAATAATAAGACCTCTGGGTCTCTTGAGAGTACTTGAGGGATTAAAGTGGATTTATCCACTCCCTACATAGGGCTGATGATGTACATTAGTATACTCATCCATATATCCTCTAAAATTGGTCATAATCAAACCTATTATCCAACCGCAGTCAAGCTTTTTCAAAGCATACAGGACACATTACTAAATGACGGGAACATTGGATAACAATGGAAAATCAACCACAATTTACAACTAGAATAAAGTCGAACACCCTAATGTTTGTGTTCATACCCAAACTGGGTTATATGAATAAATCATTAAAATAATTTAATCGGATTACTCATCCGTTAAAAATCCAGTTGCTGGTGACTGCATGGGGATATGCAATTACACTGCAGACCATCAAAATCCCTTTTTAGAACCTATTTATATGGGTTTGATCACCCCATATACACAGTTTCCGAGAACTCCTAACGGGGAAAGTGTTTATAGAACATCTTAACGATTGTGCCATGATGAGTATACATCCCTATATCACCACTATAAACCATCAAAATGCAGTCTTAGAACTATTTATCGGAAGTAATTACCCCGGATAAATAGATTCCGAGCACTCCAAATAGTGGAAGCATTTAGAGCACATCTAATAGATTGTGCCTTCGTGGGTCTTATATTGAGAATCGATAGTGAATATTAGATCCTGGAAATCTTTCACATACAGAGCTCTTTAAATTCCCAGTATTAGGTTAAACATGGATATTACAATCATCCTTGAGCTTTAAGCTCAATTGACCATTTCAAATATCATGAATAGTGATGTGATCGTGAAGATCCACACTAACAAAACTGTTAAACAGTTATCAAATATAGTTACTGACACTATAAATATTGTCAAAATCACATATCCATGCTGCTAAAAATCCAGATAGGATTGACATCCCTAAAATAATGGATGCAATCCACCCATAGCAGAAGTGGATTCCTCAATGAATTAGAGGATATATTACGAGGCTCCAAAGAGAGGAAAACTCTTGGAGACTTTTAAACAATACCACTACAGGAAAGTGAGCTCATCTCCATATCCTCTCCCTTTCCAGATCCTCTAAAAGAGATGAATCTGGAATAAATTGAAGTATTAGTGTATAATGAATGTACATGTGGAGGTGTTTGGATAAAAAAACACACTTGTCGACAACTTATTCACGTTTCATTTTGCCACTAAATGTGACAATTATTATTATCGTTCAACACTCCATTGCCTGAAGCAAATGTAGATATTGGCCAAAAATGTGGAACAATGCAATAATAAGCTTAGCTGGACTCGCTTATGAAACGTGAAGTGTTTGGACCAGAAGTTCTGATATCAAAAGATATCAAACTTATGGGCATAATGAGTATTGAATAAAGACAAATAATAAATAAATAAAATCGTTTGCTGTAAGCAACATGCTATAGCTTAGAGGTTTATTTCGCTGATACTAGGAAGTAATCAAGTAAGATGAGCTTTACTCACTTACAAAATTATATAAACTGATGCATCAGGCTCCCGGGTTATGTTTGCGAAATTCCTGCGATTGGCAACGGAAAATTTGGTTTTTTGCTGCTATGGATGTTGTGACAGCATAACCTTAGGGATTTATTCCTAATTTCCTCACTTACCTAAATAGACTTTGAGTTATTTAATGAAATAAATAAATTACAACCAAGAGAGTTCCTTAAATTAAATAAGGACTCCTACTAAAGGTTGCTTTTGCATCTTTAAAAAGAGCAAAGAAAATGATTTGAGATTATATTTGCAAATGAATCAAATCTCATCGGATCTCCTGAAGAGAAAACCGAAATATTTGTTTAAGCCTAACTATCAAATATTATATGTAAGACCTAGGCAAACATCTTGCCTTATAGAATTATCATCCAGAAGATGAAACCATCATCCAAAAGACGAGTGGTCATCCAAAAGATGAAACCATCATCCAGACGATGAATGATCATCCAGAAGATGAATAATCATCCAGAAGATAAAAACATCATCCAGAAGATGAATTATCATCCAAAAGATGAAATTATCATCCCGAAAATGAAAAACATGTGACATTAAACTTCATACACCCGAAGTTGATGAAGAAATATGGGCAATGCAATCCACTAAATACACTTACTGATTGTATGTGTGCACATTAAGACCCCTCTGTTCGCTGGAAGAGGGGAAGGATATCCTAGATCCTGAAATACCTTAGATGAGTGTTTTTGGTATACTCCTTTATATGGCCAACTGCACACATCTCTAGAGAGCATTGACAGTAAATCTGTTAGCCAGATACAGTGCAGTGCCTGTAGCGCACCGCTGGACCGAAGAAATGTAGCTTTGGCGCTACCTCTAAGGGTCAAGGATCATCCTCTATGTTAAATGTATATGCAGATACATGTTACAAATCATCGCGATGATTACCACAAAGGAACGACCAACTCCAGGAGACCTGCAAAGTATGCTTCTAAGGCAAAATCAATCCTACCATTCCGAGAGGCTCATCATCCAAGAAGCAAATCATGAGTATGCACAGCCAGGTCCTGTAGTACCTCGCAGACACAGTGATGATTGGGTCAGAGACGTGAAGCTACCTATCGAGTCTACAGACCACTCCTCTTCAGAAAAGCGCCCTTAGATTCAGTAGCTAGCATAAATGAATGATACTTGTATAGATGAGCGATACTTGTATATTTGAGCGATATCTTGTATTTTGTACTTATTCTCGGAATATTGTAAGAGATTAATGTATAGTTTCCTAGAAGATCTGCAAGCATGTAGCTTGTATAGATCAGGGGGAGCGAAATGAGTGTTGTACTCTTTTTCCTTGACTATTGGTTTTTTCCCACTGGGTTTTCCATAGCTAAGGGTTTTAACGAGGCAACCTCATTGACTCTGTATCCATAAGTATCCACCCCTAAATACTTCCACAAATCAGAGAAAGTTATAGAGAACTGTACTCTTTTTCCTTGGCTACTGGGGTTTTCCACTGGTTTTCCATATCTAAAGGTTTTAACAAGGCAGTTATCCCTAACTTAGTATTCTTCTGTTTGTAATAGTTACTCTATATAAATATAGTCTATGGCTTCCACCATAGAGAATATTGATTCTTTGTTGTGAACGGTTTTGAACCGGGTTGGTTGAGATTCTGGGCTATCCTAGAGATAGGTCCATATCTTTGTAAACCCATTTTGTATTCTCCCTTTTGCCTATAAATACAGAGTTGGGGGCTCCTCCCCAAACAGTTGATTCATAACACGTTATCAGCACGAGCCTCTAAATATTTTTCTTTCCTCAAAATTTTTTCTGATCGTTGCGAAGGCAAAGGTGAGAGGAGACGGTAGATCCACGAGCACGGTGCAAGGCTTCTTCAAACGAGCATCTTCATCCGCGTAAGGGCTTCGCGCAACCGTCGCTATATCCGGAGGACGGATACAGAGGTAAACACACGAAAAATGATGTTTTTAATCATACGTATGATTGCCCCTCCCCTTGATCTCGCAAGATCGATATGGGGATTATTTGTCGCCTTGAAAACAATGGATCGTTCATCCAAAAAATGCAATTTTAGGGCTTAACCTATTTGTGCCCTACGGCGGCTTGCCGCCGGCCCCCCCACCCCCCCACCCCCCCGCCTGAAGCGAGGGGGGGCCGCTATCGTCGCCCGGAAGGGCGGCTCAGCCCGCCCCGTCGCCCCCCCTGCCTGTAGCGCGGGGGGGCGGCCCCTCTTGTCACCCGCCCGAACAGGGCGGTCGCCCCGCCCTGTCGCCCCCCCCCCCCCCCCCCCCCCCCCCCCCGCCTGAAGCGGGGGCGGCCTGCTTCCACCGCCCGAACGAGGGCGGTCACCCCGTCCTTCGCCCCCCCCCCCCCCCCCCCCCCCCCCCCCCGCCTGAAGCGGGGGCGGCCTGTCTCCGCCGCCAGAACAAGGGCGGCTGCCCCGCCCTACGACCCCCCCCCCCCCCCCCCGCCGGTAGCGGGGGGCTGTCCGCCGCTCAGCCCGAGAGGGCAGATGCCCCCCCCCCCCCCCCCCGCCGGTAGCGGGGGGCTGTCCGCCGCTCAGCCCGAGGGGGTGTTTGCCGTCGCCGCCTCTGGGCGGCTCACCCCGCCATCGACGGAATATAGATGGCGGCGGCGGCGGCTAAAACCTAGCCGCCACCCCGCCCTAAGCCCAAATTGGGCCTTCTCCTGGCCCAATTCAAAAAAAAAATTCGGCCTGCGAGCTTCGGCCCGCAGGCCGTTTTTTTTAATTCAAAAAAAAAATATTTTCGGCATGCGTCCAGAAGCCCGCATGCCGTTTTTTTAATTAAAAAAAACAAAAAAAAATTTCGGCCTGCGGGCTTCGGCCCGCAGGCCTTTTTTAATTCAAAAGAAAATTAAAAAATTCTCCGGCTGGCCGAAGCCCGCAGGCCAATTAAAAAAAATGCCTGCGGTCCGAAGCCCGCAGGCCAGAGTTTTTTTTTGAGAAAAAAACGGGGGGAGGGGCTAAGGCTATAAACAAGCCTTAAAAAGAAACATTTTGGGCTAAAACCCATTTTTTAAGGGCATCCAAGGGCAATTAAATTCGTGAAAAATCATGGTAAATTATAGGGCGATTACCTGGCAGACTAGGGCTTTTGGGGATTTTAGGGGGGACATTTGGGATGATTCAAAAGGAAAAACCATTTTCCTTCTTCAACGAAAACGTTTATTTTGGGCTCTTAATCAATTTGATTGATTAAACCCAATTTACTTTACAACCCATGCATCGTAAATTTTCTTTTACATGCTTTACATCTCTGGCAAATTATGTGGATATTATATGCGTGGTTGTGCATCATATTTAAAACTTAATAATTAGGAAGATCCTGCGACCGCTCTGCCGTTAGTCACCTAACCTAACGGTGTATGACATTGCCCAGTGGTCCAATAATTATTAAGTGATTAAATATTATTATCCTCATGTGATTATAACTGCCTGTGATGTTTGAAAATGTTGATGAGCACAATATTTCTGCATGAATTGCTAAATGTGGTTTTTGGATCGGCCGTTTAGTCCCACAGTTTATTTCCCGTAATTTTCTTTTATTTTTGAGAGAAATTGTAGTGAGGACTTAATGTAAATGTCAAAGAAAGAAGACCAACTTCCATGGAGTCGGAGGCCACGCTTGAAGCTGGATATTTCTTATGGGACCCACGGGGTTTCCAAAGTTGTATTTTCATTTTTATAGCTGAAAATTTGTATAATTTGGACTGTGGACTTTTTGGACTCTTTCTTGTGGGACTGGCCGATCCACACATTTAGCCTTTCGTTAAATATTGCTTCCACATGAAAATGTTTCTCTATGATTAATTATTAATTCATGCATGTTTGTGCTCTGCTAGATAAATGGCTAAAATTGCAAGCGTTGACTTCGAAGTGCTGGATGCATCAGGTAGAAACTATCTAAGCTGGCAGCTACATGTAAAGTTTCACCTGCGGGCTAAGTCCATCATCACTGCTGTGACTGAAAAAGAAAATGTTAGCCATATAGAGAAGGCACAAGCCATCATCTATATTCGCCGCCACGTGGACAAGACCTTAAAGGCTGAGTACCTTACGGTCGAAGATCCACTGGAGCTATGGACCGCCCTTGAGGATAGGTATAAACATCAGAAAGATGTTATACTCCCAAGGGCGAGATAAGAGTGGGAGAACCTGAGACTACAGGACTTTAAGTCCATTGCTGAGTACAACTCAGCACTTTTTAGCATCACATCACGCCTGAAGTTGTGTGGTGAAAAAGTCTCAGAAGATCGCATGCTGGAAAAGACGTATACGTCTTTCCATGAAAAGGATGCGATACTCATGCAGCAATACCATGAACGCAAGTTCACCAAGTATTCAGAACTGCTGTCCTGTTTGCTCATGGCCGAGCAAAACAGAGAGCTTCTCCTCGCCACTCACAATATGCGCCCTCCCGGCACTGCCCCCCCTACCAGAAGCTCACCATGACTCTTCCTCCAAAAAGAAGAGGGACAATAAAAGAAAAGAAAGACCACAGAAAGAGGGACAACAGAAAAGAGCCAAGGGCCCACCACAGCAGAGAAAGAATGAAGGGAAGCGCAAGTTCACCTGGCGCAGGAATGATAATAAGAAAAATGATGCACCCCCACCCAAGAGGGATTGGGAAGACCAGTGCCACAGCTGTGGCATGAAAGGCCACTGGTCCAGAGTGTGCAGGACCCCAGTGCATCTCCAGGAGCTTTATAAACAAAGCAAGAAAAAGAATGCTGAATCAAACCTAGTGGCTGCAAACAATGCAGTCAAGTTCACAGCCAAAGACTTCGAGTCATATGATATGCTTGATTAGCCTGTTTTCATTTATCTTAGCATTTTTATTGTATAAACAATTTATTTTATGAGAGCTTTTACGTATTTTGAATTCAGTCAGATAAAATTTAGTTCTTCTAAATGCAAATTTTTATTCATCTTTTTAGATGGGATGCTCTCATGACTACTTAGTAGACAGCGCGTCGACACATACGATCCTTCAGCACAAATGTTATTTTCATAGCATTACTCCGTATAAGAGCCCTGTAAACACAATTTCAGGGCCATTGGACATACTTGAAGGTTCTGGGAATGCAACCTTGTTGCTCCCCAATGGAACAGAAATAAAAATAAAAGATGCACTTTACTCTCCGAATTCCAAGAGAAACTTATTAAGTTTCAAAGATATCCGTCTTAACGGATTCCACTTGGAAACAGCAAATGTAAAAGAAAATGAATTATTGTATGTAACGTCTCAAGAAAATGGAGATAAAACCATACTTGAACATTTTTAGAGCCTCTCATCCGGCCTCTACCATACAAAAATTCGGAGAGAGGAAGCAAACCTGACGGAGCACCTGAAGTGCCCGACATCGGCCAAATTCTTACTTTGGCACGATAGACTTGGCCACCCCGGATCTGTGATGATGCACCGCATTATATCACAAACCCACGGGTATAACCTGAAGAACCAGAAGATTCTTCAGAAGGGAGAATTCCCTTGTGTACCCTGCTTTAAGGGAAAATTAATAACAAGGCCATCATCACTTAAAGTGGATATTGAGTCTCCTAGCTTCCTTGAAAGAATACATGGAGACATGTGTGGACCTATCCACCCCCCTAGTGGGCCATTTCGGTACTTTATGGTACTGATTGATGCATCTTCGAAATACTCGTATGTGTGTCTACTTTCAACCCACAACTTAGCTTTTCCAAAGCTTTTGGCACAAATAATAAAGTTGCGGGCGCATTTTCCAGACAACCAAATTAAGAAAATTCGTCTGTACAATGCGGGGGAATTTACCTCTCAGTCATTTCAAGAATATTGCCAGGCAACGGGAATTGAAATTGAACATCCAGTGCCGCATGTTCACACCCAGAATGGGTTAGCTGAGTCGCTAATTAAAAGACTCCAATGGATCGCACGTCCATTGCTGATGAAATCCCAGTTGCCGGTGGATGCATGGGGACATGCAATCTTACATGCTGCGGCACTAATAAAAATAAGACCCTCAGGAGGTCAGAGTCTATCTCCAATGCAACTTGCATATGGAACGCCGCCGAACATCTCTCACTTGAGAATCTTCGGCTGTGCAGTTTATATCCCCATTGCACCACCCCAGAGGACCAAGATGGGCCCTCAACATCGCCTAGTTATCTATGTAGGGTATGACTCGCCCTCCATTATAATATACCTAGAACCCCAAACGGGGGACGCTTTTAAGGCATGCCTTGAAGACTGCGAATTTGATGAGACGTATTTCCCCAAAATGGGCCTAGACATTGAAAAATCTAGCGCAAAGCAAATGTTAACGTGGGATACAAAAAGTCTGACCCATTACGATCCGGTAACAAAACAATGTGATGATGAGATCCGGAAGATCTTGCACATCCAGGACACAGTCCATAGACTACCGGATTCGTTTACTGACAACCAGAAGATTGTCAGATCACACATCCCTGCTGCGAATACTCCAGCTAGGATTGACATTCCAAAAGATGGATGCAATCCACCAGCAGCAAAAGTGGCTGCACCTCAACAGAAAAGAGGCAGACCACCAGGCTCCAAGGATAAAAATTCAAGAAAAAGAAAAATATCCGGAGACCTTGGGACGATACCCCCACAGAGAAACGAGCTCGTGTCCATACCCCCTCCCCTCCCGAAATCCACTGCAGAGGAACTGCCGGGAGAAACTGAAATATCATTGAATTATGTACGTACAGGGGAGGTATTGGACAGAAAGAGTACAGTCGTCGACGATGACTTCGCGTTTCACATTGCCATTCACGTCGCCGGAAGCGACGATGATTATAAACCACACTCCGTTGCTGAATGCAAACGTAGAGATGATTGGCCAAAGTGGAATCAGGCAATAGAAGCCGAGCTGGACTCGCTTCAGAAACGAAAAGTCTTTGGGCAAATAGTCCAGACACCTACTGGTGTCAAACCTGTAGGATATAAATGTGTATTCGTCAGAAAAAGAAACGAAAATAATGAGATCGCACGCTACAACGCTAGACTTCTAGCGCAAGGATTTTCCCAAAGATCGGGAATAGACTATGACGAAACATACTCCCCGGTCATGGATGCGATCACTTTCAGATTCCTGATAAGCTTAACAGCAAAGGAAGGCCTAGATATGCAGCTAATGGATGTTGTGACTGCATATCTATATGGCAATCTCGACAAGGAGATATATATGAAACTTCCTGATGGCTTTTCTATGCCTGCAGAACTGAAAGATAGACCTCGGGACGTCTATTCTGTTAAGCTACAAAGATCATTATATGGTCTCAAACAATCAGGAAGGATGTGGTATAACAGACTCAGTGAGTTCCTTGTTCAACAAGGATTCACAAACAATGAAGTCTGCCCTTGTATCTTCATAAGAACAAAGGGAAAAGGATTCGTAATAATTGCTGTCTACGTAGACGATCTGAATCTCATAGGATCTCCTGAAGAGATCACTGAGATATCTGTAAGCCTAACAAAAGAATTTGAAATGAAAGACCTAGGCAAAACAAAATTCTGCCTGGGCTTACAGATTGAACATCTAAAAGATGGAATCCTCCTACATCAGACCACATACACGAAGAAAATGTTGCAAAGATTCCATATGGACCAATGTCATCCACTAAGTACACCTATGGTGGTACGCTCTCTGGATGCACATAAAGACCCCTTCCGGCCACTGGAAGAGGGGGAGTATATACTTGGTCCAGAAGTTCCATGTCTGAGTGTCATCGGAGCACTACTATATCTGGCAAACTGCACGCGTCCCGACATAGCGTACGCAGTAAATTTGCTAGCCAGATACAGTGCAGCGCCCACCCAGCGCCACTGGACCGGGGTAAAGCACCTTCTGTGCTACCTCCAAGGGTCTACAGATTTGGGACTCTTCTACAAAAATGGAATATCCTCTACACTTGCAGATTATGCTGATGCAGGCTACTTGTCTGATCCCCACAAAGCGAAGTCACAGACTGGGTACGTGTTTACCTACGGAGGGACAGCCATTTCCTGGAGATCCATCAAGCAAACCTTGACGGCGACCTCATCCAATCACTCTGAGATCATTGTCATCCATGAAGCGAGCAGAGAATGCGTTTGGCTACGCTCAGTTGTCCACCACATCTTGTCTACCACCGGACTGAAGACTGGAGATCTCGAACCTACCACAATGTTCGAGGACAACGCTGCTTGCATAGCTCAGTTACGAGGTGGCTTCATCAAAGGTGACAGAACGAAGCACATTTCACCAAAGTTCTTCTGGACGCACGAGCTACAGAGAGATGGCAAGATCGACATCATACAAGTACAATCATGTGACAATCTGGCAGATTTGTTCACTAAAGCCCTTCCTACTGCGAAATTGTACATAGGATTGGAATGAGACGCCTAAGAGATCTGCAAGCTTGAGGGCTTGTATAGATCAGGGGGAGTTTGGCAGAGTTTGTACTCTTTTTTCTTAACTATGGTTTTTCCCACTGGGTTTTTCATAGCTAAAGGTTTTAACGAGGCAAATCTCACCAACTCAGGATCCTGAAGTATCCACCCCATGTGAGACTCTCCTAAGCTCGGAATCCTGAAGCATTCACGAGCAGAGTCCACACCTATGGCTGGATAAGGGGGAGTGTTGTGAACGGTTTTGAACCGGGTTGGTTGAGATTCTGGGATATCCTAGAGATATGCACATATCTTTGTAAACTCATTTTGTATTCTCTCTTTTGCCTATAAATACAGAGTTGGGGGCTCCTCCCCAAACAGTTGATTCATAACATTCTTAACATTTTTTTCTTTTTTGTTGTTGTTGTTCTTATGTTATTTTTTGTTTTTATTTTTCGGTTACAAAATCAAACTAAAATTAAACCAAAAAAATCAAAATAAAATTTAACCCCGAAATATAACAAGTACAATTTGGCCAAGATCAAACGGGGGATCAAGGAGGAGTCGTATGTGAAGGGGCTTACTTTATTGATGCGCCCTTGATGCATAGGAATCAGACTGTTGATCGGTAGTAACCGTGGCACACCTAATATCAAAGGGGAGCTGTGTGGGAAATATCATCCTATTCAGCGAATCTCTGCTGGGGTCTTTGATCTCATCCTACCTACTCCAAAAGAGAGTGCATGAACAGAAAACTGCATTATTGATTGACTTTCTGTGTTTGTAGTCGTTGTCATGGTGGCGTGGTTCCAAAAGAAAATTGTGATGATTCAGTGCTCGATTGGCAGTGAGCCACCCAAAGCTAAATCCATTCGCAAATTATGGAGGATGCACCGGCTGCAGAAAATGGTACTTGTGGGAACCCCCCGGGCATCAAGTTTGAATCACTGCCGGTGCCAAATGTGCAGGCCCTCGCTGCCTCTACTGACCTGACCGTGATTCCACAGAGGTATGTCCGACCAGATGCTGCGGCCGATGCCATCCCCGGTGCCGGTGACGATGAGATTCCCCTCATAGATCTCGGTAGAATTGCCGATCCTGCATCCTTCGAGGATGAAGCCGGCAAACTCAAGCTCGCTTGCGAGGAGTGGGGATTCTTCCAGGTTATAAATTCACTCCTGCACATTAATTTCGATTCTTAGAGGTTTTGCTAATTAATTACCGCATGCCCCGCACAGTAGCGTTATTGGTGAAATTTTTATAAAATACTTGACAGGTGGTAAACCATGGGATACCCGACGAGCTAATTGAGAAAGTGATCGCCGACGTCCAGGGCTTCTTTCGACTTCCGTTGTGCGATAAAGAGGCATTTGCTCAAGAACCAGGCAGCGTTGAAGGCTATGGCCAAGCTTTTGTTGTTTCTGAGGAGCAACAACTCGACTGGGGGGACATGCTCCTGCTTCACACCCAGCCGCAGCATCGTAGGAACATGAAGTTATGGCCTACCCATCCTCCAACTTTCAGGTAAAAGATATGCCAATGATTTTACAGAGGAGAGTAATCTTATTGGCTGGTCATAATATTTCATTCATGCCGTAAATGCTTTTAGAGAAACAATGGACAAGTACTCACTAGAGGCATGGCGAGTTGCACGCAGCATCCAAGGGTTCATGGGCAAGAACCTGGGACTCGAAGACGGTAAGCTTATAACCCTCTTGGGGGAGCGACAAACGACCAGGATAAATTACTACCCGCCATGCCCCCAACCCGAAAAGGTGCTGGGCATCTCCCCTCACTCTGATGTAGGAGGCCTGACATTGCTCCTTCAAGTCAATGAGGTGCAAGGTCTGCAAATTCGAAGGAACGGGGGATGGATCCCTGTAAACCCGATTCCAGGCGCTCTCATTGTCAACATTGGTGATATGCTTGAGGTAACGAATAAAAGTATCGAAATTGCAAGACAGAAACATCTCATATGAACTACATTATATATCTATCGGGCATATATACTTTCCATAATTTTTAATTTTACTACCTCATTTGGTTCTCAAATTGGCTGAACTGCTTGATGAGAATTATATACTCGGTCTACTTTGCATTGAGCACCCTTCTTATAATAACACCTGCATATAATTGCTCTTTCCTACAGATTTATACCAATGGGAAATATAAGAGCATTGAGCATCGGGTTATTGTTGATCCAAAAAAAGAACGCATTTCTATCGCCGCTTTCCACGACCCCGCGATGGAAGGTCAGCAAGTAGGCCCGCTTTCGGAAATTGTGAAAGGAGACATGGAAGTTTTCGGGACTGTGAGTTCCGACGAAATTATGAAGCTCTATATGTCCAGGAAACTCGATGGAAAGAGCTTGTTGGATTGTCTGAAGTTAGGTACATGAAGGACGATTGTGTTGAAGCCAATGCGAGGACTCCTAAATGAAAGTTGTGATGAATGTATAAAGAGCCATGAGACCGATGTGTATGTTAAGGGCTTGGTTGGATTGTTGGAGTCAGAATACGTTGAAAGAACTAAAGATCTGAATGAATCTGTATTCATTCCTAAACATACAGATCTAGATAAACATGCGGAACCTTAAATCTTAATCTTCTCTGATAGGAATCATACCTGAATCCATGACGATAATGATCTGGATGACGCAGCGGAAAGATCTTTCAGATCCGCACGAATCAACCGTTGGAGAAATCCGTTGGCTTTCTCCCGGTTTCTCTTCTAGTGACGGGACGTAGAAAAGACGGCTAACTTTTTCGTTTGTTTAGGAGATCATGACCGCATATAAATAGGCTAGCCTCCTTAGCCCTAGGGTTTCCAATTCGGCCCCTCAACGAATTGAAACCAAATAGTCACTACACATAAAGGCCCACGACCTACTTGACTCATTTAGCCCACTTAACTAATTAAATAATATCACTTATACTTGGGCTTTAATATGACAGCGTAGCACTATATAATTATACATCGAATTATAGCCCAACGTTCGATTAAGATCCAATTGAGTTGGATAATTTCCAACAATCTTACACTTGGGCTATATGCTAAACTTTATAATTATATTTCATTATGCATACTGTCACGCCCCGCTTCCCAAAAATATGGAGGCGAGACGTGAGTAGGTCCGCTCAGACTTGAAGCTGTGAAGCTGCAAGTCTGATAAGCGTCAATAAACTTCAAATGGCATGTCCTTGCAAATGTGATACAAAACAAAGATAATAATAAAAATAATGAGACAAAAGCAATCTCAGAATATCCATAAAAAAAGTTTCAACATCACAGAAAAAGCCACCCGGCTAAACGAAAAGAATCTAAAAGGCCCCAGCATGGCCAACAAAAGTACAACGCACAAAGTAAAGGTGTCACGCACTGACAACTAACAGCAACCTAAAGCAAGCAACTCAGAACAGTCTCTAAGACTGGTCACCTGTGTCCACAAACTCCTCCTTGACAGACATGGGCTCAGGCTCAGCGTCAACAATTACCACGTCCTCAGCAACGGTCTCTGGCTCAGGGTCTAACATGTGACACCCAAAAGAGCAAGGGGCACATGTCAGCAAGTCTACAAGAGAATTGTGCAAGGAAACTGAAAGTGAAAGTAAAGCAACCTAGCAGTTCTAGCATGATGCAATGACATGGCAGATATAGCATGAGTGCAACAAGTAAAGTAAGGTATGAGCATGACATGGCAACTGGCATTTAAATCATGACATGGATATCAAGTTTTGCAAGAACAATCACAAGGACAAGGACAAGGCTAGTAAGCACGTCTTGCACAGAGATTACGCCGTTTTGCTAGAGTGGTTGATCGGGCCAACTCCTAAGCTCAAGTGATCGCTTATCCCTACCCCTCCACGTGTATCGGGCATTGGCTTTTGACCAACACAAGTAGCCTGCTTCTGGATCACGAGCCAGTAAGTGTTTTTCAATATGGCATAGGGGTGCACCTAGCCTGAACAAGGAAGTACAAGTATTGTAGCGTGTGTTACGAATGCAACATTCAACTGGGATGACATGTAAGATGCAATGCATGGCAGATAATAGTTTAAGTGCGTACAGATAAGTAATTTAAACGTGGCAGGCAACAATGCATGAATGACATGGCATGGTGACAGATCTAGCTTCGTTGTCAAGCTAGATCTTAAGTTGCGCCTAGACAGCTATCATTTCACTGTCTAGTCTCTTTTACGCTAAAAATAAGGAAGTGGCCTAAAACATGGCCCTAAGCAAAAGTTGGCAAGTTTCACTTGCCTGCAAGTCTGCTGTTAGAAAAACACCGTCCAAAAGAGTCCAAAGTCACAAACAACCTACGTGCACAAGTCCACCGGCCTACATTCCCATATTATTAATCTTGATTAGTGAATTTAAAACACTTTGAAAATATCAATTTTAGTCTTGATTAACGGGCTATGGTTGGGGATCCTAGTGGTACAAAACGTTACCTCAACACGACGCGAAAGCTACACTGGCATCGGGTAGCGACGCCAGGGGTTGGAATATAAGAACACACTCCTAGTCCAAATTCCAGATCAGATTCCTTGCTCGAATAGTCTGGGAAGCAACCAGATCAACGAACCAAGATTCCAACGCTAGGACGTGCGACGAAGGGTTACGACGTATCGCAACGTCGTAATCGGCAAATCCACGAAGAGGAGGCACCTAGGTGGGACCCACAGTAGTACTAGGGGCCAATGGGGGACCCACAACACTTCTGGAGAACTTGGAGGGCCCACGGTGGCAAGCGATGCGAAAGTTGCGATGTTGCGACGAATGTCGCTCGGTCAGACCGAGCCGATGCGAGAGATTCTCTCGGTCAGACCGAGAGATCGCAGCGCACGGGGTCAGTCGGTTGCTGCAGAGCTTGTTGCAATGCGGGCGTTCGGTCGCAGCAGGTCGCAGCGGGGGAAATCGTCAGTCTGACCGAGGGAAGATCTCAATTACATTGGGTCGAAAATACTTTAAAACTTAGTATTCAAAAATATTTTACGCTTGGCCAAAAATGTAAAATAGGTCAAATAAAATCCAAAAATTGTGAAATAAATATTGGGGTGATCGGGACGACGGGAGAAAGAAAACTAAGAAGACGGATCTCAATTTCGACGTCGAGTGACGAAATTAAAAATAGAAATGTCTCACGTCAAAAGTGAAAATCACAACGTCTCTTCTAATAAGATCAAATCGTGGGAGAACGACCCGAGAAATGTCGTTCCAAGTTAGTGCCACAATTTAATACTGTCAGAGACGATCACAACGACATATCACACCATAGTGTTCAAAAACAAACAAAGTCTAAAACAAATACGTGCACGGTCAACAGCACGTGCACGAAGAAGGTACGATCGGAAAGCGACTGTTACATCCTCCCCACCTTAGAATAAAGTCCGTCCTCGGACTTTCTAACTATAAATATAACTCTAGCCAGCCTAGTAGCTATCCCGATCACATCACTCTATAATTCAACCAGGTATAGTCATTACAAATGCTTATACATGCACTAGGTAGTCAAACAATAACTCTGCTAACATGTATATATTCATGCACATATTTCAATCATATGCATACATCCCTTATATAACTACTACATACCTAGCACAGAACAAAAGTTCAGATACTCACATAAGATTAGTCTCACACTAGCAAATACAATCATTTCTCTACGTATAGATATCTACCTATACACAAAACAAACATGGGTATACTACTCCTTAATATTCATCCGATACCAAACACTTCAACACATGTAGTCACACCATACCATTATTAAATCAAGTTTTACTATATCTAATATACATTCACCACTACTATAATTTCACAATATATAGTCATTCAAATGCATGCAAATATTTCACCATATATTCACATCACACACGGCCCTGTAACTACATTCACGATGCGCCACTCATACCATAGTCACCAATACTTGTAACTAAGCACATACTTACCCGTGCATGGTGCACACCCACACACGCTAATATTTCATTCATCTATACCAATCATACCACTATATACTCAGCACATCCACACGCCTAGTTTAGCTAGCACATATACGTTCACGCAGGTAAGTCCTTGGTAAATATCTATACTACAATCAACACCTTATAACTATATACTGGTATAGCGACCCACAATCATGTGCATAATACAACCAGGCACCAACAATCCTATCGCTATACATACATCATCCATTGCTATATTCATGACACTACACGCAAACCACAGACATACATAACAATATACTTAGAGTATACCCACTCAAGCTTGAGTGAGACTCGAAACACATATCAGAATACTCTATATACGTAACACGGTATTTATACCTATACCAATAACACTCCAATGTATATACATCTACCAATACAACCATATACATACCATATGTCAATCACACTTAATATTTAGTCAGGTAACACCCACATAGTTCAATTACTTTATATACCATAATAATAATACAGACATCAGCACACGTAAAATTATAATACCCTCCCTAATACATGCATTCACCGTATAGTCACACACATGTAGAACATATATTCACACCATATCCTACTACCTATAATTAGTATACCAACACATCTACTTCATACATATTTAAGATATGCAATAGTCGTGTATACCTCATGGTATACACGCATACAACATCCCATAAAAGCAAGTAATACCAATCAAAATTATATCCTGCTACCATATGTATATCACCTATATACTCATGCAGCAAATACATAACTACTTACGTCTAAGCACAATTCGTATCTACGTACGAGCACATACTCACACGTACTAACATATAGGTCATATAATAGGCCTACCCACTTAACTATACATACACCTATTATTATCACACCTATCAAACACATAGCTTTACCAACATAATATTTCGACCATTATAAGTATCTCCAACTACATACACCCCACTAGATATTCCGACAATGATTCTTATATACATAGACGCCCCTAGAGTGGTATAGCTATCCTCACACATATCTATAAATACTAACACACATACAACTTCATAACATCATGAATAACTCTGAGTATGTATATATCACACAATAGGCAAACATTAATATACTACAGGGGAGTACACTCATTCAAGCCCACACACTCAACTCAGGTACATGCACCACGACACATCACAAAGGTCCAAGGGCCTACTAACAAATTAGAGTTGACACGGTTATTGACGAGCACTAAAGCCTAGGCAATAGAGGGAGATAGAGGTCGAAAGCGTGGCGAGGGAAGGATCGATAAGCACGGGTTCAGATAGGATGAATATAAGGAGACAGCTTGGTTAGGTGAGACATTGACTCAATTGTGAATGTTTAGGTAGGGGAAAAGGAGATGTAGTGATACTCTTATAGGATATAGAAAGGAAATAGTGTACATAACATAAGCTAGAGTACGTGAAATTTGAAAACTGTTGTACTTCAAAAGTTGGAGTCCACGTCTATATAAAAATATTTGGAGGTCGATAAAACAAGTTGTTCGAAACAAGTTTGAGTCGAGTAGATATAATAAGAGAAAAGGGTTTATTGGCTTATCGAAAATTATTATAAAAAGGAAGTAAATCATTCACACGAACATTAAGGACGTAGTTTAGAAAATATTATACTGCAGTAATTTAATATAATGTTGGCAAAAGTTTTGAAATTCTAAGAATGAAATTAAATTAACTGAAGAATTTAAGCTCATGTTAAATGCTTTCAAAGTCTTTAAGCTAGGGAAAAATTTAAAATAATCAATATTGAAACTACTTTTAGAGGAACCAGGATTTGCCAACAGAAACTGATTTATACAAGGATATTGACATATGAGCACAATGAGCCTGGTACGGATATATAAAAATAATTGAAATTCTATTTAGTTTAGAAATTTTTCTAAAAGTATGTATGGTGAACGGAAAGACAATATTAACTTAGAAGTGTAATTACCAAAATTGGTAATAAAGCTTTAAAACCGAATTATGGAGTGTCTAGATCAGGAAATGATTACTAAATTGTAATTTTACAAAAATCCGAAGAAGGGAAAACAATGAGCGTAAAATCGACCTGCTGAAAGCTGAAGTCCCATGTGACTTGAAAAGTATATTAAAAGTAAGCGCGATGTGTCATTCGAATGGCATAAATAAGAAAAGAAAATTATAAATCGAATTAGACAAAATAAGAGTACGATTCAGAATAAAATTAGTATATGAAAGGACAATGTATTTACATAGGTATGAAAAGTATAGGCTGGAAAAATATCATAAGCTGGTATTCAAAAATCTCGACAAAAGTTTTAAAAAATTTAAGTCAACGAAAAAGTATGGAGTCTAAGTATATATTAAAATTTTCGAACAAATTTAAACTTAGGGAAAGAGGAAATCAAAAAATACTTTCAGAAGATTCAAGATTTGTAACGGAGAGATCCGAAAATTGACGACGATCGTCATGAGGCGATCTCGTGAATCGAGGCAAGGAAAATGGTCGAATGATCAAAACATACATACGCCTAGGATATGACCCAGGAAAATCTACGGAGAACTCCTACGGTCGACCAACTAAAGTTTAAGAAACTTGGCGCTACGACTTCCTAAGGAACAAGACTGTAATGAAATGCGTTCAGCTTGGCCCGAAATCGATGAACCCAAGCGGACGACTAAAGAAATTCTGGAAGTCTACTATGGTCAGAGTTAGACAAGAACCACTAAGGTAACTCCTAAGACGATTAAATCAATTCCTAGCAGGTAGTCTAACTAACAATCAGGGACCTCTAACTAGCAAGCTCAGACGTCTAACTAAGTCTTCTTACCACCTAGTGACATAGGAAAATGACTAGGCTCAAGGCTTATGACTCGGATGTTGTAATTTATTTAATGGACATTCCATAGTTATTATCGTTGTTCCGATAATTCGCAGTTGCAAGACTGACCTGCATGGGCCACCAACAAAACATGTCACGCCCCGCTTCCCAAAAATATGGAGGCGAGACGTGAGTAGGTCCGCTCAGACTTGAAGCTGTGAAACTGCAAGTCTGATAAGCATCAATAAACTTCAAATGGCAGGTCCTTGCAAATATGATACGAAACAAAGATAATAATAAAAGAAATGAGACAAAAGCAATCTCAGAATATCCATAAAATAAGTTTCAACATCACAGAAAAAGCCATCAGGCTAAAAGAAAAGAGTCTAAAAGGCCCCAGCATGGCCAACAAAAGTACAACGCACAAAGTAAAGGTGTCACGCACCGACAACTAACAGCAACCTAAAGCAAGCAACTCAGAACAGTCTCTAAGACTGGTCACCAGTGTCCACAAACTCCTCCTTGACAGACATGGACTCAGGCTCAGCGTCAGCAATTACCACGTCCTCAGTAACGGTCTCTGGTTCAGGGTCTAACATGTGACACCCAAAAGAGCAAGGGGCACATGTCAGCAAGTCTACAAGAGACTTGTGCAAGGAAACTGAAGCTGAAAGTAAAGCAACCTAGCAGTTCTAGCATGATGCAATGACATGGCAGATATAGCATGAGTGCAACAAGTAAAGTAAGGTACGAGCATGGCATGGCAACTGGCATTTAAATCATGACATGGATATCAAGTTTTGCAAGAACAATCATAAGGACAAGGACAAGTCTAGTAAGCACGTCGTGCACAGAGATTACGCCTTTTGGCTAGAGTGGCTGATTGGGCCAACTCCTAAGCTCAAGTGATCGCTTATCCCTACCCCTCCATGTGTATCAGGCATTGGCTTTTGACCAACACAAGTAGCACGCTTCTGGATCACGAGCCAGGAAGTGTTTTTCAATATGGCATAGGGGTGCACCTAGCCTGAACAAGGAAGTACAAGTATTGTAGCGTGTGCTACGAATGCAACATTCAACTGGGATCACATGTAAGATGTAATGCATGGCAGATAATAGTTTAAGTGCGTACAGATAAGGAATTTAAACGTGGCAGGCAACAATGCATGAATGACATGGCAGGGTGACAGATCTAGCTTCGTTGTCAAGCTAGATCTTAAGTTGCGCCTAGACAGCTATCATTTCACTGTCTAGTCTCTTTTACGCTAAAAACAAGGAAGTGGCCTAAAACATGGCCCTAAGCAAAAGTTGGCAAGTTTCACTTGCCTGCAAGTCTGCTGTCAGAAAAACACTGTCCAAAAGAATCCAAAGTCACAAACAACCTACGTGCATAAGTCCACCGGCCTACATTCCCATATTATTAATCTTGATTAGTGAATTTAAAACACTTTGAAAACATCAATTTTAGTCTTGATTAACAGGCTGTGGTTGGGGGTCCTAGGGGTACAAAACGTTACCTCAACACGACGCGAAAGCTACACTGGTGTCGGGTAGCGACGCCAGGGGTTGGAATATAAGAACGCGCTCCTAGTCCAAATTCCAGATCAGATTCCTTGCTCGAATAGTCTGGGCAGCAACCAGATCAACGAACCAAGATTCCAACACTAGGACGTGCGACGAAGGGTTACGACGTATCACAACATCGTAATCGGCAAATCCACGAAGAGTAGGCACCTAGGTGGGACCCATAGTAGTGCTAGGGGCCAATGGGGGACCCACAACACTTCTGGAAAACTTGGGGGGCCCACGGTGGCAAGCGATGCGAAAGTTGTGACGTTGCGACGAATGTCGCTCGGTCAGACCGAGCCGCTGCAAGAGATTCTCTCAGTCAGACCGAGAGATCACAGCGCACGGGGTCGGTCGGTCGCAGCGGAGCTTGTTGCAATGCGGGCGTTCGGTCGTAGCGGGTCGCTGCGGGGAAATCGTCGGTCGGGCACTGTGGGTGCGGGCTTGCAAGGCGGGGCGGGTTGCAACGGAGCAGGGGTGCATGCGGAGCGGGGGAGCGCTTAGGTCAGACCGAGGGAAGCTCTCGGTCGTAGCGGGTGCGGGGCGGGCATTGCAACGTTGCAGTTGTAACGTGCAGGCGGAGCGACTGTGCGGGAGAATCTCTCGGTCAGACCGAGAGATGTTCTCGGTCGTAGCGGGGAGTGGGCACTGCAACGAAGCGTCGGGCAATGCAGGCGGGGCTCTCGGTCAGACCAATGGAAAATGGGAATTTCCGTCAGTCGAGCACTGGGCGGCTGTGAGCGGCGGTTGCGACGAACGTCGCAAGTTGCAATGCGAAGGTTTGGGGGGTTTTTGTGACGGCTAGGGTTGATTTCTTGAGGGAAATGGGTTTCCTAAGCCTCCTCTATATAGTGTAGATGGGTTTAACCAAGTCTAGGGTTTAATTTGAATTAAAATTGCTTTTTAATAAATTTTAAACCCAAAAACTCACCCACACTATATCTCTAGCTATTGGGGTGCGGCCAAGGGGCTAGGATTTGGGTCAAAAATATTTTGAAGAGTTATAATTTATTAGAAATTACATTGGGTCGAAAATACTTTAAAACGTAGTATTCAAAAATATTTTATGCTTGGCCAAAAATGTAAAATAGGTCAAATGAAATCTAAAAATTGTGAAATAAATATTGGGGTGATCGGGACGGCGGGAGAAAGAAAACTAAGAATACGGATCTCAATTTCGACACCGAGTGACGAAACTAAAAATAGAAACTTTTCACGTCAAAAGTGAAAATCACAACGTCTCTTCTAATAAGATCAAATCGTGGGAGAACGACCCGAGAAATGTCGTTCCAAGTTAGTGCCACAATTTAATACTCTCAGAGACGACCACAATGACATATCACACCATAGTGTTCAAAAACAAACAAAGTCTAAAACAAATACGTGCACGGTCAACAGCACGTGCACGAAGAAGGTACGATCGGAAAGCGACCGTTACACATACAACCAAATAAGATCTTAACTTACTGTCATTTCTTTAATGAGTCAAAAAAAATTCGATCCATCAATTAGATTAGCATAGGATCAACGAGATTTTCGTCGCAGCGATTGCAGCTCGACCCATCGGTGATCACCTGTTAATATGAAAGAATGACATGGATTATGAAGTGGATGTGTAGCATGGAAATTACATGTAATGTGATCTAACATGTCTATTTCCAATTCATCCTACTTAACCTTAGTAAGATCATAAATATACCTAAAAAACGGTGTGAAGCCGAACTGAACCAAAACTTTATTTCTGATCAGAAAATAACTTCAAGCTTAAACTGGAAACTTTATTTTGTCTATCATATGAGCACCCAAAAGAACAAACTCCTACAAACATGAATGTTCTTAATGAAATGACATCCATATGAGTATCGAGCTCATAAAACTTTTTGGACGACATTCCCTTAGTATAATGGATCCATAATTACATGGTTTATTCTGATGTGCTCATTAGACAATCATACACTCCGAATTATTAATCAACAATCTAGGAACTTGATCTCTGAATATTTTAAACTTTGTCGAGTTCCTGTCGTTGCTGGAATATAAAACTGCAGACTTTATTGTCACAAAATAAACTGTGTGGTGTTTTAATAACATCCCTAATTTGCAGCATAGTAACAAAATATGCAGATATATTTCATGAATTGGATGTCACATAATATGATATGAAATCTAAAGCCATGTCAGAAGAGACTATATATATGGGACAATTTAGCTCTCTTCTAGTTTATGGCGCCTAACATAGATTTCATACATTCTTTTCATCCAATAAATGATCAGAGTCAAGTATACCAAAATGATCTCAAAACTTTTCTGACTACTGATACTTGAACATGTAACCCTTTTGTTCTCCATAAATACTATAAGACCCATTTGCTGCTATCAAAGGTCTACTCATGAACTTAACAATCTGCCCAACATAGCTGTAATATATGCAATAACCAAATGCATATAAGCCTGAGCATACTTTAGACTCCCTATTGGTGAGATATAAGGAATCTTCTAAAGATTATTCTTGGGGCAATCATTGAGACTAAACACTACTACAAAAAGGACCTTTAATAGCACACCTTTAATAGCGCTTGCCAATTATAAGCGTTGTTAATTATAGGCACATATAATAGACATCGCTTCTTTTTGCAAGCACTGTTAAAGGTCGGAGAATAGACAGCACTTCTTTCTGCAAGCGCTGTTAAAGGCCCGACAATAGACAGCGCTTCTTTCTGCAAGTGTTGTGTATTAGAGACACAGATAATACACAGCGCTTGTAGAAAGAAGCGCTGTTAAATGTCAGACAATAGACATCGCTTCTTTCTACAAGCGCTGTTAAAGGGCCCAATAGACAGCGCTTGTTTAATACTAGCGCTGTTAAAGGCCACCCTTTAACAGCGCTTGCACAAACAAGCACTGTTAAAGGGGGCCTTTAACATCGCTTGATTGTGCAAGCACTGTTAAAGGCTCCCCTTTAACAGCACTTGTTTGTGCAAGTGCTGTTAAAGGGTGGCCACCCTTTAACAGCGCTTGCACAAACAAGCGCTGTTATAGGTATTATACATTCACGCTCAGCGGTTCGCAATATCGCTCCGAAGCCCTACTGTAATCGTGCCCAGTTTGCTTTCTACAAGAAAATTGACGCGGTTTGTTTTTTTAGAAAATTCCGCTGCCATCTTCGTTGATTTGCTTTTTAGAAGAAGTTAGCAACCCAAGCCCTAGGATCGCGTGCTTTGCTTTGTGCCGTAGCCGCTGCTTCGTTGAAAATTCCCGCCGCCGCTTCGTACGCTCGAGAAGCCCTAGAGCAACCCCAAGCCATATTCCCTCTTCCATCTTCCATATCTGTGTCTTCGTGCGCTCGAGAATCCCTAGAGCAACCCCAAGCCCTATTCCCTCTTCCATCTTCGTGCTCTCGAGTAACCCAAGCCCTAGTGGGAAAAAACCACCTTAAAATTCGAAATCTTCCCTCTTTAATCGTGCGGCTGCTACGTGCCCTCGAGCAACCCAAGCCCTATTCCCTCTTCCATCTTCGTGCGCTCGAGTTTTGCTTATCGATCCGAGGTAATTTTTATGGATTTCGTTGATTTGCTTTGTTCATGCCTTTCTGAATTCGAATCATAGTGTGTTTGCCAATTGAATTTATAGTTTTATTTGAAGGCCTCATTTGATAATTCATTAGATGAGCATATTTGCTATCCTAATTTGTATTTTTGAATACATTATGATTTTTTGTTATCATGTTTGTTTCTTCAACGTATTGTGACTTCTGTTCCGTCTTCAAGTCTAGTATGGGCATAACATCTTGTTTCAGAATTTATGAGTTGTATTGGGTCTGCCAGAAAGATGTGGGCTAATGTGTTCCTAATTATACCAACCCCCATGCGGCTGTTTCAAAAGAGAAAGGATTATTTATGGTTTAAAAGGGTCCATTCAAGAGTTGTAGGAGGAGCTTATGTTATTCTATTCTTGAGATAATGCAGAATAATTGAGATGGGAAACTTGGGCGAAAATAATCCCATAGAGATTGATAGTTATATTGGCCTCTTACTTTCTTGGCCCTTTGATTCTGAGGCTCTGCTTCAGCAAATGGGAGCTTGTTGTATGAGGGATTCCGGGGTTCTATTTTTTTCTTCTTTTCTAGACTTAATTTTTCTCGCTTATTGTAGAATGTATGTCTGTTGTCACTAGGATCTGTTGTATTGTTGTGGTGGAAGATGACTTTAGTTGAGCCAGTTGTGTGCAGACCATTAAGGGTCAAGGAGGTATGTCAGAGTATGATGTTGGAATACTTATGTATACGTATGCTCTTTTATTGTATCTGAAGTTTATGAAATCTCTGGATTGTACGTTAATTCCTGCTAGTTAATGTTTAAGTCCGATTTTCTTACAATGAGTCAATGTTGATTTAGTTGCAGATCCTTTTCCAAAGGGCAGAACTTCAATTCATTTGTTTAATTATTATATTTATCCATGTTTCACTTTCATCTGAACCATTAAAGCAGCTGTTTATATAGCATATGGGTTAAAATTTTACGTTTCGCACAATCATTTCTTGCATAACATTTTGTTTGTGTATATATTGTTTCTGATGTTTTATGTCCAGTTTCGTTTCTGTCGTATGATAGCACACTATAGCATTTGACTTAGGATATGCTTGTATGTCCCTTTGCTACTTTTGGCTGAATCATATATGCACTGCTTTTCAGTAACTAATATCCAAATTGATATAGGGTGCTATTTCTTTGCTTCAGAATTACTATGTGGATAGACACAGATTTGTTATCATGTTTGTTTCTTCAACGTATTGTGACTTCTGTTCCTCCTTCAAGTCTAGTATGGGCATAACATCTTGTTTCAAAATTTATGAGTTGTATTGGGTCTGCCAGAAAGATGTGGGCTAATGTGTTCCTAATTATACCAACCCCCCTGCGGCTGTTTCAAAAGAGAAAGGCTTACACTTTATACCTCGCTGCTGATGTGTTATTTTTTTTTGGACCTGGTTCGATGATCGTAATGGAAGAGGGGTGCAAATGCAGTAGGTAGTCCAGCTCTGTAATTTTCCAAGCTTCTTCCAAAGGGTGAACATTGTTGGAAATACCTGATTGACGGTCATTGGCCTGATAGGTATAAGTTCTTTGTAAATGTCATCTATTCATCGGTTGTTTGATGGACACGTCAGATTGAGTTGTGTTGTGAAATCTTTAAATAGCTCTCAGAATCTTCAAATAAATTGTTCCCTTTTCATCTGAATATGCTTTATATTAATCTTAATTTCATCATGGGGTCATCTTATTCTCATAGATATGAGTTGTCTATAAACCCTAAACATTTCAAATTTCGTGAGCCCTAATCTAAATTGAACCGTGCATTTTGCAAGATTTGATTTATTATTATTATTGTTATTAATCTATATGTTTTATTTCAAAACGTTAATCGCGTCAAAACAATTTATACTGACATGCGTTTTGTATGTGCAAGGTCTAGATTTGGAAGTGGATTTTTGAGGCATGAGCTTGTGTTGTTCTGTTAATTTATTTTCCCAAGATGTAATTTCCTGGTAATATGAATACTGCTAAAATGTGATGTAGATTTAGTTGTGATTTTGTGAGAGGATGTTGTTGAGAAAAAATGCAAATAAGCGTTTGTTATAAATGTTTACCTTTGAGACTTTTATTTGACATATATTCTAGTAGTAGGTTTGACAAGCCTGTAGAATGACATGGTATCTGTTCTTTTTTTGCGGGGTCGATTGGTGTGAAGTTAAAAAGATCTTACCGTTCATTTGAGTATTTTAGTTAAATATATGGCACACATTTGTAACTCTCTATGAGTTGTTTGACGCTCCTGGTTTTAATCTAGGTCGCATTGGTACCTTAGAGTTACATGGAGAGGAAGCTTTGGTATTAGTATTCAATATTAGTTGCAGCAGCAGTGCGCGCTCCAGGTGATCTAAACCATGCGATTCTATGAGTAATAGGGGTCCTGAAGAGGATGATAAGCTTGTGGAGTCTTTTTTATCTGCTTATTATTTGCTGAAGTAAACTTTTACTATATGCTATATGTTAACTTGCCAAGTTACTGCCCACATAGGAGAAATCAAGAGTTTCATAACAATGTTATTGACATGGAGGAAATACTTGAAATTTTATATTAATGTATCTTTCGGGAAGCTATTTACCAAATATATATCCTCCGTTTTGCTACTTTTGTGTGTCCATTGATTTTTATTGCATCAAGAAAATCCGAAATAAATTTAATGTCTATCTAAATCCTATATGTTGAAGAATTCATATTGTAATTTTGTTGAGTAACCTTGTCTGATATTGCTCAGCAAATATTTTTGCATGACTTTCATGATGCAACTGGCAAAATCAATGGAGTAGTCTTCTGGAGTATTCATACATAATGATTATACATGTCCTTGGTCAAATTCTATGATGAAAAAGACAAATTGGTATTTATCTTAGTTTTTGTGTTTGTGCCGTTTGGATTTGTAGGAGAGTTGAAAACTTGTCATCAAGCGACGCAAGATCGCATAAATCAGTATATTGCATTTTTTGTAATTTCATTAATATTTTTCAGCATATGCATATAACTGTGTTTTTTTCCATATTCGTTGGCTCATTAGCCTTCTACTTGCATTCAGACCTTAACCTCTCGAATAACAAAATAACTAATGTTAATAATTTTTTTTGTTAGATTGATAAATATGGATCGAAAATGGATGTTAGCAAATCGTTTATCGAAAGAATACGAGGATGGAGTGAAAGAGTTCATTAGATTTGCAGTTGATCATGCAGAAAATCCAAGGAAAATCATATGCCCCTGTTTAAAGTGTTGCTATGCAAGGGGAGTTAGTGAGGATGAGTTGAAAGATCATTTAGTGTGCAATGGAATTGATCAAAGTTATACATGTTGGACAAGGCATGGTGAGACAAGAGAAGAGTGCAGTGAATTTGGAAGTACAGAGAGGTATGCTACAAGTGATACAAACACAAATACATATGACGATGATCGCCTAGAAGAGATGGAAAATATGGTTGAAGAGGATTTCCGGGATTGTCCTGAAATGTTTACGAGGTTGGTAAGTGATGCGGAGAAGCCATTGTACAGTGGTTGTACTAAATTCAACCGATTGTCGGCGGTATTAAAATTGTATAACTTGAAAGCGAGCAATGGATGGTCTGATAAGAGCTTCACAGAATTACTCATAATTCTAAAGGATATGTTGCCAGAAGATAATGTGCTTCCTAGTCGAACATATGAGGCTAAGCGAATGTTATGCTCTATAGGCATGAGCTATGAGAGGATTCATGCTTGTCCTAACGATTGCATCTTATTTCGTAATGAATATGCATCGTTAAACATGTGTCCTAAATGTAATGCCTCACGATATAAAAGAAAAGAATCAACTCCAGTGAAGGTGGCATGGTATTTCCCCATAATACCGAGATTTAGGCGCATGTATCGCAGTCCAGAAGATGCAAAACACTTGACGTGGCATTCAAATGAACGGATTAAAGATGGCATGTTTCGTCACCCGGCAGATTCTCCTCAATGGACAAAATTTGATCACGATTATCTTGAATTTGGGGAAGAAGCAAGAAACCTACGAATTGCATTGTCTACCGACGGAATGAACCCACATGGTATTCAAAGTAGTTCCTACAGCACATGGCCAGTGATTTTGGCGATTTATAATCTACCTCCATGGTTATGCATGAAGCGCAAGTACATGATGTTGTCTATGTTAATTTCTGGGCCTAAACAACCAGGAAATGATATAGACATATACTTGTCTACATTAATTGAAGATTTGAAACAAATGTGGGACACAGGTGTAGAGGTGTATGATGGGTACAAGGAAGAGAATTTCAACTTGAGGGCTATGTTATTTGGCACAATTAATGATTTTCCAGCATATGGTAATCTGTCAGGATATAGTATCAAAGGAAAGTGTGCATGCCCTTTATGTGAAGAGAGTACGTATTGGATGCGGTTGGAACATTGCAAGAAGAATGTCTTCCTCGGACATCGTAGATTTTTACCCGTGAGGCATCGTTACCGGTGGTTGAGGAAAGCATTCAATGGGAATATAGAGGAATGTAGAGCTCCTGTGCCATTGACCGGTGATAAGCTGTTTGAAAAGGTAAAGAATTTAAGTAGTAATTTTGGTAAGCCATTTGCAGGAGAACTTGTCACTAGTGGGTGGAAGAAAAACTCTATTTTCTTTGAATTACCATATTGGAAGTCATTGTATGTAAGACATTTCCTTGATGTGATGCATATTGAAAAGAATGTTTTTGAAAGTGTTATCGGGACGTTGCTTAATGTTCCAGGAAAGAGTAAAGATGGGATAAATGCGAGGTTGGACATGGTAAGTATGGGAATGAGGATGGAATTGAGACCGATAAAGAAGGGAAAGCGTACATATCTACCTCATGCAGCTCATACTTTATCTAGGAAAGAAAAAAAAGTTTTTTGTAAGTTTCTCGATGGAGTTAAAGTTCCAGAGGGATACTCGTCAAACATTAGAAGCCTCGTTTCTATGAAAGATCTCAAGTTAAAAGGTCTAAAATCTCATGATTGTCATGTTATGATGGAGCATTTACTACCAGTGGGTATACGTTCCATTTTGCCAAAAAAAGGTGAGGGTGACCATCACAAAACTATGTTTCTTCTTCAGGGCAATTTGCAGTAAAGTTATTGATCCTGGAAAGTTACCGACATTGCAAAAAGAAATTGTTGTCACATTGTGTGAGCTTGAGATGTATTTACCACCATCCGTCTTTGACATAATGGTTCATCTAATTGTTCACCTAGTTAGAGAGACACAATTATGTGGACCAGCCTATATGAGATGGATGTACCCGATCGAGCGCTATATGAAGATATTAAAAGGGTATGTGAAAAACCGTAGTTGACCAGAAGGTTGTATGGTTGAACGTTACATAGTTGAAGAAGCTGTTGAATTTTGTACAGAGTACCTAAGCAATGTTGATTCCATATGGCTTCCAAGGTCTCGTCACACAGGAAGAATATCCGGGGAAGGGATTAAGGGAGGTGATGTAGTGCTCATATCAAGGACAGAGTGGGAGCAAGCACATTTATATGTTCTGCACAATGATGTTGAAGTTGAGCCGTATGCTGAAAGACACAAGGAACTACTTCGAAATTTAAACCCAAATAGGAATGAGAATTGGATAACAAGAGAACACAATCGGTCTTTCATAACATGGCTGAAAGAACAAGTCTTTGGAGAGTTGGCTATAAATAGAGTTTCAGTTTCAGATAGATTGAGATGGTTAGCAAATGGTCCAAGTGTACACATTTTTTCTCACAATGGTTACCTTATTAACGGGTATACATTCTACACTAAAGATCATGATGATCAAAGTACAATGCAAAATAGTGGTGTGACTCTTGTAGCTGAATCTATGCACATCTCTAGTGCAAAAGACAGAAATCCCATATATGCAAATATGTCATACTTTGGTGTTATTGAACGCATATGGCAGTTGGATTATAGTATGTTTCGATTGGCTGTGTTTGGTTGTAAGTGGGCAGACAATAATAATGGGGTTCAAATTGATGAGTTAGGGTTCATGCGGGTGGATCTCAATAGGGAGGGGTATAAGGACGAGCCTTTTATTTTAGCTTCGCAAGCTCAACAAGTATTTTATGTCATAGATCCCACTGATGTGAAGTGCTCCATTGTGTTGTTGAATAACAAATTAAATGACTGTCGTAGCCAAGGACATGAAGATATCAATACTGAGGATGATCCTTTCTTAGGGACATCACAATCACTTGATATTGATCATACTATAGATGATGGTTACTATATGAGAGATGATCATGATGAGGGGATTTGGGTCAATCCGTCATTTCATGTCATGACGGGACAAACAAGTATTAATCCAACAAGAAAAAGGAAAAGATTAACCTAATTAAGTTCATACGACTTTTTCTGGTGAGTGGTATTATGTATATTGATCTTAATTCATTTTTCTTGCATCTTTTCTTGTGAACTAACAATTTAATGTTGTTTTATTTTGTTGTAGATAATGTCTTCTAGTGATGACAACTGTGTTCCCCTTGATGGTGATGCTCCCAATATTCAGGAAATTGTTATTAAACATGGAGTGACCGCTATGGAGGGAGTTATTCGTGCACGAAGCAAATGGATATCATTTAAGGTATTCTACTTACAAGTATTTATTATTTAATCATATTAATTTTCATCAACATATATTCATTTTCTTATTCTATCATTGTTATTAGGTTGGATGGAATGATAGGGGTCAACCAATTGATCCTAACAGTGCTACATTTGTGAGTTATATTGGGGCCATTACTCGACAGATGGTGCCAATAACATGTGATAACTGGAAATCGTCGGCTTTAGATGTAGTGAAAGAAAACATCTGGAAGGATATATAGGTAATATACACACTCTCACCTTTTTTTATTCTTATACAAACATACTAACACAGTTGAGCACACTTTTGTAGACATCTTTCATTGTTGATGATAGTCATCGGAGATATATTCTTAAAGAAGCAGGCAAACTTTGTAGAAATTTCAGAACCTACTTAACAACGAATTATGTTTATGATGAAAGTGGTAGTGTTATTGAGCATCCTCCACATGAGTATCCATTCATATCTGAAGATCAATGGAAAGCGTTTGTTGCTAAACGTCAGTGCGATGAATTTAAGGTAATGTTACTCATTTTGAGGAATCTGACTAAACATATTACTTTGTATTAATATAGTTGCTTTGTGCCTAAATAGATGTGAAGCACTCAAAATCGAAAAAGAGCATTAAATCATATGTACCCATATAGAAAGGGCCGTATGGGTTACGCACGCCTTGAGCAAAAGATGGTAAGTATGCAAAGATATAACGTACAAGATGTTAGAAATGATTTTCAATTAGTTTATTAATTATCTTAATTGTCTGAATGTACAGTTAAAGGAGTCAGAATCAAATGACACATCCATAGCCCGTCATGATTTATGGAAGGGTGCTCGTGTAAATAAGTTAAGAGTGGTTGATAATGAAAATGTTCAGCAAGTGTGTGAGAAAATTGTAAGTATGATATCATTTTACTCTAGTTCTTTTATTATTTTCTTATTTTATCACTAATGATGTATATGTTACCTTTCAAATTTATGTGCCAGGAGACCATTTCACAAACTATATCACAGGATCAGTTACAGGACTCGCAGGATATACTTTCTCGAGTCTTAAATGTCCCAGAGTATCCTGGACGTGTTAGAGTTTATGGATTCGGGCCATCAGTAAAAGATTGTTTCCCAAGTGAAAAGCGCAGAAGAAATAATGATAACGCGGACTTGAGAGAAACAGTGGCATTGCTCTTAGAGAAGATGAAAGTATTGGAGAGTATGGGTCACAACAAAGAATTAGCTACAATCAGCAAAAGTGGTAGTTGCACGCTTCCTTCCTGTAATATTCCTGAAGTAAGTGTTTTTCTATTAAATTATTGCATTTACAAATAATTAATTCAAGATATTATTAGCAAAATACATTCCTGTATGATTAACATTAATTGATGTTTTCTTTATGAAATTTTTGTTTTAGGACATCTCATCATGCAACTTCTATTTATCATCCCCAACACATCGCATAGTTGGGAAGGGAAAGGTCTTCAATCGTCTTGATGATAGAAAACTACACAATATATCATTACCCATGAATCATATGAAAGTTATGATTGAACATGTGATAGAGTCAGATGCACCACTACCAATACCTATAGAGGATGCAGGAGTCATGGTAGTAGGTGATGCGATTGGTACTTTTGTTGCATGGCCCACCAATCTTATTGATTTGGTCTCTACGGTAAGACTTCTTATAGTATACATTAGATTCTTATATTGTTGTTTCATTATTTTCTAACTAAATGATTCACTTAAATGATTTCCCATACAGATGCCCGCAAAATCTAACGTCAAAGAGTCGGTTAAAACAAAGGAGTCAGGTACTACTAAAAAGAAACAAGAAAAAGTAAAGGCAAAACATCAAGAGCCCTCCCATGCTGTTCGTGCAACTAGTAAAAAGAAACATGAAAAAGTAGAGTCAAAACATCAGGAGTCCTCTCCTGCAGTTGCTGCAAATAATCTCTCTATTTATTGCAATTTTATTCAGATATATGCTACACAAAAGCTTCAAGGTGGTGCGCTGTTACAAATAGACATGGAGAGAGACATTTTTGGTATATCATATATGGAGTTAATTAGTCATCAAATTGTCAATGAACTTCTTCAACACGAATGGTTGGATTGTCTGATAATCTGTGTATATATCAGGTACTTTAAGTAAACAATTTTTAGAATTTCATTTCAATTAAACGTTGATATTATTGCTAACTTATTTTTAATCTTCATTCAAGGTACTTGTACTATGAGTTGGTTCTCAACAGACAAAACACAAGGAGATTCTCATTCTTATGCCCACATAACACATCTTATTTTGTGGATGAGTCAACGAAGTATATAGCCGATGCACTTATTGAATATAACGAGCCAGGGAAGTTATTCTTGGCACCATATAATACAGGGTAAATAACTTTTTAATATATTTTATTTAATTTAATGAATTCCTAAGAATGTAGTTACTTAGAATTTGTTAACTACTTTTGTAGGGGTCATTGGGTGTTGTTAGTCATCAATGCCACATAAGAGACAATATATTATTTGGATTCCTTGCATCATGATCCAAAATATAATCGAACCATGAAGGATACATTCGACAAGTAAGTTAATTGTGTTTTATGTCAATATGTAAATATGATATATGTTGAATATAACGAGTTGACTAAATTTATTTTATTTTGTTAGAGCTTTGTGCATTTATCGTGCTTCTAAGGGAACCAGGGGCCCGAAATCTAGATCAAACAAACCCACGTGGATCCGTATAAATGTATTTACAACGGTCTCTTCTAATTTCATATGTTGCTCAAATCTAGATCAAACAAGGATAACACACCATTCATATAATTTTTCATTTTTGAATTGTATAGTGCCCCCTTCAGACTAATACAATTGATTGTGGTTATTATGTTATGCGATTCATGAAAGAAATCCTTTCACAAAATGAAAACATCATCCCAGATACGGTATGTAGTTTTAGTTTTAATTTATATTTATCGCATTTTTTAGTTATATTTGATAATATTTGATTATAACATATATTTGCTATTTGCTATGATATTCTATTTTGTAGTACTTCCCTGACTACAAATGTGCTACTTACTCTACTGATTAACTAGCTGAAGTCAAGGAAGATTGGTGTCGTTATGTGGTCCAGAAATATGTCACTTAGTATAGATGTGCACCCTAAAGGTCGGTATTCAGTGAAACTTTGTTTTTTAACCCTGTGATAAAGTTGTGATATTTGGTCAATTTGCATTAATAATGCTTGCTTTTTGTAGCACTATAAAGTTGTGATTGCAATTTTTAAAAATAAAAGTTCCTCACAATCTCATATATTGCACCATCTTATAAGTAATATCATAACAGGATCAATTGTGGTAAGACCCATTATGTTGGTTTGGGCATATGCACCGAAAGTTAAAAAAGTGGTATGAGTATTCATTAGCTGGACATTAATGAACGACGAGGACCATCAGTCTAGAGGTAGATCTAAATGACTACGGATACAGATAACGAAGGACATGCCCTTAATTTAACATTGGAGATGGCCATTAGGACAGTTGAATGGCAAGACTTCGAAAATTTGGAATAAAGGCTTTCTTTTTCTTATTTTATTTTATTCAGTTTTTGCTTAACATTCTCTTGGCAGAATTCTTGAGTAGCCAAACCTCCTTAGAAGCATCTGAGATTCCAAACCAGAAAAAAGTCAATGTTTGACTTTTGATATGTTCTCCCAAACCAATCATATTTTATACCTTTTTGCTACTTATAAGATATCCCATTATATTTGTTAAGCATACAAATAATTTTTAATATAACTTTGATATTGCTGTTCTTTTAATAAATGAACTGACTGAAGTGAAATTCTAGTGCAGGCTAAGAAACATACTAAAACATCTTGCGGATCAATATACTCTTACTGAAGAACAATTTTCGCAAAAGGTAGGTGCAGTAATATTGAAAATTCACTGGGCACTATATGATATTTCTTGCCTTTTGCTAGTCTATCCGTAGCCATGGCGCAAAGGTCTGAAACCCTCCTCCTTTTCCCTGTAAAACGCTGGCAGTCCTGCTTGTGTTAGCCATGGTTATGATCTTGGAATTCAAATAAGCAGAACTCGAATATATTACTTTTTCATTCCCCTCGTTGTTCTGAGCAACTCCTGAAACTTTCAACTTTTAGATTCTGGATCCAGCTAGGCTGGGCAATCACGATGCATCTCGCTTTCCAGAGCATCTGCGTGGTGTATGGAGACATCGGGACATCGCCCCTCTACGTGTATGCAAGCACCTTTACTGATGGGATCAAGCACACAGACGACGTACTCGGTGTCCTGTCTCTTATCATCTACACACTGGTCCTCATACCCTTGGCCAAGTATGCCTGTATTGTTCTGTGGGCTAACGATCATGGAAATGGTGAGTATATACCCCTAGTCACCATATGATCTCTCTGATTCAAGATACTGTCATTTACTAGGTACTGCACTATAGTTTGCAATTACCAATATACACATAAACGGAGGTAATTACTGTCAAGAACAAGTCACAAGTAGATATGTCTCTCAAATATTATGCCTGGTAATTTTTTAAGGCCCTGCTTGAAATCTGCAATAAGATTATACCCAAATTTTGGTGTTTTATAAACTTTGTAGCTTTCTTCTCATAGCTTCTATAATTTGACTTTTTGCATTGTGTTATTTGATTTGTCAAATTATTCTTCCATTGACGCGCACGTTGCTTTCAGGTACCATCTTAAATCATCAATTATGTCATCATTGACATGGAAATGCAGGTCAGTTGACAAATATGCTGTTATACCCCCCTAAGCTTTACTTGCTCTTGATACCAACGTGAATTGTGTTGGACTAGAAGACAATTAAAATTTGGGTTTACTAGAAACATCAGGTTCTATGCACATGTGCCAAATTGTGATGTGTGGGGTTTTCTACTTGCATCCGTCTGTTGTCAGTCTTTGTACGTTTTGTGTGTTCTGCATGCGTAAGTTGTGCATGGTGCATTTGTGCGCGTGTGTTGGCAAATTCCTAATCATGATCTACGTTTTTGCAGACAAGTAGAGTTGTGACATCCCTTATCATGCAAAAAAAACACATGTTTCTGTTTGAGTGATTATGGGATTCGACTAGTTTGCAGTTCCAGTGACATCGCAGGCCTCCACTAGCTTTTGATGGACCAGCCCAACATCCCAAGAGATGAAGGTGAGTTGCCAATATTGAAGCACCCAAGGGAGATTAATTTGTGCTTATTCGGCCCTCATTGCTGCTTGTTTCTTTTCTGCAGTGCAATCAATTTTCGACGTAATCTTTCCTGAAGAGCGCCCTTGATTGATAGATAGAGCATCTTGTTTGATAAATGAATTTCGTTTCCGACGAACCGAAGATGCGAAGGTGTCTGTGGAATCCTCGATTTGCCTTTCGAAACAAATGACAAACTTATATGAAGGGTTTCTACCGCTGGAAGTTTGTTCTTTCTGCTGCTACCGTCTCTTTTCTAAGTGTCAGCTGTCTTCAGGTTTTCTGTGTTCCCGATGCTTTGCTAATTCCTCCTTTTAAAACATCTATAGTGAAACAACAAATTACCGAATGAAGGATCTAATGAAACCTCTTTTAAATTGATTTCAGCAAATGATCTACTGTAACGCAACTAGATTTTTGACTAACATCTATCTTGTCTGATTCTTCAGTATTGAAACTTATTGTATTTGTATATTTCTTGCCTTTTGCTACAAAGTTCACACTATCTTGCCTTTTGTTATAAAGTTCCCACAGAGAAAGGATAATCACTTTCAACATCCTAGAAAATAGTTAACTGATTAGTTAATTGTGATTTTTTACCGGATAATGTTAAAGATCTTTAGCACCTCAATGATGAAAACTGTTGGCATGAACAAAAAATGAGTTCTAAGCTTGGTTGATACAAAAAATGAGTTCTAAGCTTGACATGAACAAAAAATGATGAAAACTGTTGCCAGGAGAGAGTATCCGCTGCAATGCAAGAGTATGTACCTGAAAATAAGCCCTCGTTTGGCTGATACAAAAATACATGCATCGATGTATTCTTAATGATGATTTGTTTTTTCATCAGATTGCTGCAAAAAGTGGAAAGCAAGCCAGACCCTCTTCTTCCCATGTAATTACCCACTCGTTGGTTTCATTTCAGCCATCAATGTTATCACCATCTCTTCCTCACGCTTTTGTTTCTGCTTTGTCAGAAGAAATGGGCCTATAAATTCATCCTGGGACTGGTGGTTCGATGGGCCCCAAGACATGCATGGATGCAAATGCTGGATCCTGTGACTTGAGGAGAGCTCGGCCATGGAAGAGAAACTAACCATTTGCTGTTATCTGTTAGCATGATTACTTTCAGGATGTACCAAAAGTTAATTGATAATCAAAAACTATTTTTGGAATCAGAATTCTTTTGAGATATGGCAATACACCAGAATTCATATATGTATAATCTATGCTCATTTTTCTTGCA
Source organism: Scilla litardierei (assembly GCA_030789695.1). Taxonomy (NCBI): domain Eukaryota; kingdom Viridiplantae; phylum Streptophyta; class Magnoliopsida; order Asparagales; family Asparagaceae; genus Scilla; species Scilla litardierei. The sequence goes on from CM061142.1 coordinate 388,544,566, forward strand.
TTTTCAGTGCTCTCTATGATTTTCTGGGTGCCTAATGAAATTGTGCTTGATTGGTGAATAGATGGTGCGCTTCTTTTTGAGATGAACCGCATCCTGCGGCCTGGTGGTTTCTTTTGTGTGGTCAGCTACAGACACTGAAGGAAGATGTCGAGATCTCGAGATCTGGAAAGGTGAGTTTTCTTTTTCGTGTGATATGTATGGTTTCGATCGTGAATTGCAATTAGAGTTGAGTTGTGTTTTATGGAATTATTGTCAGAATCTTAGGGATTAAAAACAGAATTGTCAGAATATTTGGAATTATCTTTCATATGTCCAATTTCAGGCATAATATAATTCATTCTAAGCTTGAGGATGATCGAAATCAGGTAACAAGAAAAATTCAAATAAGGATCTCCTGCATATATATGCATTCAAATGTGTCTTTCAGCATATTTACCCCTCTTGTAGTTGTGAATATTGATGAGGCTGCGGTGCTAATAGGTCATTTGTTAGTTGTAATCTTTCGGTGATATCACATTCTGTGTTATCACTTTCTGTGATATCATGAAAGCTTAATAATAAACCATAGCTTTGGGTAATTACTGACGTGCGTTTATATTTCATATATTTGCTCACATTTTCTTCCGTGTTTTTCTGTATTTTCTGCCGTCTTGTATTCGTTTTCTCGTGTTTTCTTGTTTTCTTTCACTTTTCCGTGTTTTTCGTATTTTGCAGGAATTTACTGGCATAGGGGACATAAAACGACGATATCATGAGTCCCCGGAGCAACGAGAGGTGTCGCGCGTGATCCAGGGGGTCAAATGATAAAGATTGCATCTTTCAGCCCCTCACCCGATCGGTTGGTCATTTCCAACCGATCGGGTGATGCACGCGTGCACCACCCGGACACAAGTTGGAGCGGCCAAGAAGTCACCCGGTCGGTTCAGTGACCGGTTCAAATGCCCAAACTCTCTGGAAATCCGATGCTGAATGCCAACCGATCGGGTGACCTTCACCCGATCGGTTCACCTGTAGCCGATTCTCCGAAGCTGCGACACGGAGAGATCAACCGACCGGTTCATCCGACAGCACGAAGATCCAACCGATCAGCTGCAAGCTCAACCGACCGTGCCGTGGTGACCGGGTGAAGTCATATTCTGAGCTGCCGAAGAAACGAAGCAGGTCACCCGATCGGGTGACTTTTCACCCGATCGGGTGATAACGTTTTTCTATATATAGGACCCCTAGGTTTTTCAGAAATGGGAGTTGTTATTTTTTACTGTTTTTTCTCTTTCTTGACGGCTGTAATTTTTCAGATATTAGTAAGGCTTCCGATCTTTGTTAAACTTTAGTATAGTGTTAATTGCATTACTCTTACTACCTTTCAATCGCCTGATTATGATTTTTACGGTCGATTTCTATTTAGATCGCTTTTTACTAAATATGTGTGAGTAGTTCCCAAATCTGGGATTTTGGTGGAAACCCCTTCGTGGGTTCTTCCCGATGCGTGCATAGGACTAGGAAACCGATAGTGATTAGGAATCTACCGGTTACGCGGGATGTTTTATTGTCATCGGCGGGAAAAAGACCGCCTTTGACCGTTGGGCCAAGGGGGAATAAACTTGGCGGCTTACTCCCTAGCCATAGCTCACGCCCTTAGCGTAGATGTCGAATCCTAGCGCGCGGGAGCGACAGACGAGGCGTTGGGAGTTATCGTTGTGAGCCTAGTGCTCCCGGAGTCGGTCAGTGTTAATGGACACGGGAGTGCCCACTGACCGAACCCGGGAAGTCCGACGTATCATCCTGGGCACCGACCGGAATATCGGGCCCATGAGACACATGTACCACTTTCGGATGCAACGTCGCACCACTTGACCCTAATTCTGATCGCTATCCTACCTGTAGGCCGTATCGGCGAGAATCACACGATAGGGTGGAAACCAGAGTCCCGAGTTTTCCATTTATATCGTTTATCCTTTGTATATCGTTTACCGTGACAACCATCTATCCGATTCGGGCTAGCTCGCCCATGGGGTGAATTTGACCCTTCTTGACACAAGCACATCCACGCCTCCCTGAGTTCGACCCCCAAGCCACACTACAACACCGTGCGCTTGCGGTTACAAATATTTAATTCTCACGCCCCAATCATATTATTGTGCGCATCAAACACGCATACCGTAGGGACGTCAAGCTTTATGGCGCCATTGCCGGGGAGGCAACGTGCTTGTTATTTTAGGATTTCATAAACCCTTGTGTCTAGCTCTCATCCCTACCTCGCGATAATTTTCACATTCTTCTTCTTCCTTTTTATTTTCTTATTTTCTTATTTTATTTTATCTTATCTTACCTGTTTCTTTCCCACTTTTCGCTTCACAGGTGTTTGTTGTTTTTCATGCGCAGGAGTTCAAGAAGTCTCGACGACTTGATTCCCGTCGATCCAGAGATAAACGCCGCCCTAAGGCGTTTGGCCGCCGAGAAGCGAAGAAGGGAGGATCCTGAAACCATGGGGGAGAACACCCCACCTCACAAGTCCCTGCTGAAGTACTCGATGCCATCCATCGAGTCCACCTCCGCCATCTGTCCTCCTGCTATTATGGCGCAAAGCTTTGAGCTTAAGCCGTCTCTGGTGACGTGGATCCAGCAGGATCAATTTTCGGGTGCACCCATGGAGAGCCCCATTGAACATTTGGACTCCTTCTTGGAGAAATGTGACACCTTCCGGATAAACGGTGTCACAACTGAGGGCGATCCGTCTGAAGCTATTCCCATTCTCATTGCGAGATAAGGCCAAGCTGTGGCTTAGGGGGAAGGATCCGAACACATTCAACACCTGGGAGAAGCTCTCAAATGCTTTCCTGACGAAGTTCTTTCCTCCGGGGAAGACCATGAAGCTGAGGAGTGAGATCTCCTCCTTCACCCAGGCCAGCCACGAGTCTCTGCACGAAGCCTGGACCAAATACAAGGAGATGCAGCGGAGATGTCCCCCACCATGAGCTCCCCAAGTGGCAGATCATAAATCTATTCTATAATGGGTTGAGGGACGATTTAAAATCTTCCATGGACGTCGCAGCTGGCGGGTCCTTTATGTCAAGAAGTGAAGAATATGCCAGGAACATTCTTGAAAATATGGCATCCAACAATGAGCGGTGGTGTGACGAGAGAGCCACACCTAGATCTGGGGGTAGAGGAATATGCCCTCAGATCATTTGTATTTGATGCAAATGAAAATTTAAGCCTAGATAGGGACTAATTTGCATATGATGCAAAAGAGATTAAATGTGTCTTAAATTGTTTAAGACTATATTTAATTAAATAAATGCGTTGAAAAGGTTATCTAGATGACGGGATCGTCCCGCTCTAAACGCAGGTTCAAACCGCGTCAAAAACGGAGTCCGAGTGCACAAGTTATAGCCAAAGCAAATCAGCCCAAACTGTTGGGCTGAAACCAGCGAAAATGGAGGCCCACCAAGCCCGAATTTTCTGGTTAGGGTTTTTTGAAACCTGGGATTTTCTTGACGGCTACGTTTCTAAGAGAAGCATGACTTTTGGCTAACTTTGGACAATTGTTTGAAGGGTCAAACGGACTCGGATTGACGAGCCGTTTTTTCCTACATGTTCACCGTTGAACCCTCTTCGATTTGGTAGGTTGTACCAACATTGAAGCTCAACGGTGAGGGAGTTAAAATTCGAGGAAGTTTGCCCTTTGTGAAAGGCAAACTAACTTGATTTAATTAATCCCAAATTAATAGTCCCACCTCGGTTGTAGAGAAAAGGGGAGAGTCAGCCGCCTCTATAAATAGAGGCCCTCCCCCTTCCTCATAACTCGTCCCAAGCTCTAGATCTGAGCGGCTCTCGTAAATGTTGGAGCACGCTCGGATCAAAGCTAAATTAATATTTCTCTATCTCCATATAAATTTCTGCCTTGCTCCTGAGGGCTCTAGCAAAGCCGCAAAGGAGTTCGGATTCAGATCCGAAATCTAGGCGGAGGTTTCACTTGCGTGAAACTTTCTTCGGTGGTTGGTTGGCTCGGCGACACGGGATTGATCGCCTCAGGATACGGAGCGGTTCGAGGAGCGGTTCGGGGAGTGGTTTGTGGAGCGGCTCGGCGTGGGACGGGAGCGGCTCGGAAGACTGTGCGGAACATCTCGCCTGCTCCAGGGCTGAGATTCCGGGTATGTGTTTAATTAAGCATTAGTTTAATTTAATCGCAGTAGGCTAGATCCTTCTTGGGATGGTCAGACCCATCCCAAGTCGGCATAGATCTTGGATTAGGGTCTTGGACCTTAGGGTTAAATGTTAATTAGATTAGCATGATAATTTTTCCGCTGCTTTTCTGTCTATGTTTCGTCCGACTTAGGACGGGCATAGAGTTTTTGTGCCCTAAGGGTCCCAAAAAACCCTTCAGTGGTATCAGAGCTTGTTGAGCTTAAGTACGGGTTCTCAGGTTATGAGCCGACCCGAAGTAATCGCTCTTATCGTACCAAGTCCCGATAAGATGGGGATCTTATAATGGGTTGGGCATTGTCGAGAGGCATGTCGTAAAACAAGTTTCTGAGGTATCTTGTGACGGGTCTAGGGTGCCATGGATGATGGGCCTTAACAGCGTCGCAATGATATCAGAGTGAAACCCTTCAGTGGTATCAGAGCATAGGTCTGCGTAACGATCTAGCCTGCGATTATTATTAAACTTTAAAATGCTTTTAAATACTTTTAAAAAAAATGTATTTAAAGTTATAAGATAATTTTCAAAAATGTTTTAGATGTTCAAAAATTCTATTTGATAAATTTTGAACATGGAAATTTTTTAAATGACGTTTTAAAATTTATGTGATACTTTTTTAAACTAAATTTAAATCTTTTAAATTTATGTGATAAGTTTAAAGTGCCTAAAATTTTATATGATAAATTTTTAAGCATGAAAGTTTTTTTTAAATGCTGTTTTAATTTTATGAGATATTTTAAAACTGATTTTAAAGGTTAAAATTTTTATGCGATAAAATTTTAAAGTAGCATGCATATTTGTGATTCTAAAAACAAGTTTTTATGAGATAAAAATAAAATATTTTAAAATCATATTTTAAATTTAAATGTTAAATTTATGTATGCATGCTAAAATTGTTTATGCGATAAACTTAGTCTATTTAATTGTTAAATAGTTGTGCACTATCTTTATACGATAAATTGGTGTAGCTTTAATTTAATGGCTAGTTCTTCTTGTCCCTTATTTGATAACACAAGACAACCCTTTAGGTTAGCCATTAAGAAATGATTAAAATTTATTACTTGAATTTTAATGACATGCTATGTTTTAATAAAACTTTTAACAACCCTTTAAGACCTAATTCATGATTAGGGTAGTCCTTTTAATGAATTTTAATTCTAATTGTTATTATTAATTCTCATTAAAGGACTTCGCTTTTGGCGTTGGTTAATAAATTTATTAAAATCCTAATAACGATTAGGATAGCGCGTGAACCTTATAGTTGATAAGGACTTAATAAAAGTTATTAAACAAATCCTAAAAATTTGAATTTAAGGATGCAACTAGTTGATAGGATTAATTAGTTGTTAATAAAAGCTATTTAGTCTATGGCACACATACAAAAATGACAAGCTTCCTTCAATGGACCATGATCCAGTCAATGTGCTTGGCTAAGTTTGCTGGGTCAACCCTTGCTAGTCCAAGGGGCAGTGATCCTGGCTTAGTCAATTCCCTGGCTGTGTTCCGCTGAACCGCAATGTCGCAAATCATGATTGTATGACACCCTGGACTATATCTAGTCAATGCGTTATAAATCTTATTAAAGATTAATCCGTATCCCTCCTTGATTTTGGAGCTTGGTAACTCAAAGAAGACAATTATAGTTGTTGAGTCTCCTCAAGCTATGACATGTTTATCTTTAAGGAACAAACTCCAACATACATGTGATGTAGTCTAGACTTGACCCAAATCGATACGTCGGGTCTCCGCGAGCATCGATCTAAGTCAAATCTGGACACAAAATCAAGGGTCTGACTAGACCAGTCATTATGATTTGTTGAGTCTCCTCAAGATCATAAGTGACTGTGGGTAAAAAATGATAGGGAGTCACATGTGATGTGATTGACTAAGAGTTAGTCTACCAATCGTAGAACCAATCAACTTGTTGAGTCTCCTCAAGGTTGTGAGGTTCAGGATGATTGGATCCCTCTTTCACTAATTTTAAATATTTTAATTCGATTAAATCGTTCGTTATTAAGCTTTGAAACGATCGTAAAAATAGTGGGAGGATATAGATAGATGAATGCCAATCTACCTATATTTAATATTGAACATATGCTAAACTGGGGCAAGACTATGTTTACCGAAGGAATCGAAATATAATATTTTAATGGAATAAGTTAACTGGTCAAATAGGTTGATTAATTGAATATCAAGCTAAATTCTAATTGATAGAATCAAAACTATATTCTCGTTGACATTAAAATGACCTTCTAAAGAACAGACTTAAGAAATATGATTTCATTAAGTTCTGGGTCCAACAAATAAATTCACGCTACATGTCACTCGTCTCTATATGAGGCAGCTTGAACATATAGGAAATTCGAAGTATGTTTCTCCCTACAACTTGTCGAGCTACCCTCAAGGTTGTATGGACAAACAATTTTGATCCACAAAGTTCAAGAATTCGATCAAATTGTTTGAGTCGAATACGAGTGCATGAGCGGTGCAAGGCTATGTATCCCAACCGGATCTTGAGACAAGTAACTTCTTGAGCTACACTCGAGATTGCAACTCTCAGGCGTTTGGTTACATAAGATGCTTGCATAGTTATTTATTTATGTTGGGATATTTAATATCTAAATGTGATTTAGAAAAGGAAGAAGGCACTCCGGAAAGTCAATCGAGTTTAATAGTTTAATTTATCATTAGTAAAGGCATAAGTAGGAGGATTTGAAAATGTGACATATTTTGATGTCACGATTTTATAATTATTGTTATACAAAAGACGTCTAACACAATTTGACGAATGTCGTCACCTCGCTTCTGAAGCAATGTTTTGCGTTAGTAATTTATGTATAACGATAATATTTATATATTAAATGTTAATATATATAAATACACAAGATAGTAGCAAACTTGTATGAAAAAATAGACTAGGCCGTATCGAGAGACTAAGCTTCACAAGTCACATAAAGAGGGGTCTGACCTCTCGTATTATGAAGTCTGCGGACACTTGTGAGTCTTATCCTCTTAAATAGAATGGCCGAAACCCATCTGTAAGACAGTGGGAGAATGAGTTGTCGAACTTAGTCTAGTACATACTGATGTACCCGAGTCTAGATTAACCAAATTAAGTTATTCGTATATTTTATTAAGACACGTGTTCTTGATGAAACACAAGTCTGATAAAATAAAGAACGAAATGACTAAAGTATTTAACTGATTCGATTAGATCGAATGGTCAAATACTTAGCTACATTAAATCTTGCGTAATTAAAAGAAAATGTGATTTTCTCTCTGGTCAAGTCTGTAAACACATCCGTGTGTTAAAAGGTATGAATCACACTTAGTTAGACTTGGTGTGATCCATTGTAAGTGACTCTGAGTTAAGTCCTCCTTATGGGTTAAGTCCCAGATAGTAATGCCTAGGTTTTGATAATGTCCTGTGAGGACATTATCAATAAGATATTCATTAAATCAATCATTAGGAAGTTGTATAATTACTCGAATTTCGTGAGACAAAGAGTCGAGTTAAACATCATAACTGATGATGACTTAGTCAACTTCCGGGATGAAATTCGGAGTAGTAACTCCGATTTATAACTTGATGCAATCAGAATAGGTCCGTGTGCGTAAATAAATTTTGGAATTTAGTTTATGTGCACAAGGAAAATGTTTCCTCACTTTCTGCAAGTAAATCTTTAAGTTGAAAGATTGGTGCAGATAGGAATATAGTGAAGTGCAATCATGTTGGTCGAGAATGGTTTTCCCCATACTAATTCCTATAAAACGGATTATAATGAAACCGTTTTTCCACCAGCAGATGTGTACAGAACTACTCGGACCAAACTCGATGTAAACTCTTAAGTTGACCATGAAAATTGGAGCATTCACTTACAAGTTCGTTTTTCTAAATATGATTTAGACGGACCAAATTATATGAATTAGCCAGATAGTTTTCAAGGTCAGTGGGAGCATGTAAATTACATGTGAGGCATCAAAGGGATGGAACATATATATTTTGATGAAGTGATCAAAAGAGTTTAATACCTTATCAGAAATAGATATGAGCCATTTATGACCATTAACTAATTTAAGATTATTATCGTAAGGTACGATGAACTGGATAAGATCCAAATAAATAAAATATTATGGATTCCGACAGACCAAATGAATTATTTGAATGAGATTAAAATGGTTGGTCTAATATGAACATAGAAACTCCTTAAGTCTATAGTGTAGACGGTTTTAGCAGATCCACTCACGAAGGCTCTACCACATGAAGTCGGGAAAACTTATGTGTAAAAACGGTATTAGATACCGAGATAAATGGGCCTGAGTGCAAGTGGGAGATGTTGAGAGATGATACCCTCGAGGCTATCTATCTTCATGTGTGAATAGCACAAACATCTTGTTCGAAATAACAGTAAGCTGTTTGGTAATAATTTATCTAAAGTTATGTTATAATGTAGTTAACATTAGATATTAACTTAGGTAAAATCCTGAGACTTTATGCAAGGTCAAACATGTATCGAGATGCGTATCTCGATTATGGAGAAATGTTTGACCGTCTGTAGCATAAGTCTAAAAGGGTTCGTGGTCGTAGATGTTTCGAGACAAGGATATCGAAACATCGGATAGACCATTGTGTCTTAGTCTTCACCGTTTAGCGGTGGCGATGATCTCATGATCGCTTGACTTGGCGAAGTCGTAGACGAGACACAGGTGCTCATCAGAGAATGAGTTCACTGAACGATCCACAAAGAGTTATCATATGGTTATATTGACCAATCTGTCAATGATGACTCTGAGTGATGATAGGCTAGTTGGTCTTTTGACTTGAGGTCATTTTGACGAACCTGTGCATGAACGGTGCCACTTAGATCAAATGACCTAGCTTCGAGGCAAGGCCTGTCGAAAGGTCTTTGATTGGGTGACACTTGAAGCGTATGAGGAGAGTAATGACCAAGAGAGGATTCGTCTCTCCCGGTCAATGGGAGTTAGTGTCGTAGGGTTAGTTCGGTCTTTAGTAAAAACTCTGGCCAGAGTATGTTGGAAGAAGTCTAACAATTTTGACTAAAATATCGATAGAAACTAACCGGAGTCAAGTTATTGGGGTTGACAGTTTGACCGTACCCTAAACTTGATCTACACGACATAGTTAAGAGGAAGAGACTATAACTACGGAATTCATCACGGAAACAGTCAGGGTGGTCCCGACAATACTCATGTCAATGAGTTAACAACATAATGATGATTCCTGAAGCAGGGATGGCAACCACTGCTCGTGGTCACTGCCGTATAGGGCTTCGAGCCCAACCTGTTGTAAGGGTCAGGCTGTAGGGTCTCACACAGAGTGCGATCTTCGTCTAGTAATAGGTAGAAATTAGTTAGGGAGAATAATTTGCATTTGATGCTAGGGATAAAATATTGCAATAGATGTTTGCAATAATCTCCAGCATTCGGGATAAATGATCCTGAGTGCAAGTGGGAGATGTAGAGGAATATGCCCTCAGATCATTTGTATTTGATGCAAATGAAAATTTAAGCCTAGGTAGGGACTAATTTGCATATGATGTAAAAGAGATTAAATATGTCTTAAATTGTTTAAGACTATATTTAATTAAATAAATGCGTTGAAAAGGTTATCTAGATGACGGGATCGTCCCGCTCTAAACGCAGGTTCAAACCGCGTCAAAAACTGAGTCCGAATGCACAAGTTATAGCCAAAACAAGTCAGCCCAAACTGTTGGGCTGAAACCAGCGAAAATGGAGGCCCACCAAGCCTGAATTTTCTGGTTAGGGTTTTTTGAAACCTGGGATTTTCTTGACGGCTACGTTTCTAAGAGAAGCACGACTTTTGGCTAACTTTGGACAATTGTTTGAAGGGTCAAACGGACTCAGATTGACGAGCCGTTTTTTCCTACACGTTCACCGTTGAACCCTCTTCGATTTGGTAGGTTGTACCAACATTGAAGCTCAACGGTGAGGGAGTTAAAATTCGAGGAAGTTTGCCCTTTGTGAAAGGCAAACTAACTTGATTTAATTAATCCCAAATTAATAGTCCCACCTCGGTTGTAGAGAAAAGGGGAGAGTCAACCGCCTCTATAAATAGAGGGCCTCCCCCTTCCTCATAACTCGTCCCAAGCTCTAGATCTGAGCGGCTCTCGTAAATGTTGGAGCACGCTCGGATCTAAGCTAAATTAATATTTCTTTATCTCCCTATAAATTTCTGCCTTGCTCCTGAGGGCTCTAGCAAAGCCGCAAAGGAGTTCGGATTCAGATTCGAAATCTAGGTGGAGGTTTCACTTGCGTGAAACTTTCTTCGGCGGTTGGTTGGCTCGGCGACACGGGATTGATCGCCTCGGGATACGGAGCGGTTCGAGGAGCGGTTCGGGGAGCGGTTCGAGGAGCGGCTCGGCGTGGGACGGGAGCGGCTCGGAAGACTGTGCGGAACATCTCGCCTGCTCCAGGGCTGAGATTCCGGGTATGTGTTTAATTAAGCATTAGTTTAATTTAATCGCAGTAGGCTATATCCTTCTTGGGATGGTCAGACCCATCCCAAGTCAGCATAGATCTTGGATTAGGGTCTTGGACCTTAGGGTTAAATGTTAATTAGATTAACATGATAATTTTTCCGCTGCTTTTTTGTCTATGTTCCGTCCGACTTAGGACGGGCATAGAGTTTTTGTGTCCTAAGGGTCCCAAAAACCCTTCAATCCACAGGGTCGAGGACGTCGACAAATTATCCAGCTAGTTTGACTTGCTGTCGACCCAGATCTCTGCATTGATGGTAGGCACCGGTGGTGCCGGTACACAACAAATTGCTGCGGTGGAATCCGAAGTCTTTGGAGAATTCGATGGTGTTGACATCTCACCACCGTTGGATCAGGCGAGCGCATTATTTTACATTCCTACGGGGAATGCGCCTTTTCCACCGCGAACCAACTTCAACCCGGCCTACTCTCCAAACAATCGGAATCATTCCAACCTTAGTTACTGGGCACCGTATCAACAGCCGACTCAGCAGCAACAACCACAGATATATCAGCTGGCTAGACCTCAGCAGCAGCAGTTTCAGCAGCAACAATTTCAGCAGCAACAACCTCCACAGCAGTATCAACAGTTTGCCCCAAGGAATCAGCAGCCCATCCAGCAGCAATATGGCCAGCAGAGGGCCATCTCTCTGGTTGAGTCCCTCTTGACTCAATACATAGCCAACCAGGAGAAGATAAACCTGAAACTGGAGATGGGACAAAGAGTGCTCACTGATCAGGTGACCCAGCTGGGGTTGTAAGTGGCGAACCTTCAGAGGCCGCAGAATCTATTACCGCCACAGCCTGAAGTGAACCCAAGGGGGGTAAATAGGACCTTAGCGCTAACACATGAGCATGAAAACGTGTCCGCTATCATCTTAAGGAGCGGAACGCAAATCCCAACAAGAGTGCCCCCCAAAGGACCGGAAGCACCGTTGGTCGAGGAACGACCAATCGAAAAATTAAATGACGACGGTGCTTCGTCACCAAAGCCAACTACTCCGGAGAAAACCCAAGAAGAGGAGAAGAAAAAGGAAGAGGAAGGGAACCTCCGGGTATTTAAGCCCATTGTGCCTTTTCCGCAACGGTTAGCCCAGGCCCAAATAGACAAGAAGTATGGCAAATTTTTTGCCATGGTCAAAGATCTAAGCCTGCAAATACCCTTCCTTGAAGCTATAGAGACGATACCCTCCTACGCGAAATTCCTCAAGGATTTGGTGACAAAGGGCTCTAGAAAGGAGAAGGTCGTTCTAACGGCAGAATGTAGTGCTCTTATCCAGCGCGTAAATCCGCCGAAGCTTAAAGACCCAGGAAGTTTCTCCATCCCTTGTTCGATTGGGGAAGTGCAAATCCAGAGGGCGCTCGTCGATCTAGGAGCGAGCGGCAGTCTAATGCCCCTGTCGCAATACAAAAAAATAGGGATGGGAGACTTGGAGCCCACCGACATGACATTACAGCTTGCTGACCGTTCGGTCAAGTATCCGGTGGGAGTTATAGACGACCTCCCCGTCGATGTGAGTGGAATACAAGTACCGGTGGATTTTGTGGTGATGAACATGCTGGAAGATAAGCACACCCCTATAATCCTTGGACGACCCTTTATGGCAACCGCCGGTGTTTTGATAGACGTGAAGAATGGGAAGCTTTCCCTCAACGTGGGCCAAGAAAAATTCGAATTTGACTTAGGTGTATCAATGAGGCACCCCAATCCTCCGGATGATCCTAGTATCAATGCACTGGAGCTGGAAGAAGAGAGAGCTACGGAGGCAAGCTCCTGGGAAATTCTCTCTAGAAATCCCCCCGACCACGTTGGAGATCTTGGAGAGCAAGTTGACTCACCAAAGAAAGAAGTTACTGATGAGGCGGTCGCCCGACATATGATCCCTCCCGGATTCCCAAAAGCTCCTCCTACGAGGAGAAAAGGCAAAGAGCCCATGGGGCTCACCGGTGATGAGATCCGAACCCTGAAACGAGTGGCGGTGGACGCCAACATGAGCGAAAAGCCCCCGGATCCCGTCAACGAGGGTAGGGTCGTCGAACAAGTTTTCTTCTCACCACCGATGACGTCGAAGTCTGCCAACTCTGGAGCTGGAATGTTGTCGACCCTAGGGCATCACCCCCGTCCGCCTTGAATATCATCCACGGGCGTCGAGATAACGACGTTAAACAAAAGCGCTTCATGGGAGGCAACCCATATTCTAAACTTCTGTTTCCATTTTTTTTAGACTCATTAACTTTAATTTTTTTCTTATTTTAATAATTAAATTCAGCCGCGAGATCATCTGTCGAGAAACTTAGGCCAATCGTGATTTTCTGCAGAAAACAAACCCTCACCTGATCGGGTGACTTATCAACCGATCGGGTGAGACGTATCAGGCGATGGCCGTATCTGCTCCCCTTGCGAACCGGTCGGGTGAAGAATCGCAAGGTCGGGTGATAGACCGTGCGAGAAGGTCAGAAGTCTCGGGAATTTTTGAGAAGTAATCAACCGATCGGTTGATACGAAGCTTGATCGGGTGACAGACCGGGTGAACTGTACTGAACTTTCGAGAAAAAAAAATTTGAAGCGTCGAACCGATTGGTTGAGTTCTCAACCGATCGGGTCGCCTGTAGCCAACTTTTAGCAAAAATTTCGACCTACAAGTCACCCGATCGGGTGAGTTTTCACCCGATCGGTTCGACTTGAATTACTATATATAGCCGCCCTCCGCCCGTTCGTTCCGCCCTCGCCCGATTTCGAATTCCCAGCCGCCGTTTCGACTCCTCCGCCTTCGCCCGACCTCGTTCTTCCCCTAAACCGACCCTATTTGATCTCCCCCTCTCCTTTTCCATCTCCCTATCTATTTCTCCCCCTTCCTCTTCGATCTCACCCACCCCAAGCCCTAATTTTCACCCATTTCCCCCCATTTTCAAATTTTATTGGAAGGATTCGTCGCGGCTTCAGACGTGTTCCTGCTACGTTGCATTGGGGCGTCTACGAGCACCGATCTTCATCTCAATTGGGTAACCTCACTCCTTAGCTCAATTTTTACTTGCCCTAGAATTTCATTTTGCTCGTTTGCCGTGTTAGTGTGTATTCATCGTTTTTTTGCATACATTCTCCCACACACACGACTCCTGCACAATGCCTCCTCGCCGTGCTAAACCCACCGACGCCTCCACTTCCAACCCTAGACCCACCAGGCACGCTCGTCGCACACAACCCACCACCACCACCAATTCATCCACCACCCCACGCCCCTCTGACCCCGTTCACATCAGCGATGCCGAATACGAGGTGTCATTCAATGACGATGACCAAGCCGACCGGTTCATGGCCATGCTCCTCCTAGCCGGAGCTGGTGGTCGGGCAACTCAGCAGTCAGTCGAGCGTGACCTGCCCGTCCTTCAAAGCCTCGTTCGCCACATTCGCACTGACCCACCCGATGTCTCCGAGCTTCACATCCCACCCCCCACCACTCCTGGTCCTCAGCACAAGCCCACATCACCACCCCCAGAGAGTGGTTCCTCTGCTTGATACTTTCCCCTCCAACTTTTGCCTCCCCCTATTTTTTGTGCCCATCTGTCTTTGCGGGGCCCTGCTTTACAACTGCTAGGGGGATGACCCACTCACGGTTCGAGTCCCTTCTTTATTATTATTATTTTTCCATTCTTTTCTTTCACTGACCTCCCCCTTGCTTATCTCTACATTTTCACGATCATATCATTTTGCTAGCACTGTCACATCTAGCTTGGGGGACGTCAAATTTTTCTGGGTGTGCTGTCGTGTCTTATTTTTCTTTGTGTGTTTGTTTATTTGTCGTGTCGTGTGGTTCTCTTTCTTTCTTTTATTTTTATTTTTATTTTCCGTTTTTATGTCGTGTGGTGTGATTTTTATCTTTATTTCTTCTTCTCAGTTTTGTTTGTTTGCTTTTCTTTTCTTTTGTGTGTTTTTGTGTCTGTGTCTATCCCCCCTTTATTCATTGCCCTCCCGTATTTAATTCTATTGCATTGAGGGCAATGCAGACTTCAGCTTGGGGGAGTCGCACTTCGTGCGTCGTTTGTGTCGTTTTTCTTCGTTATTTGAGTTTTTCTTTTTTCTCCGTCTTTTTCTTTTTCTTTCCCTCTTTCTTTATCTCTTTCTCCTAGAGATGACCCCATATGATGAATTGCCACAAAATCACACACGCCTAGTATGGCATCGATAATCACATTCATTAACCCTAGGATATCGAGTCCTCTTGCATTTCACGCTTCGTGGGTCCACTTTGCTTTTATGTGAGTCGTGTGTTGTGTCTAGCTTATAGTGTGCTTCTGCTTTGTGATTTTACTTTATATACCTGTCCAGGAATGACCCCTAGATTATCATGCTTCGATTTGAATATGCGGTATTTGTTTCTACTGTCTGCTTCTTCTGCATGCTATATATATATCGTACGCTTCATTTCACATGTGTCGGGATTCCATAATTAAGGACTAGGATAATCCATTTAGCCCATGCTCTAATTAGCGAGAATAGTTTCCTTTGCCCAAGTGTTTAGATTCCGACTTCTTTTTTGTTTTACTTGGTGCAAATCCCCTCGTCGTGTACCGTTCTCCCACTTGGGAGAGTACACATGTGTATAGCCAAAAACCCAAAAATCCAAAAAAGGAGAAAAGAAAAGAAAATCCCAAAAAGAAAAGAAAAGAAAATTTGTATAGCCAAAAATTAAAAAAATACAAATACCCAAAACCCAAAAAATTCCCGTGTGAATATTTTCTTACTTACCGAGAATAAAGGGAAGGCGAGAATTTGCACCGAGTGTTCTACTCCACATCATCTCAACCCCCATCGTTTTCGAAAACACTTGGCTTAGGAACTTTTTAGCTATTATCTTGGCTATAGTGTGGTGATTTCATTAACCCTAGTTGTGGAGTTCCTGACGCATGATATGTTTCGATTCTTGCTCTATTCTCTTGCATGCTTGAGCTATATATTCACCGCTTTATTCGAATCGAGTCGATATTTGGGTCATATCTTGGGTATGTGTATATGGAGCTTTATTGCACATCGTAGATAGCGACACCGTCTGCTAGCACACGACTGCACTCACTCGCGCTTCACCGCGTGGGCCCACGGCACTTGTCTGGACTTGTACTCCTTGGTTTAGTGATGTGATTTGGCTTCCGCTTGCTTGGTGTGTCGTTTTTGATTTTGCTGGCTCTGACGGGCGATCTAGGATTTAGAGTTCACTTTTTCTCTCAATCTCTCTATTTTCCCCCTCCGAGCTCCTACTCTCACTCGTCTTCCTTGAGGACGAGGAAGAGTTCAGCTTGGGGGATTTTGACGTGCGTTTATATTTCATATATTTGCGCACGTTTTCTTCCGTGTTTTTCCGTATTTTCCGCTGTCTTGTATTCGTTTTCTCGTGTTTTCTTGTTTTCTTTCACTTTTCCGTGTTTTTCGTATTTTGCAGGAATTTACTGGCATATGGGACATAAAACGACGATATCATGAGTCCCCAGAGAAACGGGAGGAATCACGCATGATCCAGGGGGTCAAACGATAAAGATTGCATCTTTCAGCCCCTCACCCGATCGGTTGGTCATTTCCAACTGATCGGGTGATGCACGCGTGCACCACCCGGACACAAGTTGGAGCGGCCAAGAAGTCACCCGGTCGGTTCAGTGACCGGTTTAAACGCCCCAACTCTCTGGAAATCCGATGCTGAATGCCAACCGATCGGGTGACCTTCACCCGATCGGCTCACCTGTAGCCGATTCTCCGAAGCCGCGACACGGAGAGATCAACCGACCGGTTCACCCGACGGCAAGAAGATCCAACCGATCAGCTGCAAGCTCAACCGACCGTGTCGTGGTGACCGGGTGAAGTCCTATTCTGAGCTGTCGAAGAAACGAAGCAGGTCACCCGATCGGGTGATATCGTTTTTCTATATATAGGACCCCTAGGTTTTCCAGAAACGGGAGTTGTTATTTTTTACTGTTTTTTCTCTTTCTTGACGGCTGTAATTTTTCAGATATTAGTAAGTCTTCCGATCTTTGTTAAACTTTAGTATAGTGTTAATTGCATTACTCTTACTACCTTTCAATCGCCTGATTATGATTTTTACGGTCGATTTCTATTTAGATCGCTTTTTACTAAATATGTGTGAGTAGTTCCCAAATCTGGGATTTTGGTCGAAACCCATTCGTGGGTTCTTCCCGATGCATGCATAGGACTAGGAAACCGATAGGGATTAGGAATCTACCGGTTACGTGGGGTGTTTTATTGTCATCGGCGGGAAAAATACCGCCTTTGACCGTTGGGCCAAGGGGAAATAAACTTGGCGGCTGACTCCCTAGCCATAGCTCACGCCCTTAGCGTAGACGTCGAATCCTAGCGCGCGAGAGCGGCAGGACAAGGCGTTGGGAGTTATCGTTGCGAGCCTAGTGCTCCCGGAGTCGGTCAGTGTTAATGGACACGGGAGTGCCTGTTGGATATGGACGACATGAATACACCCATGAGGGGATGTATGAGGGTATACGGACCTCAGATGTCGCGTGCACGAAGGCGTGCACGAAGGGAACCTTTTCTCGTGTGAAAAGGACCACTCGATAAGTGGAAAAAGCCACTCGATAAGTGGAAAAAGTCACTTTATAAGTGCATAAAGGCACTTGATAAGTGAATGAAGAAGAGGATAAATGAATGTGCTAATATAGGCTAATAAGCTTATAATTGGTTATTTCCTACAATAACTACCCCTAAAGCCTATAAATAGGACCCAAGGGTAAGGCATTCATTCCACACTTTCCATGCCATAAGTTTGCATAAGGCATCTTATGTTCTTCTTATCCCTTCCATTAAAATCCTCTTCTAAATAGAGATTTAGGCGGTGAAACTCTGCTTCGATCCTCCGTGACGAAGTACCGACCATTGTGGCGAATCTGAGGGTGAAGTTCAGAGACTACGGTGCCGCATACGCAAGCGTAAGTCTATGTTATTCGATCCTAACATTGTTTTGACAGGATCCAACATTGGTATCAGAGCCATACGGGTTCGCCCCGGTCAAACCGCCGCCCCGTCGAACCTATGAACGAGTCGTTGTCTTTTTCACGAATGGGTATCCTACCATTATGGATATGGTAGGAACGCTTCGTGACGGAGAGAACACAGCGGTTGTTCTTTTCACGTTAGGGTCTTCTGTCATTACGGATATGGCAGGAACTCTCCGTGACGGGAAGAACCGACCGTTCATATCGTCAAGCTCGCACTCTTCATGGATGCTGAGTCTCCATTCATAGGGAATGTGAACTCTCTTCATGTGGAGCGTGTAGTTTACGAACTTTAAAGTATGTTATTTTTCATTTTGGCACACAGCCATTAGAGAATAACTACTTTCTCGACGAACGGGTGCTTCATCGACGAACGGGTGCTTCATCGAGGAAGATGATGGTAGTTATCCCCATCGGAGAAGATGACTTTTGGTGCATGATCACCATGGCCAAATGGGCTATGGAGGCAACGCATCCCCCCTCCTCATGCAGAGGGGGTTGGCTACGGCCAATAACTTCCACGGCCACCCCTCCGGGGTGTGTGTGTGCGGCCAACCCCATGCAAGGGGGTGGCCGGCCATGGCCATATGGGCCATGGCCGGCCATGGCCAAATCGGAGTGAGGGGGAAATATTGAAGCGCCTGGATCCATACGGGAGCCGGCGATAATGGCTTGCAGAAAAATCCCCTCAGGGGGGATCCGGCCTTGGCACGGATCTGGCACAACCCCGGCAAATGGCCAAGAAGTGCCGAATATTTCACTAGTATCATAAGGGTACTAGGTTGAAATATACATTTTTTTGAAAAATACGTTTTCATACGTTTTGAAAAATACGTTTTTCAAAAACGCTTTTTCGCTGCGAAGTACTATAAGAGTACTATCGTTTGATAAGTGAGGGGGAAATATTGAAGAATTGTTCTAGATGGTGATTGGAATCGTAGAAACCTTTCTGATTCTATAACAACATCTTCAATATTTTTCGAAAGTAACTTATCAAATTATAAATATCATTCCAAGTGGGAGTTGAAATTAGAACTATCCAAATGGGATATTCTATTATCATTTCAAGTGGGGATTGTATTTTAAGAATTTTTAATGCAATGTTTTTTGATCAAACCTTCGGTTTTGTGTCTTTTGCAACATTTTAAAAGTAAAATGTCTTCCGCTTCAAAGAATATCGTCGCTGAGTTAAACAGAGGTGAAAAACTCAACGGCGATAATTACAAACTTTGGTCCATCAAGATACAATACGTTTTAGAGGAGTAAGAAGTGCTCGACACTCTAAAGAACGTAATGATTGAACCCGAGTTGGGCACTACGGCCCAACACAGACGAGACAAGGAAGCTTTTGATGCTTGGTCTCGGAAGAACAAGATAGCTCGCATTACGTTATTGAGCAGTATGGCCGATGACATAATACGCATCTTCCGAGAGCATGACCTAGCCTTGGACATATGGTCCAAGCTAGAGGAGAAGTTTGGTGGCACATCGGTGTCCAAACTTCGCGCCTTAACTATAAGATTCGATTCATACAAGAAACGTCTAGATCATTCCATGGGGAAACATCTGCGACATATGGCGAATCTAATCTCAGAGTTGAAGGATGCAGGTCATGTGCTCACAGATGAGCAACAAATCCAAGCAGTCATACGTTCCCTACCAAATGGGTGGGACCAAATGAAGATACATCTCACTCATAATGAGAGCATCAAGACCTTCATCGATATTTCCAAGCACCTCGAATTAGAGGAAGAGCGGCTTGCGGCTGCCAAGCCAAGTGCAGAAGTGCACATGGTTGCTAGTTCCTCACACGGGGGAAAGAAACGGAAAGATCGTTCGAAGTTCACTAATGAACGTAATAAGAAACCTGAGTCTACCAAGAAACCCAAACATAAGGATGGGCACAAGAAATGGCACACGAAGAAAGACTTGAAGAGAATCAAGTGCTTCAAGTGCAACAAGCTCGGTCACTATGCTCGTTCATGTACGAGTGGAGGCGACGAGGTAACTTGTAATTATGCTAGTTACATATGTGTTTCTAGTTCAATATTTCTTGTGGAATCTAATCCGTTTTGGATAATTGATTCAGGTGCCACCGACCACATAGCAAGGGACAGACGGTCCTTCGTGGAGTATCACCGGATACCCCAAGGAACGAAGTGGAACTATGTAGGAAACAACACACGTGTTGAAGTGAAAGGCGTTGGGACTTGCAAGCTAGTCTTGGACAACGGCCGCACTCTCCTACTTCATGATGTTCTCTTCGCTCCAGATGTTCGAAGGAATATAATATCTGTAGTCGTGTTAATGGGTCTTGGTTATAGCTGGTTCTTTCAAAATTGTAAAGTGGACTTGTGTTGTAATAATTCCTTAATTGGCACTGGGTATGTATTTAAAGGATCTATTGTATTAAATACAATGTATGACTCTTCATATTGTAATGAAAATTTCCTTGTTGCAAATTCTTCGACTTATGAGTCTGATATAATTTGTTGGCATGCAAGGCTTGGTCACATTGGACCAACACGAATGGATAGACTTGCCAAACGTGGCCTTCTATCCAATGTTTCAAAGGTTGAAATGTCGACTTGCGAACATTGCCTTGTAGGGAAATCTTGTCGCAAGCCGTTTGGAACCGGCACAAGGGCCGAGGTTCCATTACAGCTCATCCATTCGGACATATGTAGTCCGATGAATGTCAAGACAAGACGCGGGAAGTCCTATTTCATCACTTTTATTGATGATTTCACCCGATTCGGACATATCTATTTGATATCCCACAAAAGTGAAGCATTAACCTGCTTTAAGAACTAAATGAGTTTAGTGGAGAATCATTTAGATCGCAAGATTAAGGTCTTGCGAACCGATAGGGGCGGTGAATATCAATCAACAAGTTTTAAGGAACTTTGTGATGAAAAGGGCATAGTACATCAGGTAACTATGCCTTATACTCCGCAACAAAATGGTGTTGCAGAAAGGAGAAATAGGACTTTAATGGAAATGGTCCGTTCAATGATGGCGCAGGCTAACTTGCCAATCACCTTTTGGGGTGATGCATTATTGACGGCCGCTTTCATCTTGAACCGCGTACCCTCGAAATCAGTTAGCTCCACTCCTTATGAGTTGTGGAACCAAAGGTCTCCTGACTTAAACATTTTGAAACCGTGGGGATGTGCATCCTACGCACATATTTCCTCCCATAAGTATGGCAAACTTGGGCCACGGGGAAGGAAATGTATCTTTATACGATACGCAGAAAACTCCAAAGGTTATGTTTTCATTGGTCAGGAAGACAATGGAGGTCTAATTGAATTTGAGTCGAGGGATGTCACTTTCTTGGAAAACGAGTTTCCAAGACATGGCGAGATAAGTCAGGACTTATCTTTATTTGAGATTAATGATCAAGAAGGATTACCTCATTCGAGTGGGAGAATTCTTGGTGAAGACGAAAATACGTTTCAAACTTCACCAATGGATGATACGAATGACACTAATCCTATTCCATACGGGAATAATGATCCAAGTGGGAGCATTTCTAACGACATTCCAAGTGGGAGTGATATTAGAATTGATCTAAATTCGATTCAACAAGGATTTGAAGAATCTCAAATACGACGTAGTAGTCGTACAAGGTTGGCTCCTCTAAGATTTGAGGATGAATTTCCGCAAACCTTTATGACTTTACTACAAGATGATGACGAGCCTGCTACTTTCAAACAGGCCGTATCATGCCCTGCGAAAGATAAATGGATGGAAGCGATGAAGGAAGAGTTGGAATCCATGAAAGTTAACCAAGTCTGGGACTTAGTTGACTTACCCAGAGGACGTAGAGCTATTGGGAACAAATGGGTTCTCAAGATCAAGCATAAGGCTGATGGCTCTATAGACAGATATAAAGCTCGCCTTGTCGCGAAAGGTTTTACGCAACAGGAAGGGATAGACTACGAAGAGTCCTTCTCACCTGTTGTTCGTTTTACCTTGATTCGCCTGATTCTGGCTATGGTAGCTTGCTTAGACCTCGAATTACATCAGATGGATGTAAAGACTGCCTTTCTCAATGGAGAATTGGACGAGGAGATCTATATGGAACAACCAACAGGGTTTGTAAAAGAAGGAAACGAACATAAGTTTTGTAAACTTCGTAAGTTCATATATGGTCTTAAACAATCCTCGAGGCAATGGTATATACGATTTCAAGAAGTTGTCTTATCAAATGGATTTTCCATGCTTGATGAAGATAACTGTGTATATATCAAGAGGATTAAGAGCAAGTATGTTATTATGTCTCTATATGTAGATGACATTTTAATAGCCGGAAATGACAAGGGCTTTGTGATGGATATCAAGGCTTGGCTTTCATCAGTTTTTGAGATGAAAGACATGGGAGAAGCCGCATATATCCTTGGAGTTAAGATTTCAAGGAATCGTTCGAAGAAACTTCTTTCTCTTTCACAAGAGACTTATATAAACAAGGTTTTAGAACGTTTTAATATGCAGGACTACAAGTCCATTAATACTCCTATAAGAAAGTGCGACAATTTATGTCTGAAATCGTGTCCAAAGAACCAAAAGGAAAAGGAAATTATGAAAAAATTTCCATATTCCAGTGCAGTTGGTAGTCTTATGTACGCTATGATGTGTACAAGACCGGACATCTGTTTTGCTGTTGGAATGGTAATTCGTTACCAATCCAATCCAGGGCAAGTACACTGGAAAGCGGTTAAGAGGATATTGCGGTATCTTAAGGGAACTGTGGACTATGCTTTATGCTATCAAGGAGATGCCTAGAGGCTCGAAGGCTACACTGATGCTGATTGGGCGGGTGATCTCGATGAGCGACGATCGACCTCAGGATATGTTTTTCTACTCGGATCTGGTGCAATATCCTAGAGTAGCAAGAAACAATCATGCATCGCACTTTCAACTATGGAAGCCGAGTTTGTAGCATTTAGCATGGCAGTCCAAGAGGCTGTTTGTGATGGAAATTGAATTCCACCCCTAAGTAATTTTGATGATGAGCACACCAAATGAATGCTTAGTATACTAACTACGCTACACTTTAAGTATACAGATTTCGTGAAGCTCTACTAATACTCCAAGAAGCACGCATCAACGCTCCACGACAAAGACGAACATGGCTAAACTTAAGTGATGAAGCTCAAGCTCAAACAAAGCAAGAAGCTCAAAGAAGAAGCTCATCTTCACTTCATCAAGTGGACTATACTGCCAAAGACATGTTCTGAGTCTAGTGTGAGTGTGTCGTGTCTTTTAGGATATTTGTCAAAGCCATATCAAATAGACAACACACACACACACACAAAAGATTTCGAAATATTTTTTACTATCTTTAAAATAGTTTTCAAAAGATTTTTTTCTAGTCACTTCATAATTCTCGTAGTGAAACTCCACGCACCCTGGAGCTAACTACAACTTTTGACTAGAACAACAGGAAAAACTCCTTTGGGAGTCGACTACCAAAAGTAGGGAGTCGACTACTTCTCAGGGATGAAAATTTCCTAGACTCCTCTGGGAGTCGACTACCTATAGAGGGAGTCGACTACCTACTGGAAATTTTCAAACGTTTTGAATTTGAATTTTAAATTCTTTTGAGTGATTTACTCCGAAATTTTTGGGACAAAAGTCAAACGAAATTCAAATTTCAAATCCCAGTTTTTTCCCTATAAATAGAGCTTATTTCTTTTGTGAAATATACAAGAGTATTGAAAATCAAAATTTGCAAAAGCTCTCGTAAATCAAAGCTCTCTCATTTCTTTTCTCTAGCCAATTTTAATTTCAGTTTTGTTTGATCTTGCAATATTTTCCAATTCTTTTGAAGATCATATTATTATTCTATTGGCTAAGTTGTTTTTCAAAATCCTCTCTATCATTTCTCTTTAAATTCTATTTGAAGGATTTTTGAAAAAGCTCTAGATCACAAAGAATTTATCTCATATCTTTGTGTGATCTAGACTACTATTATTCTATTAAGCCACTGCACAATTGTCTATATTTTGATTGGCTATAGAATCGGGTGTATTTTCAATCTCTATCATTTATTGTAGAGTATTGAACAAATTTCTCATTGTGCTATTTGTTGGAACACTAGACAAGTCTAGTTGTTGCCATTTGGAAAGTCCTCGGGCTGTGAGGCAAGGGTATAACCCTAGACAAGTCTAGGCGTTGTGTTCGGAAATCCTGGTCAAGGCTAGGTCGTTGGAAATCCTAACGAGTGAAGTTAGGTGCTTGTATTTGCCAAGGCAGATAGTGGAAAATCTCGTACCGGATTGGTCGGGGACTGGACGTACCCAGGGTTGTGGGGAACCAGGATAAAAATCCTTGTCTTTGCGCTTGCATTTTTGTGTTTGATTATCTTTGCTTTTATTTTATATTCAGTAAATAACAATCCTATACGCTGAGATTTGCATCTGTTCGCTCTAACTTATACTCTGGGAGTCGACTACTGCTCATAAGGAGTCGACTACCTGCTGTGAATTTTCGCTGTGCACTCTAAATTATATTGTTGATTAAGAACCAAGCGTAGATCGCTCTACTTGGTTTCTTAGGTAACATTAGAAGGATTTGTTTTTGTGTTGATTGATTAAAGAACGAAAAAGTTTTATCTTTATACAACACTATTCAACCCCCCCTTCTAGTGTTGTTTGCCATCCACAGGATCCAACAGTTTGGCTTAGGAAGTTCTTAGACATGCTAATTGATGCAAGTGACTCAGGTGCTGTACCTATACACAGCGACAGTCAAGCATCTATAGCTTATGTCAAAGATCCTAAATTCCATTGTAAGACCAAACACATTGATATCCGCTACAAATTTGCAAAAGACTATGATAAGACCAAGAAGGTAGACATAAGGTACATATCTACGCATGAGATGATAGCGGATCCGCTTACGAAGGCGATCCCCAGAGATGTGTTTTACAAACACTTATCATCTCAAGGATTGCGTAAGAGCTGAGTTGTACCAATGTAAATTCCCATGTCTGTAAATGATCAAATTTAATAAAAGAATAAGTTCTTTTCAACATTGCATATGAATTCTTAAGAAATGTTTGTGTACATTTTTGAAATCTCAGCTGAATTTTAGTATGTCGGACAGATTAAGGTTGGCTCTCTCACATGAGCAACCGCCTTTATTTTATCAGACGGGTAAAATAAAGATGAGACCTGTTTAAAGTCAAAATTGTCAGACGAACGATTTAGAGTCATAACTTAAACAAAATGGTTGTATGAAAGATCTGCATCATATGGATGCTTTCAAAAGATCTAAGAGGATTTTTTATCCTATCTGTTGCATGCGGGATGTGGGTCCAGAAGTTTATTTGAGTAGTAAAAGGGACTCAAAGTCAGACATTGTGGTGTCTGGTTATCATCCTTACAACATCATTAAGACATACGCTCCCAGGGAAAGGAGTGATGTTGTAATACGTATTCATACTACGTATGCATTTTTGACCATTGGGTTAGAATAGTAATTGTGTTTACTATTATGTGAGACCCAAAGACCACATGGGTCTTAACTCATTACCCTTATGGACTCTAATTGGTTCCTTTAGATTTGACTGGGTGATTGCTATCTTAGCATGTTGCTTATGGACTATGGTTAATTCGGTCCGGCGGGGCATGTTAGAAAAGCGAGTCAAGTCAAGATCAAAAGGATCGCAAGAAGAGGAAGATTAATTTCATATTCACATTTTGACTTTAGAGATTCAAAACTGGCCAGCCAATTGTAAATCCAGATGGGATTCAATTGTTGAATATAAAGTATAAGAAATGTGAAGAAATAATCTAGGGTAAATCATGCGTTGATCTACTCAACTTTGCACCTCGAGGGGTGTTGTGTATCTCTAACAAGTGCACAACAGCGGACTCTATGCGCATGACGGTCACACGGCCTATTTCTCGGTATGATAAACAGAAGAGTTAAAGGAAAGATGTTTCCTTACAATCCCCTCAAGTGTGAGTGGGAGATGTTGGATATGGACGACATGAATACACCCATGAGGGGATGTATGAGGGTATACAGACCTCAGATGTCACGTGCACGAGGGCGTGCACGAAGGGAACCTTTTCTCGTGTGAAAAGGACCACTCGATAAGTGGAAAAAGCCACTCGATAAGTGGAAAAAGTCACTTTATAAGTGCATAAAGTCACTTGATAAGTGAATGAAGAAGAGGATAAATGAATGTGCTAATATAGGCTAATAAGCTTATAATTGGTTATTTCCTACAATAACTACCCCTAAAGCCTATAAATAGGACCCAAGGGTAAGGCATTCATTCCACACTTTCCATGCCATAAGTTTGCATAAGGCATCTTATGTTCTTCTTATCCCTTCCATTAAAATCCTCTTCTAAATAGAGATTTAGGCGGTGAAATTCTGCTTCGATCCTCCGTGACGAAGTACCGACCGTTGTGGCGAATCCGAGGGTGTAGTTCAGAGACTACGGTGCCGCATATGCAAGCGTAAGTCTATGTTATTCGATCATAACGTTGTTTTGACAGGATCCAACAGTGCCCACTGACCGAACCCAGGAAGTCCGGCGTATCATCCTGGGCACCGACCAGAATATCGGGCCCATGGGACACCGGTACCACTTTCAGAGGCAACGTCTCACCACTAGACCCTAATTCCGATCGCTATCCTACCCGTAGGCCGTATCGGCGAGAATCACACGATAGGGTGGAAACCAGAGTCCCGAGTTTTACCTTTATATCGTTTATCCTTTGCATACCTTTTACAGTGACAACCATCTATCCGATTCAGGCTAGCTCGCCCATGGGGTGAATTTGACCCTTCTTGACACAAGCGCATCCACGCCTCCCTGAGTTCGACCCCCAAGCCACACTAAAACACCATGCGCTTGCGGTTACAAATATTTAATTCTCACGCCCCCAATCATATTATTGTGCGCATCAAACACGCATACCGTGGGGACGTCAATTACTAGACATTCAAAAGGGCATGTGAGTTAAACTGGAACTACTGTACTTCCTTTTAGTTTTTGAGTCTGATGATTTTCTATGGAACTCTGTGAATGTAGGCTTGCCATGTGTGCTTGACCAATGCAAAAGACTTGTCCTTTGGTTGCGGACATATGGTACGCGGCAAAATACACTTCTTTTACTTTTTTCTTCTTGTTCTTTTTCCTTCTATCTTTGCCTTTCCATTCTTTGGATATCACATTTTGTCATGATCATTTCTATTGATTACCGGGCACTTATGGATGCAGTGCTGCAGATGGGCAGAGTTTGTCCAAATGTCCAATATGCCGCCAAATAATTAGGACACGTCTAAGGCTGTACTCTGGATGATGCACTGCTGCTGGCTATCATTTTGAATGAATCAGAGCTGTACAGCCAATCTGCATAATTTTTCTTCTTTTTAAGGAGGTGAAAGAAGTGTGGGTTTTGGTAGCTGATATATGTGCTTGTACATGATGTACTCAACGACAAAGCCACATAGTATGTGTTTATATGCCATAATTAGTTCTGCATTCAATTGATGTTTCATAAATTCTAACTGATTTAATTGATGAGAATGGTGGCATGTATTAGATGCATCTTGCTTCAGACTTGTTATTACTGTCATGTTGAATAAGTAAACTTGGGTCAGTTTGTATCCTCGAAATGTGTGCTTTTGTTGCATGACGATTCACTTCCAATATATGTTGCAATTGCTTTAGAGGGGAAACATGGTTTGTAACAAACACTTAAAGACCCTAGTAAACAGATTTTGGATATTTCAACATCAAGGCACACAGTGAGGCGCTTGATTAATAGGCGCTGTTAAAGGCCCCCCTTTAACAGCGCTTGCAGTAACAAGCGCTGTTAAAGGCCCCCCTTTAACAGCGCTTGCAGTAACAAGCGCTGTTAAAGGCCACCCTTTAACAGCGCTTGTTTGTGCAAGCGCTGTTAAAGGGGGGCCTTTAACAGCGCTTGTTTGTGCAAGCGCTGTTAAAGGGGGGCCTTTAACAGCGCTTGTTTGTGCAAGCGCTGTTAAAGGCCACCCTTTAACAGCGCTTGCACAAACAAGCGCTGTTAAAGGCCCCCCTTTAACAGTGCTTGCACAAAAAAGCGCTGTTAAAGGCCCCCCTTTAACAGCGCATGTTTGTGCAAGCGCTGTTAACTGTTAACCCTTTAACAGCGCTTGCACAAAAAAGCGCTGTTAAAGGCCCCCCTTTAACAGTGCTTGCACAAACAAGCGCTGTTAAAGGCCACCCTTTAACAGTGCTTGTTTGTGCAAACGCTGTTAAAGTCCACCCTTTAATAGCGCTTGCACAAACAAGCGCTGTTAAAGGCCACCCTTTAACAACGCTTGCACAAACAAGCGCTGTTAAAGGTCCCCGTTAACAGCGCTTGTAAAGCGCTATTAAAACCAGCCCCCCTTTAGCAGCGGCGACATAGACAGCGCTTGTAAAGCGCTGTTAAAGACCTTATATAAGCGCTGTTAAAGGTCCATTTTATAGTAGTGGAACTTGTCTCCCACAGAATTTAACATACATTACCACATAGATATTATAGAAATTACATGCTCCCACGGAACTTAAGATATATAACATCATCAAACACCAACTAAAAACCGAACGAAGGTGATCACTTAATGAAATTTAATATATCATCAACGTATTGAAATGCTCTACTAATGCCATTATAAACCTTACAGAGTCTTTCATGAAAACTGAATAGAAAGTATCTTTACAATTAACGCATTCTTTTCCGTATAAAGACCTTTGTGATATGCTTTAAATCTTTTCTTAATACCCTTTTGAATTTCTTTTGATTATAAAAATCCATTTACAATCAATAGGTTTCAAACCTTATGGCAATGAGAAAAGATTTTAAGTATCCTTCAAAGACTTTCTTAATTAATGCATTAATCCATTTTAGAGTTTTAGAACTTTTATGACTTGATGTAAGTCGAACTTCCATAGTTCTTAATGTCAACGATATGCTCTTGAGAATTACAGTGCAATACCTAAAGACTGCTCATCTTTTTAATGGATCTCCTGAATAGCAAATAGTGCTTTGAGGTGCACTGTACTTCTCATCTCTTTAATGGATCTCCTGAATAGCAAATAGTGCTTTGAGGTGCTAAAGTTTGTCTTTATGAACAATTTCCAGAAAAGAATGAATTGCAAGATTATCTTGAATTTATTGTGTCTTGAACAATGTCAGGAATACTATCCTGAACAATACCAATAACACCATGAGAATATAATCCTCTTCAAGAATAATGTTACTAACTAAATTTCCCCTTTCAAACTCAGCATCCTCAAATAGGTGTGCATTTCCTAATTTGTAAACTAACTTAATAGTGGGATTATGTAAAACCATACAAAATATCAACTTCTAAACTATTCAACAAAACTAGAAACTCATTAGCATTATATCCAGTTTCTTTATTAGGCTTATAAGGCCTTACCTTAGTTGGACATCTCCAAACATGCAAGTGATTTAAGTTCATTTGTTGAAACTTTATTAAGGATATAAGCTGCAATAAAAAATAACAGAATTCTAAATTGTTAATTTTTTCCTTATAACACGTGTAATTAAATGCAAGAATTCTGTAAATGAAGCAATATTTCCAAATAAATGAAGATTATGACGAATTTTCAATGAACCAGAATAAACCAATTTTGAATCATAAGACAACTAAATTTTCCGTTCATATTGGAACAATAATAATCGAATTTGCTCAAAATAGAAATAGAAATCCAAATTCCATTAAAAATGGTACATAATAGTCTCATAGAAATTCAAATACAATCTAGCCTTTAAAATTAATCTAAATTTCATTTGCTTCTATTTGAACCATCTTGTCATTGCTCATATCGATGTATCTTTCAATATCAGTCGGCTCTTGGCATTTTAGGCAACCCTGCATAGACACAATGATGTGAGTGGTTATGCCAGAATCTTTCCATCACGTGTCTATAGTACAAAAGTTTACAAAAAGAAATTAAATATAAAATTAAACAAAATTTTGCAACAAACCTGTCTAATCTTTAAAGGTAGAGATCATATTGTTGGATACAACGTGTGTTGGATTCAACGATCCATGACTTCGTGTTTGATGATAACAAACGTGTGTGAACGTTCTACTGTGTGTGCTAAGTGTTTTTAGGAGTGGCACGCTTGTAAATCTTCAAAGTGATGACCAAGTCAATTGATGGAGAAATTGCTATTCATATAGCAAATTGGAAGATGGAGAAATTGCTATTCATATAGCAACTTGGACTTGGTCAAAGAGATGGCGACTATAGCTACAAATATTGGACCAAGTCAAATTGGAGAGGATCTTATTCAAATCAATTTAAGATTGATTCTTATCCCCATTGCCAAGTCATATTCCTATATGGAGAGATATGGAGTATCTTTTCAAATCTCCTTTTGATTGATTCAAATCAATTAAAGATTCTATCAAATCTCCTATCCTATTTGCATCCAAATCCTAATGCCATGCAAATTGGAGACTTGGTCAAAGATGGAGAGATATGGAGAATCTCATGCAAATCAAAGGTGATTAAATGAGA
The DNA here is from genome assembly GCA_030789695.1 of Scilla litardierei. Classification (NCBI taxonomy): domain Eukaryota; kingdom Viridiplantae; phylum Streptophyta; class Magnoliopsida; order Asparagales; family Asparagaceae; genus Scilla; species Scilla litardierei. The sequence continues at coordinate 388,574,849 of CM061142.1, forward strand.
TCTAATTCAAATCATATAGCTACACAAATTGAACTCCATATCCATTCATATTCAAACTCCATATCCAAAAAGATTCTTTCAAATCCTAATCAAATTAGGATTCCTTCCCATCTCCATCAAATATGGGATTCTAATTGATTCTATCATATCACAGCCTCTCCTATATAAACTCATATTCAAAGAGAGGGATTTTGAGAGAGAGGCAACCAAAGAAATTCGGCCACAACCCTAGAGGAAAGCTTCATGGCCGTAACTTTGCAAGGAGCTCGACGGACGACGCTAAAAAGTGTATAACTTTCTCCACAGAGCTCGGATCGACGAACCGTTTGCTCCAGGACGATCACAACTCAGTGCTCTACAAAATGGTGATATTTTTTTGATTTTAATCTCTGTATTAAATCAGTGGTATTTATTTTAGCATGAGTTGTATTCTGAATAGCTTCATATATTTCATCATCTCCTAGGCCAAATTTCTTCATCTCCTCCAAGCCCTTGGACGCAAGCTACATCTCCAAGTTACTCTCCACATCTCTTTGCACAAATCCATATAACAAGCACACATCAAGTCCGCAACATCCTTGAATATCCCCTTGCCGCAAGTTACATCCCAACCCTAGCCTTGCCGCAAGCTTCTCCTAAGAATATCCCATTGCTGCAAGCTTCTACCAAGGCCAAAAAGCATCCCAAGCTATCAACTTCCTCTAGGCACAAGTCCTAATCTCATATCATCTTCCCAAGGCCAAATCATCTCCTTCACCTTGCGCAAGACACCAAAGAGATCTCTCTAGCTGCAACCTACAAAGCTTTAACCACCATTGCAAGTTGCCATTGAGGAGGAGAAACCATAGCCACAAGTTGCAGCATCCAAGCACCAAGAGGAGGCTGCTAAAGCATCAAGGAGGGGTCGGCACGTGGACTGCTAGAGCAAACAAGCGATTTGCGCGTGCACTGCAGGGTTCTGTCCACGCACTGCAGGGTTCTGTCCATGCACTGCTTGGTTCAAGTCACGCACTGCTGCAGCACCATCAAGATAAGGCCGCAATATTCAAAGAGGAGTCAAGAGAGAGCAGCAACTTGAGTTGCAGATGTAACGGGACATCTACATCTTGCCAGACGAGAGCTGGTCTACACACTGAGATTCTCTAAACTCTTTTACTATTATTTGTGTGTAGTAGTAACGATCTCTGTAGGTGAAACTTTACCATATTTATGATACTTTAGGGGTCTTGTATGATGGGTGCTAGACAAGAGGGACTTGGGTAGTTGGGACTAGTCAAGTGAAAGCATATACTAGTAGTAGTTTTGTTGAGCACTTTTGTGAGTGCAGGTACTGAGAGTCAGGTGAGTGTAAAGTGGGTGCTCTAGCTACAGGTTGTACCAGGTAACATTATTAATATAGTATTTGCTTTCGAGGTTGGACGTATGTCGTGGGTGCGTCCGAACCAGGGTAAATCTGTTGTGCATCTGTGATTGCTTATTGTTTACCCTGCATGTGATTATAACTGCGTGTGATTTCTCGTGGGTTGCGCGAGAATTTTTATAAGCCTATTCACCCACAGGCTTAGATCCAGATCCAACAAGTGGTATCAGAGCAGGTTATATGATCCAGCCTAGACTGACCATGAATTCCATGGATTATGCTTTTGCTAAGGTCAGTCCATATCACGACCCCCTAGATTTAATGGTGTAGATTATGCTTATTGGAAATCTAGAAAGAAAATCTACTTATCAGTTGTTGATTATAATATATGGAATATTGTTGAAAAATGTTATAGTCCTCCCATGATTGGAATTCAAGATGCTGAAATGTTAAAACCTGAAGATAAATGGGATGACAATGATAAAAAATGATTCTCCTTGAATAATAAAGCCATGAATGTGCTCATTTGCTCTTTAGATAAATCTGAATTCAATCGTATTCACATTGTCTAACTGCGCAGGAAATATGGCATACATTGGAGGTGACGCATGAGGAATGTCACAGGTGTACATGCTGAGTACAGAGTACGAGGGCTTTCGTATGCTACCATTAGAATCTTTTTTAGTGATGTTTGCCAGGTTCACCAATATCGTCTACAAGTCTAGCTCCCTCAGTAAGCCATACTTTAGCCTTGAACAGATAAGGAAAATCTTAAGGGCGCTGCCAAGCTCGTTCAAGCTGAAAGTCACTGACATCCAAGAAGCGAAAGATCTATCTCAGATGAGGGTGGAGGACTTGATAGGTAATTTAATGTCCCACGAGCTTGAGCTGCAGAATATAAAGGCTATAGAGGAACCAGAGGCGAAGGAAAAAGAAGTAAAACCACTAGCTCTTCAAGCTAGAGAAGATGTCAAGGATGACGATGAGGAGATGGCACTGATGGTCAGAAATTTCAGGAAATTCATCAAAACTCCTCAAGGAAGAGCAGAAATGCAAAACAGGTTTATTCGTTCCAATAAGTTTAATTCTGCTAAAAAATCTTCTGAGCAGACTGCTATTGACCATGTTACATGTTTTAAATGCAAAAGGAAGGGACATTATATGAAGCAATGCACACAAGAAACAGCTAATGTTGCAGAGAAGAAAGGAAAATCCAAGGTGCTAACATAGGACATGGATAGTGAAGCTGAGGATGAGGATGAGGAGCATGAAGTTGCGCACTCCTTCATCTGTTTGATGGAAAAACACAATGAGGTAACGTCTTGCACTAAAAGAGTTGATCTTCTGAATTTTTGTAAAGAAATGCAAGGTAAACTTGATAAGCAAAAATGTACTATTAATGATATGCAAGATGAAATTGACAACCTATAATCTACTCTAGAAAAACGTGAACCACATTAGAAGTTTTTAAAAATTCTAACGGTGAACTACAACAAGAAAATTACGACATGTTTCATTAAACAAATGAATTGAAAGAAAAACTTGTTGCTTATAATTCTACCATTGTTCTGTTGGAAAAAGAGAACTCTAGGTTGCATAAAAAAACTATTTGTCTTACTTGTCCTTCTTTATTGAATAATGTTAGCATGCTTTAGCTAGATTTAATCAAGCTTGAAACTGAAAAGATTATGTGATTAAAGAGCTTAATGATAAATTGTGCATGGTAAATAACGAGCTTAAAATCATGAAAAAGAATGAAGATGACAATAAGAAAGCTTTTATTAGTAAATGTACTTTGCTTGTGAATGAGAATGAATTGTTAAAATCCAAAGTCTCTAGTCTTGAGTTGTCTGTTAAGAAATTTTCCATAAGAAAACAATATCTAGATATCATTCTTGGAAATCAATTATTTGGTAATAATAGACGAGGACTTGGATTTGGTTTGAAAAATGTTGAAAAGCCAAAATTAAGAAAATTCACAATGTGCCTACTATTGTCAAAAATATGCGTGCAAAGTGCTTTACTTATGATAGTGTTGGTCATACATCATATAATTGCAAGTTTAGGAACACGAAAATAAAGTTTAAACAAGTGTGGGTTCCTAAAATTTTATTTGCTAATATGAGTGGACCTTGTTGGATTCCAATATCACATATAACATCTACTGTATATGTGCGATGGAGATTTGACGAGGAGTTTTGGATTGAACATTTTCATTATACAGCTCCTTAGCCAAACGGGGACACAAAGGTATATCTTTTTCTTTGAAATTAATGCATACCTTCTTAGATTTTGCATGCTTGAACTATTTTTTATTTGTGTGCTAGTTTGCTTGATTCTATTTTGCTTGAGTAATTATTTATAAAAATAAAAAAATGGGTGCTTAATGAATATCTTTTCTCTTTGTATCATTCAAGTAGTATTATTGAATGTCATTCATATACTTGTAGAAATCATTGTATTATTATTATAGCTACATGCACATGTTAGAATTCCTAAGTAGCCATAACATGTTTACTGAATTGAATAGCTTGATTTCTACACCTACACCTTCACTCACGAATATTGAATATTGTTGCACAATTGGAGAATCTTTAATTAAATGTTGGAAAGTGAATGTGGGGTGAAAATAACTGATAAATCTAAGAGATATGATGTGTATTTACCATGGATAAAAATTGAGCACAAAAGAATTGAATATGAAACAAGAAAAAATGAAAAAGATTGAATATTGCTCCGTATGTAAAATGGATACAATTCATAGCAAGTATACTACCCACGAGTATCCAACTTAAGCTATATAGGTAATCTTTAGCATTGGTGTATTTTTTTTCCGTCAAGCAATGCCTCCCCCACATCTAAGAGTCCTTATAAGCTATGTTTTTAAGGTGTGGTAACTTAAACTTAGTTTTAATGAGGTGGGGAAAATCAATCCTAGTGATTTCATTTTTATTGGAAAATGTGGATTGGTTTTGGTTGATTTCTATGAGAGTTTCTCCCTGTGTGTCTCAATTATTTAATCATCACACTTACACGATTGTGTAGAAGTCTACGCAACTCTTTTCATTGAATTTGAAGTGCAAATCTTAAGAAAAATGACATGCAAGTGATAGTAATAATTTATAATGCTTTATTTTTGCATGTGACATGAACTAGACTTCGTGTATACGCTTTTGATGATAACAAAAGGTGGAGAAAATATTGAAGATTTGGTGCATGCATTAATGTCGGATCATGACTCGCGGAGTAGAGGATCGAGGATCGTGGAGACTTACGTTAGCGTACGCGGCACCGTAGTCTCTGAACTTCACCCTCAGATTCGCCACAACGGTCAGTACTTCGTCACGGAGGATCGAAGCAGCGTTTCACCGCCTAAATCTCTATTTAGAAGATGATTTTAATGGAAGGGAGAAGAAGAACACAAGTTGCCTTATGCAAACTTATGGCATGGTAAGATTAGTGTAAATGACTTACCCTTGGGTCCTATTTATAGGCTTTAGGGGTAGTTATTGTAGGAAATAACTAAATATAAGCTTATTAGCCTATATTAGCACATTCACTTATCCTCTTCTTCATTCACTTATCAAGTGCCTTTTTGCACTAATAAAGTGACTTTTTTCCACTTATCGAGTGGTCCTTTTCACACGAGAAAAGGTTCCCTTCACGCACGCTTTCGTGCACGCGACATCTGAGGTCCATAGGCCCTCATACATCCCCTCATGGGTGTATATATGTCGTCCATATCCAACATCTCCCACTCACACTTGAGGGGATTGTAAGGAAACATCTTTTCCTTTAGTTCTTCTGTTTATCATACCGAGAAATAGACCGTGTGATCGTCATGCGTATAGAGTCCGCTGTTGTGCACTTGTTAGAGATACACAACACTCCTCGAGGTGCAAAGTTTAGTAGATTAACGCATGTTTTACCCTAGATTATTTCTTCACATTTCTTATACTTTATATTCAACAATTGAATCCCATCTGGATTACAATTGGCTGGCCAGCTTTGAATCTTTAAAGTCCAAATGTGAATATGAAATTAATCTTCCACTTCTTGCAATCCTTTCGATCTTGACTTGACTTGCTTTTCTAACATGCCCCGCCAGACCGAATTTACCATAGTCCATAAGCAACATGCTAAGATAGAGATCACCCTGTCAAATCTAAAGGAACCAATTAGAGTCCATAAGGGTAAGAAGTTAAGACCCATGTGGTCTTTGGGTCTCACATAATAGTAAACACAATTACTATTCTAACCCAATGGTCAAATGCATACGTAGTATGAATACGTATTACAACATCACTCCTTTCCCAGGGAGTGTATGTCTTAATGATGTTGTAAGGATGATGATCAGACACCACAATGTCTGACTTTGAGTCCCTTTTGCTACTCAGTAATCTCCTGGACCCACATCCTACATAAGACAGATAAGATTAAAAAATCTTCTTAGATCTTTTGTAAGCATCCATATGATGCAGATCTTTCATACGACCGTTTTGTTCAAGTCATGACTCTAAATCATCCGTCTGATGATTTTGACTTTAAACAGGTCTCATCTTTATTTTATCCGTCTGATAGAATAAAGGCGGCTGCTCACGTGAGAGAGCCAACCTTAATCTGTCCGACATACAAAAAAAAACCAGCTGAGATTAAAAGAAATGTACACAAACATTTTCAAGAAACTCATATGCAATGTCAAAAAGAACTTATTCTTTTATTAAATTTGATCTTTTATAGACATGAGAATTTACATTGGTACAACTCAGCTCTTACACAATCCTTGAGATGATAAGTGTTTGTAAAACACATCTCTGGGGATCGCCTTCGTAAGCGGATCCGCTATCATCTCATGCACAGATATGTACCTAATGTCTACCTTCTTGGTCTTATCATAGCCTTCTGCAAATATGTAGCGGATATCAATATGTTTGGTCTTACAATGGAATTTTGGATCTTTGACATAGGCTATAGATGCTTGACTGTCACTGTGTATTGGTACATCACCTGAGTCACTTGCATTAATTAGCTTATCTAAGAACTTTCTAAGCTAAACAGCTTCCTGGACTGCCATGCTAAATGCTACAAACTCGGCTTCCATTGTTGAAAGTGCGATGCAAGATTGTTTCTTGCTACTCCAGGATATTGCACCAGATCCGAGTAGAAAAACATATCCTGAGGTCGATCTTCGCTCATCGAGATCACCCGCCCAATCAGCATCAGTGTAGCCTTCGAGCCTCAAGGCATCTCCTTGATAGCATAAAGCATAGTCTGCAGTTCCTTTAAGATACCACATTATCCTCTTAACCGCTTTCTAGTGAACTTGCCCTGGATTGGATTGGTAACGACTTACCATTCCAACGGCAAAACAGATGCTCGGTCTTGTACACATCATAGCGTACATAAGACTACCAACTGCACTGGAATATGAAACTTTTTCCATAATTTCCTTTTCCTTTTGGTTATTTGGACACGACTTCAGACATAAATTATCGCATTTGCTTATAGGAGTATCAATGGACTTGCAGTCCTGCATATTAAAACGTTCTAGAACCTTCTTTATATAAGTCTCTTGTGAAAGAGAGAGAAGTTTCTTCGAACGATTCCTTGAAATCTTAACTCCAAGGATATATGCGGCTTCACCCATGTCTTTCATCTCAAAAACTGATGAAAGCCAAGCCTTGATATCCATCACAAAGCCCTTGTCATTTCCGGCTATTAAAATGTCATCTACATATAGAGACATAATAACATACTTGCTCTTAATCCTCTTGATATATACACAGTTATCTTCATCAAGCATGGAAAATCCATTTGATAAGACAACTTCTTGAAATCGTATATACCATTGCCTCGAGGATTGTTTAAGACCATATATGAACTTACGAAGTTTACAAACCTTATGTTCGTTTCCTTCTTTTACAAACCTTGTTGGTTGTTCCATATAGATCTCCTCGTCCAATTCTCCATTGAGAAAGGCAGTCTTTACATCCATCTGATGTAATTCGAGGTCTAAGCAAGCTACCATAGCCAGAATCAAGCGAATCGAGGTAAAACGAACAACTGGTGAGAAGGTTTCTTCGTAGTCTATCCCTTCCTGTTGCGTAAAACCTTTCGCGACAAGGCGAGCTTTATATCTATCTCTAGAGCCATCAGCCTTATGCTTGACCTTGAGAACCCATTTGTTCACAATAGCTCTACGTCCTCTGGGTAAGTCAACCAAGTCCCAGACTTGGTTAACTTTCATGGATTCTAATTCCTCCTTCATCGCTTCCATCCATTTGTCTTTTGCAGTGCATGATACGGCCTGTTTGAAAGTAGCAGGATCGTCATCTTCTTGTAGTAAAGTCATAAAGGTTTGTGGGAATTCATCCTCAAATCTTAGAGGAGCTAACCTTGTACGACTACTACGTCGTATTTGTGATTCTTCAAGTCCTTGTTGACTCGAATTTAGATCAATTCTAATATCACTTCCACTTGGAATGTCGTTAGATTTGCTTCCACTTGGATCATTATTCCCGTATGGAATAGGATTAGCATCATTCGTATCATCCATTGGTGAAGGTTGAAACGTATTTTCGTCTTCACCAAGAATTCTCCCACTCGAATGAGGTAATCCTTCTTGATCATTAATCTCAAATAGAGATAAGTCCTGACTTATCTCGCCCTGTCTTGGAAACTCATTTTCCAAGAAAGTGACATCCCTCGACTCAAATTCAATTAGACTTCCATTGTCTTCCTGACCAATGAAAACATTACCTTTGGAGTTTTCTGCGTATCGTATAAAGATACATTTCCTCCCCCTTGGCCCTAGTTTGCCATACTTATGGGAGGAAATATGTGCGTAGGATGCACATCCCCAAGGTTTTAAAATGTTTAAGTCAGGAGACCTTTGGTTCCACAACTCATAAGGAGTGGAGCTAACTGATTTCGAGGGTACGCGGTTTAAAATGAAAGCGACCGTCAATAATGCATCACCCCAAAAGGTGATTGGCAAGTTAGCTTGCGCCATCATTGAACGGACCATTTCCATTAAAGTCCTATTTCTCCTTTCTGCAACACCATTTTGTTGCGGAGTATAAGGCATAGTTACCTGATGAACTATGCCTGTTTCATCACAAAGTTCCTTAAAACTTGTTGATTGGTATTCACCGCCTCTATCGGTTCACAAGACCTTAATCTTGCGATCTAATTGATTTTCCACCAAACTTATATAGTTTTGAAAGCAGGTTAATGCTTCACTTTTGTGGGATATCAAATAGATATGACCGAATCGGGTGAAGTCATCAATAAAAGTGATGAAATAGGACTTCCCGCGTCTTGTCTTGACATTCATCGGACCACATATGTCCGAATGGATGAGCTGTAATGGAACCTCGGCCCTTGTGCCAGTTCCAAATGGCTTGCGACAAGATTTCCCTACAAGGCAATGTTCGCAAGTCGACATTTCGACCTTTGAAACATTGGATAGAAGGCCATGTTTGGCAAGTCTATCCATTCGTGTTGGTCCAATGTGACCAAGCCTTGCATGCCAACAAATTACATCTGATTCATAATTTGATGAATTTGCAACAAGGAAATTTTCATTATTAAATGAGGAATCATACATTGTATTTAATACAATAAATCCTTTAAATACATACCCAGAACCAATTAGAGTATTATTACAAGACAAGTCCACTTTACAATTATGAAAGAACTAGCTATAACCAAGACCCATTAAAACGACCACAGATATAATATTCCTTCGAATATCCGAAGCGAAGAGAACATCATGAAGTAGGATAGTGCGGCTGTTGTCCAAGACGAGCTTGCACGTCCCAACGCCTTTCACTTCAACACGTGTGTTGTTTCCTACATATATCCACTTCGTTCCTTGGGGTATCCGGTGATACTCCACGAAGGACCGTCTATCCCTTGCTATGTGGTCGGTGGCACCTGAATCAATTATCCAAAAAGGATTAGATTCTACAAGAAATATTGAACTAGAAACACATATGTGTCACAACCCGCTTCCCTAAAATGGAGGCGAGACGTGAAAAGGTCCGCACGAGAGTGGAGCTGCGAAGCCCCAAACCCGATAAGCGTCCATAATACATAAACAGGTCCCTGTAACCACAACGGAATAACAATAATAACACAAGAAGAGACTGAAATAAAATCTCACATCTCATAAATTGTCCAACATGAAAATAAGTCCAACATCCAGAAAAGCCACCAGGCTAAAAGAAAAGAGTCCAAGGCCCAGAACAAGGCCAACAAAAACAACGACATAACAAAGTATAGGTGCTACACACCGATAACAAACAACTGTCTAACAAAAGCAAAACACAACGCAAACACTAGGACTGGTCCCCAGTGTCCACGTACTCCCCGTCAAACACGGGCTCGGGCTCGGCGTCAGCAAACACCTCGTCCTCAACAAGGTACTCGGGCTCAGGATCTAACATGTGTCACCCAAAAGAGTAAAGGGGCACATGTCAGCAAGTCAAAAGACTTGGGCAAGGAAACTGAAAGTGAGGCAACTAGCAACCTAGCAGTTTAGTATGCATGACATGGCAGTTATAACATGAGTGCACAATTTAAACATGGCAAGACAATTTGTACAAGAGAGCAATTATCGGGACAAGACAAGACAAGACAAGACAGGAGTAGCCACGCTACTATCAATCACAATCAATTCACATTGTTGGTGTTTACGCCCTTCGCTGAATGGCTAGCATGTCAGACCGATCGGCACTAAACACAATTCACGTTTCACGGTTGTTTTGTAGATGTTTGCGCCCTTCGCTGAATGGCTAGCATGTCAGTCCGATCGGCCCCAAACACTACCCCACCCCAAAGAGTTTACGCCTTACAACTGCAGTTGTTGATCAAACAGACTCCCAGTTGAATGGCCGCTTAACCCTCACCCCTTATACCCACATATAAACAAGCCAGGGTCCCTGCACATGAGCCCAGCAAGTGAGCCAGGGCTGCCTCGCACAGGAGCTTGTTTCTCAGTTCACAATTCAATATATCGAGCGTTGGGGTTAGCAACTCATTATGCTCGCTTCTGGTCACGAGCCAGGAAACACAAGTATTGTAGCGATGCTACGCATTCACGGGATCACCAAAAGGATGCAATGTCATGACATTTAATTTGCGTACCGTTAATGAAAAGTAAACATGACATGGTAATTGTGCAACATGCTAAATGTCGGAACTAGCTTCGTTGTCAAGCTAGTTCCCCAATTTGCGCCTGGGCGAGTATCATTTCGTCGCCTAGCCTCTTTTACGCCTACAACAAGCAAATGGCCTAAAACATGGCCTAAACCCTAAGTGGCAAGTTTCACTTGCCTAGCACCGGGGATGACGATCACTTCGTCACACGGATGCCAATCTATGGGGAAAATCGCTGTTATGGGGAAACATACAACAAACAACATGAAATTTATTAGGGTTTCATAAAAATATAAATAGGTTGAGCAAACACCAAGGAATCGATTTCTTACCGAGAGAAGGCGGAAGAAACACTCCGGGGAACCCTAGGATCAGATCTGGAAGCAAATGGAGAAGTTTGGGGAAACTAGGGTTTTGGGGGATTTGGGGATTTTGATGGATTTGGGTGAGATTTTGGGGAAGATGAGAGGTAGATGGAGTGGATGGATGGTTTGGATGATGGATTTAGGGTTTGGAATGAAGGGATGAAGCTTGGAGGAAGATGAGGGATCAATGGGGGCGATTTTAGGGTTTTGGGTCGTGTTGAGGAAGAAGAAAACGTTTGGGTTGGGTTTAAATAGGATGGGCTGGCGGCTGCCCAGAAATTAGGGTTTTAACACAGACTAGTCGGTCAAAGAGCAACCACTGACCGACTAGTTTGGCAACTAGTCGGTCGGTCAACTAACGCAGACCGACTAAGTGTAAACAGTAACTTCTGAACGAAAATAGGATTTTAGAGTTAGTCGGTCCATGAACAAATACTGACCGACTAGTTTAACATCTAGTCGGTCGATGAGCGTTCTTAGACCGACTAAGAGTAAACAGTAGCTACAGGTGAAAAACTGAACTAAGAGTTAGTCGGTTGAAGAAGCATTGACGACCGACTAGTTTGCAACCTAGTCGGTCAACCAACGTTCTTAGACCGACTAACGATAAACAGTAGCTTCTGAACAAATTTAGAAAGCCAACTAGTCGGTCCAAGAAGGATTGCCGACCGACTGGATCGTCATCTAGTTGGTCGGTGGCCCTTCTTACACCGGCTAATAGGCACCAAAAGTTCTGATACGGAGCGCGAAGCCCCGGGATCGATTCCTAAGACTCCTAGGCTTGATCTAACAGTAAGATACGACCGTTATGAAGTCCGTCACAAGTGACACACTTCGAAATCGACAATCCTAAGGAAGAAACGAGAAAATACGACGAATTGATCGAAAATGAAAACTACGGAGGCGAAAACCACACATGAGGAGAAAAATCTACCAAAACATATATTATAATATGTTAAATCCAGATACATGAAAAGCAGTCGTTACATCCTCCCCAACTTAAGAAAAATTCCGTCCTCGGAATTTCCGAATACTCACGAGTCCGGAAACAAAAGTGGGAAACGCTCTCGCATCTCATCCTCATTCTCCCAAGTAGACTCTCCAGGTGAACCGTGTCGCCACATCACCCTCACAAGATTGACAATCTTGTTCCGAAGCGATTTCTGACGCCTGTCCAGAATCTGCACTGGATGCTGGTCATACGTCATATCGGGGCGAACGGTAATCTCCGAAAAATCCACCGCATGAGACGGATCGCTAATGTATCGACGAAGCTGCGACACATGGAAAACATTGTGAACCCCTTCCAAAGATGGCGGCAAGGCCAAGCGATAAGCTACCTCGCCAACCCTCTCCAAAACGTCAAACGGTCCAATGTATCGCGGGCTCAACTTCCCACGCTTCCCGAAACGAATCACACCACGGTTCGGGGAACTCTTCAAGAACACATGGTCGCCCGGCTGAAACTCCAAAGGACGACGTTTAGCATCCGCCCAATGCTTAAAACGGTCCTGAGCAATTCTCAACCTCTCCCGAATATTCCTGACGATCTCCACGGCCTCCACGATCATCTCAGGTCCCAACAACTCCCGATCACCGACGTCATCCCAACTCAATGGCGATCGACATTTCCTCCCATAAAGAGCGGCGAAAGGCGCCATGCCAATACTCGCCTGGAAGCTGTTGTTGTAGGAAAACTCTACCAGATGTAGATGGTCCTCCCACGAACCCTTGAAATCCAACATGCACGCCCTTAGCATGTCTTCCAAAATCTGAATCGTCCTCTCGGACTGGCCATCCGTCTGCGGATGGTACGCCGTGCTGAAACTCAGACGCGTACCCAAACTCTTCTGCAAACTCTACCAAAACTGAGATGTGAACCTCGTGTCTCTGTCAGACACGATACTCACGGGGACTCCATGAAGTCGCACAACCTCCTGCACGATTCACGTTACATCACTATCCAAACTAGGAAAAGGAAATAAAACGGAGAGTAAGAGAATTTTACCTCCATATATCTCCTCGCTAGCGCCTCAGTGGACTGTCCCACTCGGAAAGGAATAAAGTGCGCAGATTTGGTCAATCGATCTACGATCACCCAAATCGCGTCATTCTGCTTCGGACTCCGAGGTAGTCCAGTCACGAAATCCATAGTGATGTGTTGCCACTTCCACTCCGGAATCGGAAGCGGTTGTAGCAACCCGGCCGTACGCTGATGCTCCGCCTTCACTTGCTGGCAAACCAAGCACTTGGCTACACTCCGAGCCACGCTCCTCTTCATACCATGCCACCAATAATTCAGACGAAGATCCTGGTACATCTTGGTACCACCAGGATGCACAGAATACGGCGAACTGTGTGCCTCCACCATCAACTCCTCTCTAATATCCCCAGCTGGCACACACAACCTGGCTCCAAACCTCAGTGAGCCATCCTCATGAATCAAAAAGTCAGTCCGCAGACCGGCTTCCACCATCTCCCGAATCTTAACCAGCTTCGGATCCTCGGCCTGACCAGCCTTAATCCGATCCACGATCGTCGACTGTACCTGCATGTACATCAACGAAGAAGCCTCCCCAGGAAGAACAATCTCCACACCAGACTCGCAAAAATCCTGCTGCAATCTCCACTGCGAGGTCAAAATCATCACCACTGGAAGCCTACTCAAAGCATCCGGAACCACATTCACCTTGCCAGGGTGAAACTGTAGATCAATATCATAATCCGCCATAAGCTCCAACCATCGACGCTGTCGCATGTTAAGCTCCTTCTGAGTGAAAATATACTTCAAGCTTTTGTGATCGGTGAAAATCTTCACTTTCTCACTCAGCAAGAAGTGCCTCCAAATCTTAAGAGCAAACACAACGGCAGCCAACTCCAAATCATGCGTCGGATAATTCTTCTCATGAACCTTAAGCTGACGAGACGCATAAGCCACAACGTGCCCGTGCTGATGCAACACACAACCGAGACCCTTGCCAGAAGCATCGCAAAAGATCTCAAATCCACCACTGCGATCAGGCACAACAAGAATAGGGGCCGTCGTCAACCTCTCCTTCAGAATACCAAAAGCACTCTCACAATCACCCGACCAAACATAAGCAACATCCTTCCGCGTCAACCTGGTCATCGGCTCAGCAATGCGAGAAAAGTCCTTAATGAAACGCCGATAGTAACCAGCAAGCCCAAGGAAACTCCGAATCTCAGACGCCGACGACGGAACAGGCCACTCCCTGATGGCCCTAATCTTCTCGGGATCCACCGAAATTCCATCTCCAGTCACCACATGCCCCAGAAAAGCAACTCGATCAAGCCAAAACTCGCACTTTGAAAACTTAGCATACAACCGATGCTTCCTCAAAATCTCCAACACCGTCCTCAAGTGCGAGGCATGCTCTTCCTCCGACTTCGAATAGATCAGAATGTCGTCAATAAAGATAACGACAAACTTATCCAAAAAGTCGTAGAAAATCAGGTTCATCAAATTCATGAAAACCGCGGGCGCGTTAGTTACGCCGAAAGGCATAACCACAAACTCATAGTGTCCATACTTCGTCCTGAAAGCCGTCTTCGGAACATCTTGATGGAAATTGAATTCCACCCCTAAGTAATTTTGATGATGAGCACACCAAATGAATGCTTAGTATACTAACTACGCTACACTTTAAGTATACAGATTTCGTGAAGCTCTACTAATACTCCAAGAAGCACGCATCAACGCTCCACGACAAAGACGAACATGGCTAAACTTAAGTGATGAAGCTCAAGCTCAAACAAAGCAAGAAGCTCAAAGAAGAAGCTCATCTTCACTTCATCAAGTGGACTATACTGCCAAAGACATGTTCTGAGTCTAGTGTGAGTGTGTCGTGTCTTTTAGGATATTTGTCAAAGCCATATCAAATAGACAACACACACACACACAAAAGATTTCGAAATATTTTTTACTATCTTTAAAATAGTTTTCAAAAGATTTTTTTCTAGTCACTTCATAATTCTCGTAGTGAAACTCCACGCACCCTGGAGCTAACTACAACTTTTGACTAGAACAACAGGAAAAACTCCTCTGGGAGTCGACTACCAAAAGTAGGGAGTCGACTACTTCTCAGGGATGAAAATTTCCTAGACTCCTCTGGGAGTCGACTACCCATAGAGGGAGTCGACTACCTACTGGAAATTTTCAAACGTTTTGAATTTGAATTTTAAATTCTTTTGAGTGATTTACTCCGAAATTTTTGGGACAAAAGTCAAACGAAATTCAAATTTCAAATCCCAGTTTTTTCCCTATAAATAGAGCTTATTTCTTTTGTGAAATATACAAGAGTATTGAAAATCAAAATTTGCAAAAGCTCTCGTAAATCAAAGCTCTCTCATTTCTTTTCTCTAGCCAATTTTAATTTCAGTTTTGTTTGATCTTGCAATATTTTCCAATTCTTTTGAAGATCATATTATTATTCTATTGGCTAAGTTGTTTTTCAAAATCCTCTCTATCATTTCTCTTTAAATTCTATTTGAAGGATTTTTGAAAAAGCTCTAGATCACAAAGAATTTATCTCATATCTTTGTGTGATCTAGACTACTATTATTCTATTAAGCCACTGCACAATTGTCTATATTTTGATTGGCTATAGAATCGGGTGTATTTTCAATCTCTATCATTTATTGTAGAGTATTGAACAAATTTCTCATTGTGCTATTTGTTGGAACACTAGACAAGTCTAGTTGTTGCCATTTGGAAAGTCCTCGGGCTGTGAGGCAAGGGTATAACCCTAGACAAGTCTAGGCGTTGTGTTCGGAAATCCTGGTCAAGGCTAGGTCGTTGGAAATCCTAACGAGTGAAGTTAGGTGCTTGTATTTGCCAAGGCAGATAGTGGAAAATCTCGTACCGGATTGGTCGGGGACTGGACGTACCCGGGTTGCGGGGAACCAGGATAAAAATCCTTGTCTTTGCGCTTGCATTTTTCTGTGTTTGTTTATCTTTACTTTTATTTTATATTCAGTAAATAACAATCCTATACGCTGAGATTTGCATCTGTTCGCTCTAACTTATACTCTGGGAGTCGACTACTGCTCATAAGGAGTCGACTACCTGCTGTGAATTTTCGCTGTGCACTCTAAATTATATTGTTGATTAAGAACCAAGCGTAGATCGCTCTACTTGGTTTCTTAGGCAACATTAGAAGGATTTGTTTTTGTGTTGATTGATTAAAGAACGAAAAAGTTTTATCTTTATACAACACTATTCAACCCCCCCTTCTAGTGTTGTTTGCCATCCACAGGATCCAACACTTGGTATCAGAGCAAGGCTACAAATAGTGATGGCGTCAACCTCTTTTCACTCCGAAGGACTGAACACTATGCGACCACCTCTATTCAACGGAACCAACTACGCCAGCTGGAAGATCCGAATGAAGACTCACCTAGAGTCATTAGACATAGAAGCATGGACTATCACCAAAGTCCCGTACATCGCACCCACCGACGTTGAGTTTGGAAAATGGTCCATCGATGATAAGAAGAAAGCTAATCTCAATGCAAAAGCAATGAATGCCTTGTTTTGCGCTGTTACAGGAAATGAGTTCAATCGAGTCTCCCAATGTGAGACAGCACATCAAATTTGGCACACTCTTCAGGTAAGTCACGAAGGTACAGAAAAGGTAAAAGAATCTCGTATAAATGTATTACATTCAAAATTCGAAACTTTTAAAATGGAAGAAGGAGAGAGTATCACCGATGTGAATACTCGTTTTACTAACATTACAAATGAGCTTGCAGGACTAGGAAAGAAACTTTCCGAGTATGAACAGGTAATGAAGATACTAAGATCACTCCGTCCCGAATGGAAAGGAAAGACCACGGCCATTCGAGAAGCTCACAATGTGAAGGATCTCACCATCGAAGAACTGATGGGAAATCTCATGGCATATGAGATCGAGCTTGAAGAAGACAAGAAGATCGAAGAAAAACCAAAGAAGAAAAATCTTGCATTCAAAGCTCAAGAAGAAGATTCCGATTATACGGACAAAGAAGATCACATCGCGTTCATCTCAAAGAACTTTAAAGAGTTCATCACAAGTAAGTATGGAAAACGATCTTTTAGACCCACTAACGGTATTATCTGTTTTGGTTGTAATAAACCAGGACATGTCAAGAGAGATTGTCCATTGGAAAGAAACAACCGTGATTCCAGAGATCGAGGGAAGAACAAAGAGAATAATGAAAGACGAAACAATACAAAAAGCAAGTTTAGACGACCAAAGAAAGAAGCCTATGCAGCCTTCGATTAAAGCGACGATTCCTCATCCGACGAATCCTCAGACGAAGATAATGATGAAAGAAGAGAGACAGCACACATGTGTTTCATGGCATCTACATCCTCCAAGGTAAGCTCGCATCATGATTCATCTAGCGACAATGAGTCATCATCAAGCGATGATGAAGACTTGGACTACAGGGGAGCATATAAAGAGCTATGCAAAATGCATGAAAAGCTCATTAAAGAACATAGAAAAACACTTAGAATTGCTAAAAGAGAGACTAAAGAAAAGGAAGAAGTTGTTAAAGAAAATAGCCTTCTTAAAGAGAAAAATGATCTTTTACAAAAGGATATTCTGTTAGTAAATGAAAAGGTTGAAAGTCTAAATAATCTTCTCGTAACCGTCAAAAATAAATACGACGCTACGATGAAAATTATTGAGAACTTCAATAAAGGAAAAGGGAAGCTAGATAATATAATAGATAATCAAAAATTATCATCTAGCAAAACCGGACTTGGCTATGACTCTCATCATACCAAGAAACGGGTTAAGCACACTAGGATGCATCATGCTAATGATAATGTTTTAAGCATCTGGGTACCAAGAAAATTATCTGATCGGCAAAAAGAAAGGTACGCTACTAACTTTGTTCAACAGATTCATTTTAATAGAAATTATAAGTATATTGCTCATGAAGGAACTAAACCATATTGGGTTTGGTTTCCTAAAGACTAACTCCTCGGACTCAAAATCAAAAGAGTACCATAAAACGCTTATCTTTCAGGTGCTCTAAAAAGGAGGAAGACAATGAAGAAAATTCAGGAAGTCAAACGGCTGAATCGGAATAAATTTTTATATATTTATATAATTATTTAAAATGAGTTGAAATAAGTTAAAATTGTATGCATGATTGTGTTTTATTGCTTAAAATATTTTTTTTGTTAAAAGAAGCTCGCTCAAACTCTTTCTGGGATGAGAAAACGACTCTACCCAGGAGGGAGTCGACTACCTACAGAGGGAGTCGACTACCAGCGCGGAAATTTCTGGGTTGTAATGTTTTTGACTAACTCCTATTGGGTTCTATTTGAGTGGTTGGGTCAAGATCCGTTAAGACAACTTACCCACTAAAGTCTAAAACCCATCCTAGCCACCCAAATCTAGATCTAATGGCTCCTATTTCTCCTCATCTCTTCACCTCTTCAAACAAAACCTCAAGAAAACCCTAGAGGTAGCCGACTACCTCCTTTTCACCTCTCCTCTCTTGTGTTTTCATCTTGAAGACTTGGATTTTTTTTGGAGTAATTTCTTTCTCATCTTCCTTCAAATTTACCCAAGGTAAAATTTTTTTTCTTTCATGAACTTTACTACTTCATTTTTTTCATGGTTATCTAGTAGTGTAAAATATTTGTTGTTGTTGTTTTACTCTATCTAGATGCCTTTCAAAGGAGCTTTTCCTAAGAAGAGAAAGATTGCTACTCCTAATGTTGATTCTGAAAAGGAAATCATTCTACCATATCTCTTCAAATCAACTACCTATGAACATTTTGTTAAAGTGTCTAAGAAACCTATCTTGCATGAAAGATTTGTCAAACTCAATGATGTTATCAATTACGGTATTGACAGTCTGCTAGATTTCCAGAACTTAGCAAATTTGTTCTCCTCAGAAAATGTGTATATGTGTTATCCTAGGCTTATTCATCTCTTCTATGCAAACATGGATTATGATCTCGTAAAAAGTCGTTTCATTACTAAAGTTCTCGATACCAAACTTGCAATAACTGTAAAATCCCTAGGTGAAGCCTTAGGAATCCCATACTCCGGTATGATCCTCGAGAAAATTGAGATGACTGACGAAAATATCCTAGAAAGAATGTATCTGCCTGGTAAACACTTTCAGACCAAACTTCCTTGTAGCCATCTTCGCTATCCGGCGAGAATCTTAGCTAATATTCTGTCATATAACATTACTCAAAAATCTGGAAGTCATGCTATCCTTTCTGAAAAACAAGCTAAATGCATTTATGCCATTCTTGGTAACATTCGTGTGAATTGGGCTAAAGTCATCATGGATTCCATCCTACTTTCAGCTTCATCTGACAGACCTTCCTCCACACTTTCTCATGGGCACTATCTGACCATTCTATTCATTAGCTTTAACGTGCCTTTGGATCATGAAACAACCATTCTAGAACCTGCTCGTGTTTTTGATGTTCATGCTCTTGGGAGAATGAACCTCCATCATGACCTTGATGAGAACGTCCCTGAAGAGCAAATCGCTACCGAAGGAGGATCATCATCCTCAAGGCGAGGTAAGAAGGTTGTAATTGCAGATTCTGATGAAGAAAGTGAAGAAGAAGAAAAAGGAAGCGACGAGGAAGAAGAAGAAATTCCTGCTTACATTCTTGAACTTCAGGAGATGCTCCTGAAAAAGATTGGAAAATTGAAGATCTCACAGGAGAAAGGATTTGAAGATCTCAACCAAAAGGTGGATGACCTCAAGGAAATCGTAGTGCAAAGCAAGAAGATGACTGAGGAAACGCTTGCTATGATCCTTGAAGAAATCAAGGAACTGAAAAGGAACAGCGGTCACCCTTAGTTTTATGCACTTCTACTTCAAAAACAATGGTTTCTTTCGTTTCAAAAACAATGTTCTCTTAAACTATGGTTTGTAATAACTCTTATTGTGTGATGCTAGCTTCTATGAAGCTATATGCTATGCTAAACTTAGTTGTTCTATGAACTAACATCTTCATTGCAGGCATATGAAATTGAATTCTTAATTGATCCATAGAAATTACTGTTTTATTGTATTTTTTGTTGATGACAAGGGGGAGAAAAATGTTATAATGCAAAAATGTGAATATGTGAAATAGCTTCGATGCAGGGGGAGAACCGCATCAAAGCAGGGGGAGTAAGTATACTTGAAATTTTATTCATATTCATGTATTCCTTCAAAATTTTGCATTTGGGTGTCATCATCAAAAAGGGGGAGAGTGATGGAAATTGAATTCCACCCCTAAGTAATTTTGATGATGAGCACACCAAATGAATGCTTAGTATACTAACTACGCTACACTTTAAGTATACAGATTTCGTGAAGCTCTACTAATACTCCAAGAAGCACGCATCAACGCTCCACGACAAAGACGAACATGGCTAAACTTAAGTGATGAAGCTCAAGCTCAAACAAAGCAAGAAGCTCAAAGAAGAAGCTCATCTTCACTTCATCAAGTGGACTATACTGCCAAAGACATGTTCTGAGTCTAGTGTGAGTGTGTCGTGTCTTTTAGGATATTTGTCAAAGCCATATCAAATAGACAACACACACACACACACAAAAGATTTCGAAATATTTTTTACTATCTTTAAAATAGTTTTCAAAAGATTTTTTTCTAGTCACTTCATAATTCTCGTAGTGAAACTCCACGCACCCTGGAGCTAACTACAACTTTTGACTAGAACAACAGGAAAAACTCCTCTGGGAGTCGACTACTTCTCAGGGATGAAAATTTCCTAGACTCCTCTGGGAGTCGACTACCTATAGAGGGAGTCGACTACCTACTGGAAATTTTCAAACGTTTTGAATTTGAATTTTAAATTCTTTTGAGTGATTTACTCCGAAATTTTTGGGACAAAAGTCAAACGAAATTCAAATTTCAAATCCCAGTTTTTTCCCTATAAATAGAGCTTATTTCTTTTGTGAAATATACAAGAGTATTGAAAATCAAAATTTGCAAAAGCTCTCGTAAATCAAAGCTCTCTCATTTCTTTTCTCTAGCCAATTTTAATTTCAGTTTTGTTTGATTTTGCAATATTTTCCAATTCTTTTGAAGATCATATTATTATTCTATTGGCTAAGTTGTTTTTCAAAATCCTCTCTATCATTTCTCTTTAAATTCTATTTGAAGGATTTTTGAAAAATCTCTAGATCACAAAGAATTTATCTCATATCTTTGTGTGATCTAGACTACTATTATTCTATTAAGCCACTGCACAATTGTCTATATTTTGATTGGCTATAGAATCGGGTGTATTTTCAATCTCTATCATTTATTGTAGAGTATTGAACAAATTTCTCATTGTGCTATTTGTTGGAACACTAGACAAGTCTAGTTGTTGCCATTTGGAAAGTCCTCGGGCTGTGAGGCAAGGGTATAACCCTAGACAAGTCTAGGCGTTGTGTTCGGAAATCCTGGTCAAGGCTAGGTCGTTGGAAATCCTAACGAGTGAAGTTAGGTGCTTGTATTTGCCAAGGCAGATAGTGGAAAATCTCGTACCGGATTGGTCGGGGACTGGACGTACCCGGGTTGCGGGGAACCAGGATAAAAATCCTTGTCTTTGCGCTTGCATTTTTCTGTGTTTGTTTATCTTTGCTTTTATTTTATATTCAGTAAATAACAATCCTATACGCTGAGATTTGCATCTGTTCGCTCTAACTTATACTCTGGGAGTCGACTACTGCTCATAAGGAGTCGACTACCTGCTGTGAATTTTCGCTGTGCACTCTAAATTATATTGTTGATTAAGAACCAAGCGTAGATCGCTCTACTTGGTTTCTTAGGCAACATTAGAAGGATTTGTTTTTGTGTTGATTGATTAAAGAACGAAAAAGTTTTATCTTTATACAACACTATTCAACCCCCCCCCCCCTCTAGTGTTGTTTGCCATCCACAGGATCCAACACATCTCCCTTCTTCACCTTCAACTGATGGTAACCACTCCTCAAATCCAATTTAGAAAACACCCTCGAACCTCCAAGCTGATCAAAAATATCATCGATGCGAGGCAACGGGTATTTATTCTTAATGGTCACCGCATTCAACTCCCGATAGTCCACGCACATGCGACGCGAACCATCTTTCTTCTTCACCAGCAACACTGGTGCTCCCCACGGAGACACACTAGGGTTGATATAACCCTTCTGCAAAAGCTCATCCAACTGCTTCCGCAACTCTTCCAATTCTGTAGGTGCCATACGATACGGCGCCTTCGAAATCGGCTGCGCACCTGGAACGAGATCAATAGAAAATTCCAGAGCTCGATCAGGCGGCAAACCAGACATCTCCTCGGGGAAGACGTCACCAAAATCACGCACCACAGCTGGCCACTCCAGCTCCATCTGCAAAGCCACAACCTCCACCGGTCTGGCCCGAAATTTGACAGGACCAAGCGAACTGCTACCACGACTGAACTCAAAAGCTGGATGTCCGGGAATCTCGAACACCACCTTCTTCCTCCGACAGTCGATCGTAGCATAGAAGCTCGCAAGCCAATCCATCCCAAGGACCGCATCATAGTTGATGATGTCATGGACAATGAAATCAGCAAAAATCTCATGTCCACAGACCACCAACGGGCAAGAATTGCAACCACGATTCACCGAGACCACGCCATTCCCTGTAACGATATTCCAACTCTTTGGAAGAGGGGACGTCGACAAGGAATGCCTCTCCACGAAGCTCCGAGAAATAATACACATCGATGCACCAGAGTCAAAGAGGACTCGTGCAGGAAATGTGCACACCAAAACCAAACCTAACAAGCAATTAACAATCAAACCCTATTCTAGCAAACAACCATGTTCAAGCAAACAACACAATCAACAATCAAAACCAGCTCGGAAAATAACAGCTAGATTGAGGATTACCTGCGATAACCTCATCCACAGCCTCGTTCTCCACAGCAGTCATCAGAAAAGCCTGCCTCCTCGGCGGAACAGCCTGCTGAAGAGCCTGCCTCTGCGGAACAAGAGCTGCTCCACGTCCAGCAGGAACAGACGCTTGCTGCTGCAACGGCTGAGCTGCAACAGGAGCCCTCCGCAGCTGACCCGCATGCCGACAATCCTTCGCGACATGAGAAGCATCACCGCAAACCAGACACTGGCCCAAAAACTTCCGACACTGATCCTTAATGTGGCCAGGCTTACCGCAGAAATGGCAAGTCTTCAGAATAGGCCCTCCGGGCCTCTTAAACTGAGCGGACTGATTAGGCCTGAATCCAGGTCTAACCACAGCTCTCGCCTGTTCCACAGGCCTCCTCCCAGCACCAACAACAGATCCCCTCCTCTGGTTCACGAGCAGCTCCTGCCTCTTGGCAGCGACCAGAACCTTCTGATATGACTCCCGGTCAGAGGAGGTCACAAAGCTCTGGAGCTCCTAAGCAAGCCCCTGCAGGAACCTCTGAGCCCTCTCCTCGGCATCCTGCACCATCTTCGGTGCAAACCGACTCAGCCTCATGAACTCTTGGTGATACATGTCCACCGACGAGTTCCCCTGCTTCAAATCGATAAAACGCTGCAGCATCTCCTCCCTAGCAGCCTTCGGAAAGAACTCACCCTCAAATCTGGTCTTGAAGGTAGCCCAAGCTATCGGCTCCACCAACAACTTCTCTTCCGCATCCCACCAATTCCGAGCATTATCCTTAAGTTGCCTCTTCGCCAAATCAACCCATCCAGCCGGGGTGATCTTGGCCATCTTCAGATTGTCCTCAATGTTCCGAACCCACTCATCGGCAGCCAGAGGACCCTCAGAACCATCAAAATAAGCGGGACCCAGCTCCCGAAATTGCTTCGCTCCTGGCTCAGAGCGAGGGGCATCCGGAAGAGCCCGGGCAGCTCGAGCAAGTGGAGCATTCTGGACTTGCAGAAGCACGCCCTGCTGCACTTGCATCATCTGCAGCATCATCCGCATCATCTCACCGCTGGTGGGTTCCCGCTCAGGCTCCTCATCATGAGGGAGCGCACCACTACCCCCACCACGGGTGAAACGCCTTCCTGCCATCTAATGACACAGAGAACGACTCAGATTAGACTCATAGCTTATGACATCGGACGTCGAACTTAGATTATTGGACATTCTAATATTATTATTGGCATTCCAAAAATCGCAGTTTCAGAAAGGACCTGCATGGGCCACCAATAAAACCTGTCACGACCCGCTTCCCTAAAATGGAGGCGAGACGTGAAAAGGTCCGCACGAGAGTGGAGCTGCAAAGCCCCAAACCCGATAAGCGTCCATAATACATAAACAGGTCCCTGTAACCACAACGGAATAACAATAATAACACAAGAAGAGACTGAAATAAAATCTCACATCTCATAAATTGTCCAACATGAAAATAAGTCCAACATCCAGAAAAGCCACCAGGCTAAAAGAAAAGAGTCCAAGGCCCAGAACAAGGCCAACAAAAACAACGACATAACAAAGTATAGGTGCTACGCACCGATAACAAACAACTGTCTAACAAAAGCAAAACACAACGCAAACACTAGGACTGGTCCCCAGTGTCCACGTACTCCTCGTCAAACACGGGCTCGGGCTCGGCGTCAGCAAACACCTCGTCCTCAACAAGGTACTCGGGCTCAGGATCTAACATGTGTCACCCAAAAGAGTAAAGGGGCACATGTCAGCAAGTCAAAAGACTTGGGCAAGGAAACTGAAAGTGAGGCAACTAGCAACCTAGCAGTTTAGTATGCATGACATGGCAGTTATAACATGAGTGCACAATTTAAACATGGCAAGACAATTTGTACAAGAGAGCAATTATCGAAACAAGACAAGACAAGACAAGACAGGAGTAGCCACGCTACTATCAATCACAATCAATTCACATTGTTGGTGTTTACGCCCTTCGCTGAATGGCTAGCATGTCAGACCGATCGGCACTAAACACAATTCACGTTTCACGGTTGTTTTGTAGATGTTTGCGCCCTTCGCTGAATGGCTAGCATGTCAGTCCGATCGGCCCCAAACACTACCCCACCCCAAAGAGTTTACGCCTTACAACTGCAGTTGTTGATCAAACAGACTCCCAGTTGAATGGCCGCTTAACCCTCACCCCTTATACCCACATATAAACAAGCCAGGGTCCCTGCACATGAGCCCAGCAAGTGAGCCAGGGCTGCCCCGCACAGGAGCTTGTTTCTCAGTTCACAATTCAATATATCGAGCGTTGGGGTTAGCAACTCATTATGCTCGCTTCTGGCCACGAGCCAGGAAACACAAGTATTGTAGCGATGCTACGCATTCACGGGATCACCAAAAGGATGCAATGTCATGACATTTAATTTGCGTACCGTTAATGAAAAGTAAACATGACATGGTAATTGTGCAACATGCTAAATGTCGGAACTAGCTTCGTTGTCAAGCTAGTTCCCCAATTTGCGCCTAGGCGAGTATCATTTCGTCGCCTAGCCTCTTTTACGCCTACAACAAGCAAATGGCCTAAAACATGGCCTATACCCTAAGTGGCAAGTTTCACTTGCCTAGCACCGGGGATGATGATCACTTCGTCACACGGATGCCAATCTATGGGGAAAATCGCTGTTATGGGGAAACATACAACAAACAACATGAAATTTATTAGGGTTTCATAAAAATATAAATAGGTTGAGAAAACACCAAGGAATCGATTTCTTACCGAGAGAAGGCGGAAGA
This sequence comes from Scilla litardierei, assembly GCA_030789695.1. Classification (NCBI taxonomy): domain Eukaryota; kingdom Viridiplantae; phylum Streptophyta; class Magnoliopsida; order Asparagales; family Asparagaceae; genus Scilla; species Scilla litardierei. The sequence continues at coordinate 388,600,425 of CM061142.1, forward strand.
AACACTCCGGGGAACCCTAGGATCAGATCTGGAAGCAAATGGAGAAGTTTGGGGAAACTAGGGTTTTGGGGGATTTGGGGATTTTGATGGATTTGGGTGAGATTTTGGGGAAGATGAGAGGTAGATGGAGTGGATGGATGGTTTGGATGATGGATTTAGGGTTTGGAATGAAGGGATGAAGCTTGGAGGAAGATGAGGGATCAATGGGGGCGATTTTAGGGTTTTGGGTCGTGTTGAGGAAGAAGAAAACGTTTGGGTTGGGTTTAAATAGGATGGGCTGGCGGCTGCCCAGAAATTAGGGTTTTAACACAGACTAGTCGGTCAAAGAGCAACCACTGACCGACTAGTTTGGCAACTAGTCGGTCGGTCAACTAACGCAGACCGACTAAGTGTAAACAGTAACTTCTGAACGAAAATAGGATTTTAGAGTTAGTCGGTCCATGAACAAATACTGACCGACTAGTTTAACATCTAGTCGGTCGATGAACGTTCTTAGACCGATTAAGAGTAAACAGTAGCTACAGGTGAAAAACTGAACTAAGAGTTAGTCGGTTGAAGAAGCATTGCCGACCGACTAGTTTGCAACCTAGTCGGTCAACCAACGTTCTTAGACCGACTAACGATAAACAGTAGCTTCTGAACAAATTTAGAAAGCCAACTAGTCGGTCCAAGAAGGATTGCCGACCGACTGGATCGTCATCTAGTCGGTCGGTGGCCCTTCTTACACCGGCTAATAGGCACCAAAAGTTCCGATACGGAGCGCAAAGTCCCAGGATCGATTCCTAAGACTCCTAAGCTTGATCTAACAGTAAGATACGACCGTTATGAAGTCCGTCACAAGTGACACACTTCGAAATCGACAATCCTAAGGAAGAAACGAGAAAATACGACGAATTGATCGAAAATGAAAACTACGGAGGCGAAAACCACACATGAGGAGAAAAATCTACCAAAACATATATTATAATATATTAAATCCAGATACATGAAAAGCAGTCGTTACAATATGCAACTAGTATTATTACAAGTTACCTCGTCACCTCCACTCGTACATGAACGAGCATAGTGACCTAACTTGTTGCACTTGAAACACTTGATCTTCTTCAAGTCCTTTTTCATGTGCCATTTCTTGTACCCACCCTTATGTTTGGGTTTCTTGGTAGACTCTGGTTGCTTATTACATTCATTAGTAAACTTCGAACGATTTTTCCGTTTCTTTCCCCCGCGTGAGGAACTAGGAACCATGTGCACTTCTGCACTTGGCTTGGCAGCCGCAAGCCGCTCTTCCTCTAACTCGATGTGCTTAGAAACATCGCTGAAGTTCTTGATGCTCTCATTATGAGTGAGATGCATTTTCATTTGGTCCCACCCATTTGGTAGGGAACGTATGACTACTAGGATTTGTTGCTCGTCAGTGAGCACATGACCTGCATCCTTTAACTCTTAGATGAGATTCGCCATATGTCGCAGATGTTTCCCCATTGAATGATCTGGACGTTTCTTGTATGAATCAAATCTTATAGTTAAAGAACGAAGTTTGGACACTGAGGTGCCACCAAACTTCTCCTCAAGCTTGGACCATATGTCCATGGCTAGGTCATGTTCTCGGAAGATACGTATTATGTCGTCGGCCATACTGGACAACAACGTAATGCATGCAATCTTGTTCTTCCGAGACCAAGCATCGAAAGCTTCCTTGTCTCTTCTGTATTGGGCCATAGTGCCCAACTCTAGTTCAATCATTATGTTCTTCAGAGTTTCGAGCACTTCTTGCTCCTCTAGAACATATTGTATCTTGATGGACCATAGTTTGAAATTATCGCCGTTGAGTTTTTCACCTTTGTTTAACTCAGTGACGATGTTCTTTGAAGCGGAAGTCATTTTAACTTTAAAATGCTGCAAAAGACACAAAACCGAAGGTTCGATCAAAAATCATTGCATAAAATTCTTATACATAGATATCACTCCCATGTGGAATATCCCACTTGGAATGATATTTTTACATCTGATAAGTTACTTTCGAAAAATATTGAAGATGTTGCTCTAGAATCGGAAAGGTCTCTACGATTCCAATCACCATCTAGAACAACTTTCAATATTTCCCCCTCACTTATCAAACGATAGTACTCTTATAGTACTTGCAGCGGAAAAAGCGATTTTGAAAACGTATTTTTCAAAATTAGGGAATTTCATCTTAGTACCCTTATGGTACTAACATTACCCTTGTGGTGTTTGCAAATATTCGGCAAGGCCTACACGCCCCTGATAGGGTGAAAAAAGGCAAAATATTTTGACAATTCCCCTGCCATTGCAGGGGTCGTGTCGTGGCCGAAATATTTTGACAATTCCCCTGCCATTGCCGGGGTCGTGTCGTGGCCGGGCTAAGGCCGTATTCCTCCCCTGAAGAAAAAAAATTGCCATTGCAACTTGGCCTAGGCCGTACCCCCCCCTTTTGGGAGTTATCTGCAAGCCATCGTCGCCGGCTCCCGTATGGATCCAGGCGCTCCCTCTCTATAGGGAAATTTTGCCGCAGACAACTGCCGCCGGCTCCGTAGAGACTGGCCATGCAAGACACTGCCCAAGCGAGCCCCCCCCTTTTGAACAGAGTCGACAGGGGCTTGGCCCTGGCCGAGGCCAAGGGCCGGCAATGGCCTGGCCCTGGCCTCGGCCAGGGTTGGCCTGGTGTGGCCCTGGCCTCGGACAGGGCCGACAGTGGCCAGCCCTGGCCGAGGCCAGGGCTGGCCAGGCCCTGGCCTCTGCCAGGGCGCCGGCCCTGGCCTCTGCCAGGCCGGCCATGGCGGCCTTTGTGCATGCCGGCCATGGCCGGTCTCCCCTTCCTTTGGGTCCGGTTTGCACATCCCCCCCTCCCGGAGGGGTGGTGGCCTTGGTGGTCATTGGTCGTAGCCAACCCGCTCCGCATGGGGAGGGGGGTGCATAGCCTCCATGTCCCATATGGCCATGGCAATCATGCACCAAGGAGGTCATCTTCTCCGATGAGAAGTTTTGTAACCGCCATCTTCATCTTCTCCGATGAGACACCCGTTCATCGAGAAAGTAGTTATCCTTCAATGGACGTGTGCCAAAAAAAATTAACATACCTTCACGACCGCAAACTTCACGCTCCACATGAAGAGAGTTCACATTCTCTATTGAATGGAGACTCAGCATCCATGAAGAGTGCGAGTTTGGTGAGATGAACGGTCAGTTCTTCCCGTCACGGAGAGTTTCTGCCATATCCGTAATGACAGAAGACCCTAACGTGAAAAGAACAACTGCTGCGATTCTCTCCGTCACGATGCGCTCCTACCATATCCATAATGGTAGGAAACTCATTCGTGAAAAAGACAACGCCTCGTTCATCGGTGAGACCGGAGCAAACCCGTATGGCTCTGATACCAATGTCGGATCATGACTCGTGGAGTAGAGGATCGAGGATCGTGGAGACTTACGTTAGCGTACGCGGCACCGTAGTCTCTGAATTTCGCCCTCGGATTCGCCACAACGGTCAGTACTTCGTCACGGAGGATCGAAGCAGCGTTTCACCGCCTAAATCTCTATTTAGAAGAGGATTTTAATGGAAGGGAGAAGAAGAACACAAGTTGCCTTATGCAAACTTATGGCATGGTAAGATTAGTGTAAATGCATTACCCTTGGGTCCTATTTATAGGCTTTAGGGGTAGTTATTGTAGGAAATAACTAAATATAAGCTTATTAGCCTATATTAGCACATTCACTTATCCTCTTCTTCATTCACTTATCAAGTGCCTTTTTGCACTTATAAAGTGACTTTTTCCACTTATCGAGTGGTCCTTTTCACACGAGAAAAGGTTCCCTTTGCGCACGCTTTTGTGCACGCGACATCTGAGGTCCATAGGCCCTCATACATCCCCTCATGGGAGTATATACGTCGTCCATATCCAATAATTAATGCTTATATGTGTGAATATATGTTCAAGGGTGAGCATGAAAATAGGGCAGCATACCATGCTTATTTGTTTCAAATTGTCATTGCATCATTGCATGCATGTATGCTTGTACATCAAGTGGAAAACTGTTGCATACATCCTCCCATTATCACACTTCTTACACACACACACACACACACACACACACACACACACACACACACACATGTCACGATGTATTATTTGGAGCGTTAGTGCAAATCTTATAATTGTTTGTCATCAACAAAAGGGGGAGAATGTTAGATACAATGTGTGTTGGATTCAATGATCGATGACTTCGTGTTTGATGATAACAAACATGTGTGAACGTTTTAATGTGTATACTATAAGTGTGTACTAAGTGTTTTCAGGAGTGGCATGCTTGTAAATCTTCAAGGTAATGACCAAGTCAATTGATGGAGAAATTGCTATTCATATAGCAAATTGGAAGATGGAGAAATTGTTATTCATATAGCAACCTGGACTTGGTCAAAGAGATGGTGACTATAGCTTCAAATATTGGACCAAGTCAAATTGGAGAGGATCTTATTCAAATCAATTTAAGCTTGATTCTTATCCCCATTGCCATCCAAATCATATTTCTATATGGAGAGATATGGAGTATCTTTTTCAAATCTCCTTTTGATTGATTCAATTCAATTAAAGATTCTATCAAATCTCCTATCCTATTTGCATCCAAATCCTAATGCCATGCAAATTGGAGACTTGGTCAAAGATGGAGAGATATGGAGAATCTCATGCAAATCAAAGGTGATTAAATGAGATCTAATTCAAATCCTATAGCTACACAAATTGAATTCCATATCCATTCATATTTAAACTCCATATCCAAAAAGATTCATTCAAATCCTAATCAAATTAGGATTCCTTCCCATCTCCATCAAATATGGGATTCTAATTGATTCTATCATATCCCATCCTCTCCTATATAAACCCATATTCAAAGAGAGGGATTTTGAGAGAGATGCAACCAAAGAAATTCAGCCACAACACTAGAGGAAAGCTTCATGGCTGCAACTTTGCAAGGAGCTCGATGGACGACGCTAAAAAAGTGCATAACTTTCTCTACAAAGCTCGGATCGACGAACCGTTTATGTCAGGACGATCACAACTCAGTGCTCTACAACATGGTGATGTTTTTTTGATTTTAATCTCTGTATTAAATCAGTGGTATTTATTTTAGCATGAGTTGTATTCCGAATAGCTTCATATATTTCATCATCTCCTACGCCAAGGTTCTTCATCTCCTCCAAGCCATTGGACACAAGCTACATCTCCAAGTTATTCTCCACATCTCCTTGTGCAACTCTATATCCCAAGCACACATCAAGGCCACAACATCCTTGATGATTTTATTGCCGCATGTTACATCCCAACCCTAGCCTTGCCGCAAGCTTCTCCTAAGAATATCCCATTTTCGCAAGCTTCTACCAAGGCCAAAGAGCATCCCAAGCTACAACTTCCTCTAGGCACAAGTCCTATCTCATATCATCTTCCCAACGCCAAAGCATCTCCTTCACCTTGCGCAAGACACCAAAGAGATCTCTCTAGCCGCAACCTACAAAGCTTCAACCACCATTGCCGCAAGTTGCCATTGAGGAGGAGAAACCATAGCCACAAGTTGCAGCACCCAAGGACCAAGAGGAGGCTGCTAAAGCATCAAGGAGGGGTCTGCACGTGGACTGCTGGAGCAAATAAGGGGTCCACGCGCGCACTGCAGGGTTCTGTCCATGCACTGTAGTGTTCAATCTACGCACTGCAGGGTTCGGTCCACGCACTGCTAGGTTCAGGTCATGCACTGCTGCTGTACCATCAAGATAAGGCCGCAATATTTAAAGAGGAGTCTAGAGAGAGCGGTAACTTGAGTTGCAGACGTGACGTGACATCTACATCTTTCCAGACAGCTGGCCTGTGCCGATTGACAGAGACGACTACGCCTACACACTGAGATTCTCTAAACACTTTTACTATTATTTGTGTGTAGGAGAAACTTTACCATATTTGTGGTATTTTAGGGGTCTTGTCTGGTAGGTGCTAGACAAGAGGGACTTGGCTAGTTGGGACTAGTTAAGTGAAAGCATATACTAGTATTAGTTTTGTTGAGCACTTTGGTGAGTGCATGTACTGAGAGCCAGGTGAGTGTAGAGTGGGTGCTCTAGCTACAGGTTGTACCAGGTAACATTATTAATATAGTATTTTCTTTCGGAGCTGGACGTAGGTCGTGGGTGCGTCCGAACCAGGGTAAATCTGTTGTGCATCTGTGATTGCTTATTGTTTACCATGCATGTGATTATAACTGTGTGTGATTTCTCGTGGGTTACGCGAGAATTTTTATAAGCCTATACAACCCCCCTCTAGGCTTAGATCCAGATCCAACACATATGCGCACTTTCTGTCTTCCTTGCTCAAGCCTTTTCTCTTCCTGAACACAGTGCGAGATGAGCTCATTCAGAGACCAAGTCTCTGTCTGATAGTGATAGCTCATCTTGAACTGGCTAAACATATTAGAAAGAGATATCAGAACCAAATGCACTAGTAAGTCCTCAGAGAGGTCATACTTTAGTGCTTTCAACTTAATAGCAAGGTGAGACATTTTCAAAATGTGCTCCCTAATGTTTCTCGTACCCTTATACCTCATTGAAATTAGACTTGTCAAGCGTGTACCAATTTCATCCTTTTCATTCTTGACAAATCTATTTTCAATATCAGAAAGGAATCCTTTAGCTGTAGTAATTTTATCAGAAATGGTGCCCCTGAGATTTTTTGGAATGGCATTCTTCACAAGCATTAGGCACATGCGATTTGATCTCTTCCACTCTTCCATCTCTGTAAAGCCCCGTTTCGACCTATACGTGCATTTTGCTGTATACGTGTGGTATTTTCACGTACAATGCGTACATTGGCATGAAATAAACGTATTTATCGATCTATGTAGCGTAGTGAGAGGGGGATTGGGCCGTAATGGGTGGCTAAGATACGAGAAAACGAGACTGGGCACGAGAGAAGTGCGAAGGACGTCGTTAGTGCAAAACTACAGGGATGCGTTAGACGTGTGAGTGTGAAGCATGTATGCATGTATGGGTGTTCGTGAATGTGTGTGGGAAGAGCCATGCAAGTGTGAAAAGGGTTAGGGGCAATGGCAACCCCCGTAAATTTTTAGAAAGGTCAGTGCCAAAAAGGTCTTTTTGACTAAATTTGCTGTGCGTACATACTTAAGTGGTCGGTGCATAAAGTAATGGCAAACTTGTAAATACCTAGAATAGGGAGGGGTATTTTGGTTTTTTCCACATAGAATATTCCCTTGGAATATTCCTTTCTTGGAGGATAAGAAAAGAATAAGAAAAGATAGGAAAAAGAGAGAGAAATCTAGAATTCTCTCCCTTTCTCTCATTCTTTCCTTCCCTGTCCCATTTTCCTCTCCCCTCCCTAGCCTATGGCCAGCCACCATACCCCCCATTTTCCCTCCTTCTCCAACTCAAAAACCCTAATTTCTAATTCCAATTAGAAGGTTTACAAGCTTGCCTCAAGATAGAAGAAGGTGGAGAAGAAAAGAAGAGGAAGAAATGAGAAAAATGGAGATTTGAGGTAGGAATCTCTTGGATTTGGAATTCCATTAAATTGATTGTTGTTATTTTGTTTTTATAGCATGTTTTACTTGATATGAATTAGGGATGGTGAATTTTCATGAGCCATGTTTCAATTTCACAAAGTATCCCTTGAAATTCTTAGTAAAAACATCTCCTTTAAAAGCTTGAATTTTTGTTTTATGTTGTTGCTGTAATTACTGTTACTGTAGCTCGAATTGGGTTTCGAAAAAAATATGAGCATGTAGATCTCGAAGTTCTACCCCAACATCATATAAAATTTGACATAGTTTCAATTGAGAAATTAGGAGTAATAAATCCGTCTTTACAACATGTCTGTTTGAATTTCAGTGTTGACACAGTTTAGCAAAATTGGCATAACCACCTGCACACATATTGGAATTTTATGCACTTGGTCTTGTTGGAAGGCTAACAAGTTTTTCTAAAAATTCATCAGAGCTCTTATATGTCGAAATTCTGCCTCCAATATGACCAAAAATTGGCTTTCATTACAGACCCTGAAATCTGTCTGAAAAACAGATTTGACACACTTCACTAATTAATTCACCATAAATCATGTATTCCATATTTTTGCATGAAATTTATCTGTAGGTCCATAACTACCATATATGCAACTTGCATTTATAAAGTTTTGTCAAATTCCCAAGAGAAATAGATGAAATATGTTGATCTTTATGGTTGTTCTTGCAATTTCAGCAAGCTGAATACCTTAAGTGCCATTCTTATTCATTAAATGTGGTTAATTGGCCATTATTAATCTTGTTTAATATGGTTGAATGGTGAAATGAAGGTTCATGCCCTTGGCACATGTAAATTATAGTGTGTTGTTTTGATATGAATGACGCCCGCCATATGTTCGATGAAATGCCTCAATGAAGGCAAAATCCAATAAGTTGAGGTCTTAGCTCTATACCGTGTCTAATATCGGATAGGGATATAAGTGCGACATGTATCATATGTAGAATGTGATGAATGTGAAGATTTGAGATTATACAGCGTATATATATATATATATATATATGTATATATGTATATATGTATATATGTATATATGTATATATGTATATATGTAACATACATATATATATACATATATACATATATACATATATACATATATACATATATACATATATATATATATATATGAGGAAACAGGAAATAGGGTGTCACAGGAGAGAATCCTCTCCTATGTCGGTCAAAAACTCCAAACTCCACAAGTTTTTTGGAAGATCCGATCCTTTCATCTCGATCTCCACCCTCTAAAACCCATATCCACCAATTTTCAGCCCGATCCAAGGTGTTTTGCCCGTTCATTCACCATTCACAAAAGTTCTATTCATGCGAAACCGTTAAATTTGGGTCGGATGGATGAACAGGCAAAACACCTCGGATTGGGCTGAAAATTGGTGGATATGGGTTTTAGAGGGTGAAGATCGAGAGGAACAGATCAGATCTTCCAAAAAACTTGTGGGGTTTGGAGTTTTTGACCGACACAGGAGAGGATTCTCTCCTGTGACACCCTATTTCCCGTTTCCTATATATATATATATATATATATATATATATATATATATATATATATATATATATATATATATATATAAAATAAAACAGGGATGTTATCATGGGTTATTGGATAAGAGTTTTTGGATAAGAGAAATTGGATAAGGGTTTGAATTGTATTTGGGGGTATACAAATGAGGGATGTTGGATAAGAGATATTGGATAAGAGAAATTGGATAAGAATTTGATAAGAGATATTGGATAAGAGATATTGGATAAGAGTTTGAGTTGTAATTTTGAAATTTGGGGGGAAAAATTTGAATTTTAGTGGGAACCTAATAGGGGAAACTGAAATATTTCACATGTAAAATTTGGGGGAAATCTTTCAAAATCTTTCAAACTTTAAGGGGGAAACAAAATCTTTCACGTGTAAAATTTTGAGAAAAGCAAAAAGCAAAAAGAAAACACCCTTCATTTTTTCACCCTTCATTTTTCTCAGAATAAAGCGAGTCAACGACGAGCTTCCCAAAGAACTGCGGAGGGATCGGAGAAGAGCAGACCCAAAGGAACACTCCTTGCCCCTACCCCCTCTCCGAGCACCCCCTGCCTCCCCAATCACCCCTCTGCCCCCCTCCCCGCAGCCGATTTGATCGAGAGGGTGAAGTCTGAAGCTGTGGCCTGATTTCGGCAAAGTCCCAGTGTCCATTTAGTTGAATTTTCGTTGCAAGGTTGTTCAGTTTCCCTCTAATTTTCTTGAATTTTCGTTCCTTTATGTAGTTTCATGACGATCTTCTCTATTTTTATGTGGATCTGATGTGTGAGAAGCATGGATCAGGCTTGACGAGATCACCATAAGGCAGGTTGGGATCAATAATTTGATTGGGATTAGAGCAAGCATCTATCTATCGTGGAGTCACATGGTAGTATTTTTGTCCATTTAGTTTTCATTGAAGAAATATTGGTATCTAATGAATGAATGTACCATCCATAACTTTGTTGCAAGCATCATCAACATGGGAGATGGCAAGCAAGAATTGGGAGAGTAGCAGGGAACACGGATCTTTATTTGGGGGCATTCAGTAAGTCATTTGACCAACATTACCATCCCTTCAGTCCATCTCCCTCTCCAACAAGTGTGTTGTACATTTAATTGTATCAGAGTAGATTGAGAGATCGAGAGAGGGTGAGAGAGATGTCAAGGCTTATGGGTCTGTTGAGGAAGAGATCAAGTGTTGTACTGTCTCATTTCAGCAGAGTTATCTCACCCTTCTCAACCCATCAAGCCTTGGATCACCCACCAGCTCCCCATGCTGCTGCCTGCAGTATCAAGAGTGATGCATTCAAGGCAAGCTTCTTCCAATTTAAAATTGAGCCAAGCCAAGGCTTCTATGTTTTTTTAAATAAAAATGATGGTGTCAGGATCAGTGAGAGACAATTTATTTCAACGTACTGTTTTTGTGAATCTAATTTTGTCAAAGTTCTGCTTTTGTTTTTATTTTAAAAATTGATTTCAGCTTATTGGGAGGACACCAATTGTATATCTTAACAAGGTGACTGAGGGTTGTGAGGCCAGGGTGGCAGCTAAGCTGGAGTTTATGAAACCTTCATTCAGTGTAAAGGACACGTATATATGGTATTTTTTCCTAAGTTTTTTATTGCAATTGATGGTTTGTATCTGTATGTAGCCCATGTATGGTATAAATGCATGGAAAGAAACAGAGATAAACCTCACATGTTAAATAGAAAACTTAATAGGAAAATCATAAATTAAGTCATCAATATCCTACGAAATGTAGGCCACTTCCCCCAATGGTCTGTCTAACACTTTCGGACATGATATACATGTCCTTACATGCTGGATGTTTCTAATAGTGTAACCTTTTTGTTACCTAAAAAATGCATTACATGATTTTATCCCTTTTGATAAAAGATAATTATTAACACACCTCCATGTAGAAGAAAGCAGAAAGGAATCGATGGTGCACGTGCTCTTATTAACGCAAGCCTCTATGGAGAAGAAAGGAGAAATGAATCGATGATGTCCAGGTTTTAGCTGCTCTACTACTTCGCTTGAATTGCTTGGTGCTTTTTCTTTGGATCTTTCATGTCCATTGGCCTCATCAGGTGAGATGCTGACACACAGGAAGCACTACAATAGATAGCATTGTGTATTTTCTTTATGCTCACATGGTGTCGTCCCTCAACCAGGATCCATCGTCATCACTCAAGTATGCATGTGTTTTTCCATCAAATGTATTTTTTGCTGTTATTTTCTTTAGTTTTTGGTTAGTTATGATGGTAATGCTGCCAGGATTAGAGCTGGAATGCAAATTTCCTTTTTGGAGGACGGAGTGAAATTATCGGTTAATATAATGTTCGTTGGTTCCAAATCAGTGAGGGAGAAATTCACTGGCACTATATGGTAACGTTGCTTATTACTACACATCATCTTTATATTCTTCTTTTGTTGATTGGTATCTGAATAATTTTGTTAACGTAATTATAGGCAGTTTGATGTAACAAATTTGTACCAAGAGAACTTATTCTTTGGGTTCTGTTTCGATTTTTCCCGCATTATTGATCTTTATTCCATGATCATGCTATACGAATGAGCTGTCTGGAAATCATTTTCATGTTTTTTTTAATCAATGTTCTCCCCCATTTCGCTCTTTTTTAACATCTTATTTTATGCTTCAAGTTGAATTTTGTCATTTTGCTCATGGGGCTTTAATATGGAATGCTTTAGTTTCTTTTTCCTTTGTTCATTGCCTGGGCGTGACTTGCCACTTCTACCAATAACTCCTTATGTTTTGTGCCTTGCCTTGCCAATTCGCGTTGTTTTTTGCTATTAACTACCTTGCATGTTTCTGTGTTATGTTATTTATATCTCTGAAGGTATATTGCAGAATTAATTATATCACAGAGTTGATACATCATCTTGGGAGCATGTGGATTCTACATGAAGATTTGGTTCATTTCTTGATGCAGTTTCCAGTTAGCTATACAAGAAAACTTATGATTTTCTACTTGATATCTTTGTTCTTCTTTTTTCTAAAACATTTTATTAGGTAATCAGTATTTGAAGTGTCAAAAAAGTCTTGATTCTGATATTGCAGTAAGTTACTTTGCATGATATCAAAACAAAATTCAAGTTGTTTTTTCCTTTCTCTTTTGACTCCATTATATTCTCCTTTCTCTTTCCTTTAACTGCTCATTAGTACTAAGCTTGGGTGATCCATCTGACTTTTCTGAAAAGATTAATCTAAATTTGATACTAATACTTGAATTGTTTTGAGTAGCATTGTCAGAATATACTTTGATTGGGATACTTTAAATTTATTTAACTTTGGGCTTGATTTACATTACAGAGTGTTCCACTTCCGCCTGAGGTTATATTTGAATTCATATGACCATGCCTCAAAAAATGTTGACTGATTTGTGAAAGGGGTTAGAAAAGAAGTTCGAAAAGGGAAATAAATTGAAAAGAGGTAATGCAAACAAAACAATCAATGAAAGCATCATTTAGTAGATGTACAGTCAAGGATGATGGAGAATGAATTAAGGAGTTGATGTATGTGCATCCTACAAAGAAAGAAGTCTGCAGAAGACTATGTTTAATGGTTACTATCTCTAGATGCAAACAAAAAGGTAGCTTAAGATTATCCAGAACTTTGCGTCTATGGTTAGCAGTTTCCAACATTAATTTTGGAAATGTCAATGGTTTGAGGATTGGCTAAATGAAGGATGTGTATTGGGTTTATTTTGATATTAATTTTGGAGGTTTTTTGTTGTATTGTTACATGGATATCTAGAATTTTGATATTAATTTTGGAGGTTTTCTGTTGTATTGTTGCATGGATCTCTATAATCCACTTCAAAATTTTTTGCTTTTTAATTTGATTGATGTTCTCTTAATTTTGATTCTTTGTTGAATGTCTATGTTTCGATATGTGTATCGGCTCTCAAGTGGAATTTGGGGTCCAAGAGATTGAGCAAAACAATAATTTTCTCTCAACTATCTGATAATTTTCTCTTAAAACAGTAATCCCTTCATTGTCTATATGTCGCAGGCTACTATTGGGATACAAACACAGCGACATCGTGAACAACAAAGAGGATGCTTTTGCACTATTTGATCTGTTCAAAGACGAAGGCAATATGCTCACAGAGAGCCAAGGAAGATTTTGTGTAAGTTGCAAAATTTGTAACGATCACTAAGTTCTTGCATTGTATTTGCCTATTTAACAGTGACCTGTCGTTTTTAGCTATAAAACCTGCTTTCCAACTTTGTAGGTGCTACTTCAGGAAGGATGTCCACCTCTGGACATGCTGAAATCTATGTTTCACATCAACTATCTATACTGGCTGGAGAGAAATGTGGGAATGGATCTAATAATCCTTGATGATGAGTGCAACCCTGGCGAAAGGTTGAAGATATCCCAAGACTACGTGCATTTTGCCGAGGATCTATTCGATTTAATACTTCTTACGGGTACTGAAATTTAATTTATTGATTTCCTTTGGCATTTTGGGAGTGATCAATGATTTTCTGTTTAAATTTGTTAGCAGAAAAATGGAGATTTGCTGTTCTCTAGATTTTACTAGCAGATTATACAATTTTGTATTTTACAAGCTGCGTTGTTGAGGATGGTGATTCTGCCCCAGAGGAGCTTGCAACTGCTAACCAGGTTCAGGGAGAAGCCTGATGTGAGCTTGTGAAGGTAACATATGAAGACTGAGAAGGAAGATAAGAAGTAAATTAGGTAGTGACTCTGAATCTTTATGTTTTAAATGCGTTCTGCGAGTATTTTTTATCTCTTCTTGCATTCTCGATCAGATTTTGGCACCATGTCTTCTTCAAGTATTATGTTACTACAATTTAGTAATAGGCAATAACTTTTCCTACATCCCTTGCATGGTTTGTTAGGTACATTGCATATTTGATAATTTTTGACATGTGTTGGTACAAAGTACGACTGCCAAACCTACAAGTGAATTCTGCATTGGCATGACAACAAAAATGTTGTGAGAAATTTATGAAAAGTATAAAATCCTTCAGTAAATCTATTTTGAGATTTTGATTTCAAAATTAATACAGCTTTATTGCTAAACTAAATTTTTTATTTCTATTGACAGATCACAAAAATCCATGATAAACGTTTTTACCATCGGTATAAAGCACTTATATCAGGTAGGAATTATGTGCACCACTTGAATTCAGTTCTGTTTGTCAAGTATGGAGCACATTTAGTTTGGTAATATGGAATTATGCACTTATAGTGGTTTTCAGTATCAGTTCTGAAAAATTACCCAATCAGATTGCTCATGCTCAATTTCTATGTAAGTGATGCTCAAGTAGATTGCTCAACAAGTTTAATAGTTAGGTACACTTTTATGTAAGTTTGCTCAAGATCCAGCTTGTGATTGAAGTTGGTGGTTGCCCTCAGCTTGCTGACCTTCTTTTGTCTGTATTTGTTGGTATATTTCATTTCCCCCCCCCCTTTTAGCTTTATAAAATATCATCATATACAAATTCTTATGCCATTAATGGTGCATGTAGGCATCCTTCACCTTCAGTCATTATTACTGCACTTCGCACTATTGGAAACATAATCACTAGGGATAATGTATAGACGCATGTATGGGACATGCTATTAACTTTATGATATTATATACTTGGTTTAATAGTTCACTATATGTTTAGGTTGCTGATTAAAGTTTTGAGATGTGATTTTGTGTGGTATATGCTAACTCTAAAAACAGTTTCATATGCTGATGGGTACGACTAGAATAAACACCAGAAATGATAAATGGAAAATATAATTCAAACACTTGGACAACTGTTCTCTTTTTAAAGGTTATGATTTTTTCCAGAAATGATAAAGTGATCAATGATTTTCTCCAAAAATGCCACAATCAAAAAATATCGTTCCAAAAATCAATAAAATTAATTTCTCTGTATTTAAGTCCAAGGGAGATGTGACTGATGAACTTGGTGAGTTCTGAGCACTAGATGTTTATAAATGTATAGAGAAATTATGACTGTACTTTGTTAGTTACTGACTCGAATAATTTTTTTCTTACATGCTGCATATGATAAATTCGAAGAAGCCCTTGGTAAATTTGAAGACGGACTCTTTTTCCTAGGCCAATTAAGCATGTTAAGAACTTGGTCACCAGTGCAACATACTGATGTTATGCATGTCACATGTATCAAATGGTTAAGTTGTTGAATCTATTTGCATATCTTAGGTGACAATTAGCAACTACTAGTATATGTATTATAAATACAAATCTTCCCGTTGTTGTATATTTAATCAAGTGATGGATGTGTATCTCATTTCTTATAGTTTCATAAGTTACTTATGTTGATGCTTCCAACCTGCAAGAATATTACTTTACTTTAGCATTGATCTGTAGTGACATCTAACCATTGTCCTAAATGTTTTAATTAGGTGGATATTGCATATGATCCATTTATCAAAAGGTTCTTGCCCTTCTTGCAAGAGGTAAAGAATTATGACATCACCAAAGGTAGGCCCAGGCTGACAAAATGGATTGAGGTAAATGCATACCCAAACTCAATGGACAATTTGTATTCTGTTTATGTATTTTGTATAATGTTTTCTTTGCATTATTTGAACCAACGACATTCCATTTCTTAGTTAATACTTTCAGGTTTTTACTGAATTAGATTTCTTCCTATATTTTGGACATAGATTTAAACCTTTCTCATGTTAACTTAATTTGCATGTCATCTGATGCATCTGGATTTATTGTTGATTAATCAAACATGTGGATGCATTGCTAAATTGTATTCATGGTATTTGTAGGTCATCCATGTCAAAAGCTACAAAGAATATGATTGTGGTTCATAGAGGTATTTGCAAACAGAGGTATTTTCTTTTTTGTACAATTTATATTTGCAGACAGTTGTATTTTGAAAATCTTTAGCACAATATGATTGTGGCACGTAACTGAGTTCTATTTTCTTTTTTGTATACTTTATATTTGCAGACAGAGGTATTGAAGGCAACACTTACGAATGATGTTGTCATTGGGAGTATGGTAATTATTCCTTCAGACATTTTTCACATACTTCAGAAATTGTTTTTTCCCAGGTCATTTCGGTTTAATACTTCTAATGGGAACTGAAATTTTGATAAAGTGCATGTGCATTCCCATCTCACGGTGGACCATCTTTATTTTGAAATTTATTCCCTTAGACTTTCTTAGCGTATGTGTGGGATTTATTTTGCTGACATTCAAAATCAGATTCTTGATTTTAGATGTTTGGATTGTACATATTTACTATGTAGCTTGGATGTTCTTTCCTATTTTCTTTAACAGTCCTCTCTTTATATTTTCTAAACTTGCTAGAAAAGTTTAAATAGTAAATGGCATGTAATATGGATGGTGAATATAATAAGTATAGTGGGCCTTTATAGTCAATATAATGAGTAATGTTGAAGTTGGAACACTAATTGTGCTATTCTTCATCCTGGCGATTCTCCCAACTCCAAAATTCATGAAAATTCATGAGAATTCTGCTAAACTTCATCCTGGCGATTGGTATGTAGCATGGATTATCTTAATGTAGAGATTGCAAAATGCAGGATGAAGTATGCAGGATGAAGTAGTGATTGTCATTCTCCACCAACCAAGCATATGGCTGCGTTTTTTAGTGTAGGGTGAAGTATCAATGTAGCAATTGGCATTCATGATGTTTCAGATTGTTTACAAAAAAGTTAACATATGGCTGAATATGTATAGAATCTAAACACAATGCATGGTAATGACGTTTCAGATTTTTAGGAGTTAACATAGGACTGAAAATTTAACAAAAAGTTGGTTGTGAGAATCTATCTATGAGTGATGCCAGGTCGAGGCAAGTACATGTTTTTTGTTTTCTTTAACTTTAGTTTTGATCCTAATACTTGAGCATTGGTGTCAGTTTTCTTATTCTTCATTTTTCATGATTCAATTCCCTCAAATATTTGATGCATCGGTCAGTATGATAGGTGAAACTTTTCGAGAATTTGGGTAATATTTATTTATTTATAATTTTCGATTTTTATCTAAATATGTTCAGCTGAAGTGATGATAATTGTGTGTGGTATTCTATATCAGATTGAACTTGCAGAATTGGATGGCCCTTTGATGAGGATTAGCATGAAAGGCTGGTTTTGGCACAATCGATCCACTGTTCTTGCCTGGATCAAGAACTATCTCAAGATCCGAATTACTGTAAGTCTTGCTTAAATTGTTTCACATATGATAAAGTTTTGATGCTATTTTCTCTATTTATGAGTTAATTTTCTTAAAAAACTTCCAGCTAGCAAGGAACCATGTTTGAATTTTGAGGAAGATGCTTGCGGGAATGAGGATTGCAGGCGGTAGGGTTTTGCCGAACATTCTATCAGTTCTGCTTCCAAAGAAGGGGATTAAGGAGCTCAGTTCTGAGCCTGATTCTCCCAATTCAGCTATTTAGTTTCCTCATAACTGCCACTGCTTCAATTATGTAAAATATGTAAAATATCTAAACTGCGTATTATGAAAGTTTGTACTTTGATCAGATATTCTGAACAATGTGTAGTTCTTATTTATGACCTGAACATTGGATTTCATATGATAATATATAAAATTTTGACTGAAGTAAGTGTGATTCTTAGGCAAGTCTTTCAATTGTTTAGAGAATTTTTAAATATTCTAAATCAATTATTTTTAAGATTTTTTAATATGTAAATTCTATAATAATATCTTCTCTTGAACATAGTAAAACAATACTCTTATTTGATTACATCCTTTTAACCAAACATAATGTGATGAGAATAAACTTTTGAAGATATCACAACTTACAAAACCGAGGAAACCATAAAAATTTGATTTTCCATGTGAACACATCCAATGCCCAAGGCTTAATTCTGATCAATTGTGGTAGGTGAACGTTATTTTCTTGAGATAGAGGATTAATTGCCCCTAAATTATTTTGCTTTTATATTCCTACTCATCTCTAAGCCTTTCATTATGTTGTGTCCATTTGTCGTTATCATTTACATGATGCCCTTCTATTCATGACAAAGATTTATGCTAGAAATATAGTTTTATCTAGAGTCGTTTGCCCTTATAATTTTTAGTTTTTTTGTCCCTATTTATTAAGTGCATTACTCACATATGTGTGTGATTCTATCCTTTAATGTATGGACCTCGCACAATCCAAGCTATTTTCCCAGCAGTTATTTCTCTAAGCATATGCTTGGGTCACAGACATTTAAAGAGATTAGATACACAGAAACATAAATAGAGAAGCCACAATTAAGCTTTTGAGGGAAACTAAAACTCTTAAACTTTTGAGGGAAACTAAATTTTCTTGGAGAAATAAATTTTTGGGGAACTGAGATTGTTAGAGGGACCTACAATTATTAGGATTATGTATCGGGTATATGTGATACTTAATAAGATATCTAATTAACATATCCAGCAGGCCAAGGAAACCACAGTAAGACATGTGACGAGAATAACCAATGAAATTGAAGTTTCACATATCATGACAATTAAGACATCTACCAGTTGAATACTTCACAAGAAGGCAACATAAGGACATGAAACAATAAACAAATCAACATTTTACTTTGGGTTTGCCATTTTCTTTGATCCCCCTCTGCCTTTTCATGGATCACATCGAGCATTGAGATGAAAAATTCATGCATATCCTGTTGTTCATACTTGCAAGGTTTGATGCATGTTGCCGCCAACTGAGAAGCCATAATTCTCGATATTAGAAAATAGAGGCTGCAATTTAGGCCACACCAGACAATTGCATGTAGCCACCAACTGTTTTTACAGATATTAGATTGCTCAAGTTACATGCAATCCATCAAAGAACTTGGACTGGATTTACGGCACACACAATTACACATGAATTCAAATTCAGATCACAAAAAATAGTACAATAAAACATCTATTGAGCATTACCACCCCTAACTTCTTTTTAAAGATTTTTTTGAAAATAACTCATATCACTGACTGAATAAATTCTAATAAAAATATTAAAGAGAGAAGAAAGTAACCCTATTTTCGCTACTAATTAATCACGCCTAAGGCCAAAGGCACCCACGCCGAATTTGTTGTTCCATGCCAAGGCGCACGCACCGAATTTGT
>CM061142.1:389224661-389397402 GCA_030789695.1 Scilla litardierei
GTATATCGGTCCAGCCTAGAGCCGCCGATTGGCACCCGCTCTATTACCTCAGCCTCCACCTTTACGGCAGTAGTCCTATTATTGACAGGGATTCATGAGTAACAGGCGGGAACTGATATAACGGAGCCGGTGCAAAGGCAGGAGCGATGTGTATTCAAACGAAACGTGAATGCCCATAAGGTGCACGTATCTCAGTCCAGCCTTGAGCCACCGATTGGCACCCGATCTATTACCTCGGCCTCCACCTTTACGGCAGTAGTCCTCTCTATTGACAAGGATTCATGAGTAACAGGGGGGAACTGATATAATGGAGCCGGTGCAAAGGCAGGAGCGATGTGTATTCAAACGAATCATGAATGCCCATGAGGTGCACGTATATCGGTCTAGCCTTGAGCCGCCGATTCGCACATGATCTATTACCTCGGCCTCCACCTTTACGGCAGTAGTCCTCTCTATTGACAGGGAGTCATGAGTAACAGGCGCGAACTGATATAATGGAGCCGGTGCAAAGGCAGGAGCGATGTGTATTCAAACAGAACGTGAATGCCCATGAGGTGCACGTATCTCGGTCCAGCCTTGAGCCGTCGATTGGCACCCGATCTATTACCTCGGCTTCCACCTTTACGGCAGTAGTCCTCTCTATTGACAGGGATTCATGAGTAACAGGCGGGAACTGATATAATCGAGCCGGTGCAAAGGCAGGAGCGATGTGTATTCAAACGGAACGTGAATGCCCATGAGGTGCACGTATATCGGTCCAGCCTTGAGCCGCCGATTGGCACCCGATCTATTACATCGGCTTCCACCTTTACGGCAGTAGTCCTCTCTATTGACAGGGATTCATGAGTAACAGGCGGGAACTGATATAATGGAGCCGGTGCAAAGGCAGGAGCGATGTGTATTCAAACGAAACGTGAATCCCCATAAGGTGCACGTATATCGGTCCAGCCTTGAGCCGCCGATTGGCACCCGATCTATTACCTCGGCCTCCAACTTTACGGCAGTAGTCCTCTCTATTGACAGGGATTCATGAGTAACAGGCGGGAACTGATATAATGGAGCCGGTGCAAAGGCAGGAGCGATGTGTATTCAAACAGAACGTGAATGCCCATGAGGTGCACGTATATCGGTCCAGCCTAGAGCCGCCGATTGGCACCCGATCTATTACCTCGGCCTCCACCTTTACGGCAGTGTCCTCTCTTTTGACAGGGATTCATGAGTAACAGGCGGGAACTGATATAATAGAGCCGGTGCAAAGGCAGGAGCGATGTGTATTCAAACGGAACGTGAATGCCCATGAGGTGCACGTATATCGGTCCAGCCTTGAGCCGCCGATTGGCACCCGATCTATTACCTCGGCATCCACCTTTACGGCAGTAGTCCTCTCTATTGACAGGGATTCATGAGTAACAGGCGGGAACTGATATAATGGAGCCGGTGCAAAGGCATGAGCGATGTGTATTCAAACGAAACGTGAATCCCCATAAGGTGCACGTATATCGGTCCAGCCTTGAGCCGCCAATTGGCACCCGATCTATTACCACAGCCTCCAACTTTACGGCAGTAGTCCTCTCTATTGACAGGTATTCATGAGTAACAGGCGGGAACTGATATAATGGAGCCGGTGCAAAGGCAGAAGCGATGTGTATTTAAACGAAACGTGAATGCCCATAAGGTGCACGTATATCGGTCCAGCCTTGAGCCGCCCATTGGCACCCGATCTATTACCTCGGCCTCCACCTTTACGGCAGTAGTCCTCTCTATTGACAGGGATTCATGAGTAACAGGCGGGAACTGATATAATGGAGCCGGTGCAAAGGCAGGAAGGATGTGTATTCAAACGAAACGTGAATGCCCATGAGGTGCATGTATATCGGTCCAGCCTTGAGCCGCCGATTGGCACCCGATCTATTACCTCGGCCTCCACCTTTACGGCAGTAGTCCTCTCTATTGACAGAGATTCATGAGTAACAGGCGGGAACTAATAAAATGGAGCCGGTGCAAAGGCAGGAGCGATGTGTATTCAAACGAAACGTGAATGCCCATAAAGTGCACGTATATCGGTCCAGCCTTGAGCCGCCGATTGGCACCCGATCTAATACCTCGGCCTCCACCTTTACGGCAGTAGTCCTCTCTATTGACAAGGATTCATGAGTAACAGGCGGGAACTGATATAATGGAGCCGGTGCAAAGGCAGGAGCGATGTGTATTCAAACAGAACGTGAATGCCCATGAGGTGCACGTATATCGGTCCAGCCTTGAGCTGCCGATTGGCACCCGATCTATTACCACGGCCTCCACCTTTACGGCAGTAGTCCTCTCTATTGACATGGATTCATGAGTAACAGGAGGGAACTGATATAATAGAGCCGGTGCAAAGGTAGAAGCGATGTGTATTCAAACGGAACGTGAATGCCCATGAGGTGCACGTATATCGGTCCAGCCTAGAGTCGCCGATTGGCACCCGATCTATTACCTCGACCTCCACCTTTACGGCAGTAGTCCTCTCTGTTGACGGGGATTCATGAGTAACAGGCGGGAACTGATATAAATGAGCCGGTGCAAAGGCAGGAGCGATGTGTATTCAAACGGAACGTGAATGCCCATAAGGTGCACGTATATCAGTCCAGCCTTGAGCCGCCGATTGGCACCTGATCTATTACCTCGGCCTAAAACTTTACGGCAGTAGTCCTCTCTATTGACAGGGATTCATGAGTAACAGGCGGGAACTGATATAATGGAGCCGGTGCAAAGGCAGGAGCGATGTGTATTCAAACGGAACGTAAATGCCCATGAGGTGCACGTATATCGGTCCAGCCTAGAGCCGCCGATTGGCACCCGATCTATTACCTCGGCCTCCACCTTTATGGCAGTTGTCCTCACTGTTGACGGGGATTCATGAGTAACAGGCGGGAACCGATATAATGGAGCCAGTGCAAAGGCAGGAGCGATGTGTATTCAAACAGAACGTGAATGCCCATGCGGTGCATGTATATCGGTCCAGCCTAGAGCCGCCGATTGGCACCCGATCTATTACCTCGGACTCCATCTTTACGGCAGTAGTCCTCTCTTTTGACTGGGATTCATGAGTAACAGGCGGGAACTGATATAATGGAGCCGGTGCAAAGGCAGGAGCGATGTGTATTCAAACGGAACGTGAATGCCCATGAGGTGCACGTATATCGGTCCAGCCTTGAGCCGTCGATTGGCACCCGATCTATTACCTCGGCTTCCACCTTTACGGCAGTAGTCCTCTCTATTGACAGGGATTCATGAGTAACAGGCGGGAACTGATATAATGGAGCCGGTGCAAAGGCAGGAGCGATGTGTATTCAAACGGAACGTGAATGCCCATGAGGTGCACGTATATCGGTCCAGCCTAGAGCCGCCGATTGGCACCCGATCTATTACCTCGGCCTCCACCTTTACGGCAGTAGTCCTCTCTATTGACAGGGATTCATGAGTAACAGGCGGGAACTGATATAATGGAGCCGGTGCAAAGGCAGGAGCGATAGGTATTCAAACGGAACGTGAATGCCCATTAGGTGCACGTATATCAGTCCAGCCTAGAGCCACCGATTGGCACCCGATCTATTAACTCAGCCTCCACCTTTACGGCAGTAGTCCTCTCTATTGACAGGGATTCATGAGTAACAGGCGGGAACTGATATAATGGAGCCGGTGCAAAGGCAGGAGCGATGTGTATTCAAACGGAACGTGAATGCCCATGAGGAGCACGTATATCGGTCCAGCCTAGAGCCGCCGATTGGCACCCGCTCTATTACCTCAGCCTCCACCTTTACGGCAGTAGTCCTATTATTGACAGGGATTCATGAGTAACAGGCGGGAACTGATATAACGGAGCCGGTGCAAAGGCAGGAGCGATGTGTATTCAAACGAAACGTGAATGCCCATAAGGTGCACGTATCTCAGTCCAGCCTTGAGCCACCGATTGGCACCCGATCTATTACCTCGGCCTCCACCTTTACGGCAGTAGTCCTCTCTATTGACAAGGATTCATGAGTAACAGGGGGGAACTGATATAATGGAGCCGGTGCAAAGGCAGGAGCGATGTGTATTCAAACGAATCATGAATGCCCATGAGGTGCACGTATATCGGTCTAGCCTTGAGCCGCCGATTCGCACATGATCTATTACCTCGGCCTCCACCTTTACGGCAGTAGTCCTCTCTATTGACAGGGAGTCATGAGTAACAGGCGCGAACTGATATAATGGAGCCGGTGCAAAGGCAGGAGCGATGTGTATTCAAACAGAACGTGAATGCCCATGAGGTGCACGTATCTCGGTCCAGCCTTGAGCCGTCGATTGGCACCCGATCTATTACCTCGGCTTCCACCTTTACGGCAGTAGTCCTCTCTATTGACAGGGATTCATGAGTAACAGGCGGGAACTGATATAATCGAGCCGGTGCAAAGGCAGGAGCGATGTGTATTCAAACGGAACGTGAATGCCCATGAGGTGCACGTATATCGGTCCAGCCTTGAGCCGCCGATTGGCACCCGATCTATTACATCGGCTTCCACCTTTACGGCAGTAGTCCTCTCTATTGACAGGGATTCATGAGTAACAGGCGGGAACTGATATAATGGAGCCGGTGCAAAGGCAGGAGCGATGTGTATTCAAACGAAACGTGAATCCCCATAAGGTGCACGTATATCGGTCCAGCCTTGAGCCGCCGATTGGCACCCGATCTATTACCTCGGCCTCCAACTTTACGGCAGTAGTCCTCTCTATTGACAGGGATTCATGAGTAACAGGCGGGAACTGATATAATGGAGCCGGTGCAAAGGCAGGAGCGATGTGTATTCAAACAGAACGTGAATGCCCATGAGGTGCACGTATATCGGTCCAGCCTAGAGCCGCCGATTGGCACCCGATCTATTACCTCGGCCTCCACCTTTACGGCAGTGTCCTCTCTTTTGACAGGGATTCATGAGTAACAGGCGGGAACTGATATAATAGAGCCGGTGCAAAGGCAGGAGCGATGTGTATTCAAACGGAACGTGAATGCCCATGAGGTGCACGTATATCGGTCCAGCCTTGAGCCGCCGATTGGCACCCGATCTATTACCTCGGCATCCACCTTTACGGCAGTAGTCCTCTCTATTGACAGGGATTCATGAGTAACAGGCGGGAACTGATATAATGGAGCCGGTGCAAAGGCATGAGCGATGTGTATTCAAACGAAACGTGAATCCCCATAAGGTGCACGTATATCGGTCCAGCCTTGAGCCGCCAATTGGCACCCGATCTATTACCACAGCCTCCAACTTTACGGCAGTAGTCCTCTCTATTGACAGGTATTCATGAGTAACAGGCGGGAACTGATATAATGGAGCCGGTGCAAAGGCAGAAGCGATGTGTATTTAAACGAAACGTGAATGCCCATAAGGTGCACGTATATCGGTCCAGCCTTGAGCCGCCCATTGGCACCCGATCTATTACCTCGGCCTCCACCTTTACGGCAGTAGTCCTCTCTATTGACAGGGATTCATGAGTAACAGGCGGGAACTGATATAATGGAGCCGGTGCAAAGGCAGGAAGGATGTGTATTCAAACGAAACGTGAATGCCCATGAGGTGCATGTATATCGGTCCAGCCTTGAGCCGCCGATTGGCACCCGATCTATTACCTCGGCCTCCACCTTTACGGCAGTAGTCCTCTCTATTGACAGAGATTCATGAGTAACAGGCGGGAACTAATAAAATGGAGCCGGTGCAAAGGCAGGAGCGATGTGTATTCAAACGAAACGTGAATGCCCATAAAGTGCACGTATATCGGTCCAGCCTTGAGCCGCCGATTGGCACCCGATCTAATACCTCGGCCTCCACCTTTACGGCAGTAGTCCTCTCTATTGACAGGGATTCATGAGTAACAGGCGGGAACTGATATAATGGAGCCGGTGCAAAGGCAGGAGCGATGTGTATTCAAACAGAACGTGAATGCCCATGAGGTGCACGTATATCGGTCCAGCCTTGAGCTGCCGATTGGCACCCGATCTATTACCACGGCCTCCACCTTTACGGCAGTAGTCCTCTCTATTGACATGGATTCATGAGTAACAGGAGGGAACTGATATAATAGAGCCGGTGCAAAGGTAGAAGCGATGTGTATTCAAACGGAACGTGAATGCCCATGAGGTGCACGTATATCGGTCCAGCCTAGAGTCGCCGATTGGCACCCGATCTATTACCTCGACCTCCACCTTTACGGCAGTAGTCCTCTCTGTTGACGGGGATTCATGAGTAACAGGCGGGAACTGATATAAATGAGCCGGTGCAAAGGCAGGAGCGATGTGTATTCAAACGGAACGTGAATGCCCATAAGGTGCACGTATATCAGTCCAGCCTTGAGCCGCCGATTGGCACCTGATCTATTACCTCGGCCTAAAACTTTACGGCAGTAGTCCTCTCTATTGACAGGGATTCATGAGTAACAGGCGGGAACTGATATAATGGAGCCGGTGCAAAGGCAGGAGCGATGTGTATTCAAACGGAACGTAAATGCCCATGAGGTGCACGTATATCGGTCCAGCCTAGAGCCGCCGATTGGCACCCGATCTATTACCTCGGCCTCCACCTTTATGGCAGTTGTCCTCACTGTTGACGGGGATTCATGAGTAACAGGCGGGAACCGATATAATGGAGCCAGTGCAAAGGCAGGAGCGATGTGTATTCAAACAGAACGTGAATGCCCATGCGGTGCATGTATATCGGTCCAGCCTAGAGCCGCCGATTGGCACCCGATCTATTACCTCGGACTCCATCTTTACGGCAGTAGTCCTCTCTTTTGACTGGGATTCATGAGTAACAGGCGGGAACTGATATAATGGAGCCGGTGCAAAGGCAGGAGCGATGTGTATTCAAACGGAACGTGAATGCCCATGAGGTGCACGTATATCGGTCCAGCCTAGAGCCGCCGATTGGCACCCGATCTATTACCTCGGCCTCCACCTTTACGGCAGTAGTCCTCTCTATTGACAGGGATTCATGAGTAACAGGCGGGAACTGATATAATGGAGCCGGTGCAAAGGCAGGAGCGATAGGTATTCAAACGGAACGTGAATGCCCATTAGGTGCACGTATATCAGTCCAGCCTAGAGCCACCGATTGGCACCCAATCTATTAACTCAGCCTCCACCTTTACGGAAGTAGTCCTCTCTATTGACAGGGATTCATGAGTAACAGGCGGGAACTGATATAATGGAGCCGGTGCAAAGGCAGGAGCGATGTGTATTCAAACGGAACGTGAATGCCCATGAGGAGCACGTATATCGGTCCAGCCTAGAGCCGCCGATTGGCACCCGCTCTATTACCTCAGCCTCCACCTTTACGGCAGTAGTCCTATTATTGACAGGGATTCATGAGTAACAGGCGGGAACTGATATAATGGAGCCGGTGCAAAGGCAGGAGCGATGTGTATTCAAACGAAACGTGAATGCCCATAAGGTGCACGTATCTCAGTCCAGCCTTGAGCCACCGATTGGCACCCGATCTATTACCTCGGCCTCCACCTTTACGGCAGTAGTCCTCTCTATTGACAAGGATTCATGAGTAACAGGCGGGAACTGATATAATGGAGCCGGTGCAAAGGCAGGAGCGATGTGTATTCAAACGAATCATGAATGCCCATGAGGTGCACGTATATCGGTCTAGCCTTGAGCCGCCGATTGGCACATGATCTATTACCTCGGCCTCCACCTTTACGGCAGTAGTCCTCTCTATTGACAGGGAGTCATGAGTAACAGGCGCGAACTGATATAATGGAGCCGGTGCAAAGGCAGGAGCGATGTGTATTCAAACAGAACGTGAATGCCCATGAGGTGCACGTATATCGGTCCAGCCTTGAGCCGTCGATTGGCACCCGATCTATTACCTCAGCTTCCACCTTTACGGCAGTAGTCCTCTCTATTGACAGGGATTCATGAGTAACAGGCGGGAACTGATATAATCGAGCCGGTGCAAAGGCATGAGCGATGTGTATTCAAACGGAACGTGAATGCCCATGAGGTGCACGTATATCGGTCCAGCCTTGAGCCGCCGATTGGCACCCGATCTATTACCTCGGCCTCCACCTTTACGGCAGTAGTCCTCTCTATTGACAGGGATTCATGAGTAACAGGCGGGAACTGATATAATGGAGCCGGTGCAAAGGCAGGAGCGATGTGTATTCAAATGAAACGTGAATCCCCATAAGGTGCACGTATATCGGTCCAGCCTTGAGCCGCCGATTGGCACCCGATCTATTACCTCGGCCTCCAACTTTACGTCAGTAGTCCTCTCTATTGACAGGGATTCATGAGTAACAGGCGGGAACTGATATAATGGAGCCGGTGCAAAGGCAGGAGCGATGTGTATTCAAACAGAACGTGAATGCCCATGAGGTGCACGTATATCGTTCCAGCCTAGAGCCGCCGATTGGCACCCGATCTATTACCTCGGCCTCCACCTTTACGGCAGTGTCCTCTCTTTTGACAGGGATTCATGAGTAACAGGCGGGAACTGATATAATAGAGCCGGTGCAAAGGCAGGAGCGATGTGTATTCAAACGGAACGTGAATGCCCATGAGGTGCACGTATATCGGTCCAGCCTTGAGCCGCCGATTGGCACCCGATCTATTACCTCGGCATCCACCTTTACGGCAGTAGTCCTCTCTATTGACAGGGATTCATGAGTAACAGGCGGGAACTGATATAATGGAGCCGGTGCAAAGGCATGAGCGATGTGTATTCAAACGAAACGTGAATCCCCATAAGGTGCACGTATATCGGTCCAGCCTTGAGCCGCCGATTGGCACCCGATCTATTACCACAGCCTCCAACTTTACGGCAGTAGTCCTCTCTATTGACAGGTATTCATGAGTAACAGGCGGGAACTGATATAATGGAGCCGGTGCAAAGGCAGGAGCGATGTGTATTTAAACGAAACGTGAATGCCCATAAGGTGCACGTATATCGGTCCAGCCTTGAGCTGCCCATTGGCACCCGATCTATTACCTCGGCCTCCACCTTTACGGCAGTAGTCCTCTCTATTGACAGGGATTCATGAGTAACAGGCGGGAACTGATATAATGGAGCCGGTGCAAAGGCAGGAAGGATGTGTATTCAAACGAAACGTTAATGCCCATGAGGTGCATGTATATCGGTCCAGCCTTGAGCCGCCGATTGGCACCCGATCTATTACCTCGGCCTCCACCTTTACGGCAGTAGTCCTCTCTATTGACAGAGATTCATGAGTAACAGGCGGGAACTAATAAAATGGAGCCGGTGCAAAGGCAGGAGCGATGTGTATTCAAACGAAACGTGAATGCCCATAAAGTGCACGTATATCGGTCCAGCCTTGAGCCGCCGATTGGCACCCGATCTAATACCTCGGCCTCCACCTTTACGGCAGTAGTCCTCTCTATTGACAGGGATTCATGAGTAACATGCGGGAACTGATATAATGGAGCCGGTGCAAAGGCAGGAGCGATGTGTATTCAAACGGAACGTGAATGCCCATGAGGTGCACGTATATCGGTCCAGCCTTGAGCTGCCGATTGGCACCCGATCTATTACCACGGCCTCCACCTTTACGGCAGTAGTCCTCTCTATTGACATGGATTCATGAGTAACAGGAGGGAACTGATATAATAGAGCCGGTGCAAAGGTAGGAGCGATGTGTATTCAAACGGAACGTGAATGCCCATGAGGTGCACGTATATCGGTCCAGCCTAAAGTCGCCGATTGGCACCCGATCTATTACTTCGACCTCCACCTTTACGGCAGTAGTCCTCTCTGTTGACGGGGATTCATGAGTAACAGGCGGGAACTGATATAAATGAGCCGGTGCAAAGGCAGGAGCGATGTGTATTCAAACGGAACGTGAATGCCCATAAGGTGCACGTATATCAGTCCAGCCTTGAGCCGCCGATTGGCACCCGATCTATTACCTCGGCCTCCACCTTTACGGCAGTAGTCCTCTCTATTGACAGGGATTCATGAGTAACAGGCGGGAAAAGATATAATGGAGCCGGTGCAAAGGCAAGAGCGATGTGTATTCAAACGGAACGTGAATGCCCAAGAGGTGCACGTATATCGGTCCAGCCTTGAGCCGTAGATTGGCACCCGATCTATTACCTCGGCCTCCACCTTTACGGCAGTAGTCCTCTCTATTGACAGGGATTCATGAGTAACAGGTGGGAACTGATATAATGGAGCCGGTGCAAAGGCAGGAGCGATGTGTATTCAAACGAAACGTGAATCCCCATAAGGTGCACGTATATCGGTCCAGCCTTGAGCCGCCGATTGGCACCCGATCTATTACCTCGGCCTCCACCTTTACGGCAGTAGTCCTCTCTACTGACAGGGATTCATTAGTAATAGGCGGGAACTGATATAATGGAGCCGGTGCAAAGGCAGGAGCGATGTGTATTCAAACGGAACGTGAATGCCCATGAGGTGCACGTATATCGGTCCAGCCTTGAGCCGTCGATTGGCACCCGATCTATTACCTCGGCCTCAACCTTTACGGCAGTAGTCCTCTCTATTGACAGGGATTCATGAGTAACAGGCGGGAACTGATATAATAGAGCCGGTGCAAAGGTAGGAGCGATGTGTATTCAAACGGAATGTGAATGCCCATTAGGTGCTCGTATATCGGTCCAGCCTTGAGCCGCCGATTGGCACCCGATCTATTACCTCGCCCTCCATCTTTACGCAGTAGTCCTCTCTATTGACATGGATTCATGAGTAACAGACGGGAACTGATATAATGGAGCCGGTGCAAAGGCAGGAGCGATGTGTATTCAAACGAAACGTGAATCCCCATAAGGTGCACGTATATCGGTCCAGCCTTGAGCCGCCGATTGGCACCCGATCTATTACCTCAGCCTCCAACTTTACGGCAGTAGTCCTCTCTATTGACAGGGATTCATGAGTAACAGGCGGGAACTGATATAATGGAGCCGGTGCAAAGGGAGGAGCGATGTGTATTCAAACAGAACGTGAATGCCCATGAGGTGCACGTATATCGGTCCAGCCTAGAGCCGCCGATTGGCACCCGATCTATTACCTCGGCCTCCACCTTTACGGCAGTAGTCCTCTCTATTGACAGGGATTCATGAGTAACAGGCGGGAACTGATATAATGGAGCCGGTGCAAAGGCAGGAGCAATGTGTATTCAAACGGAACGTGAATGCCCATGAGGTGCACGTATATCGGTCCAGCTTTGAGTCGCCGATTGGCACCCGATCTATTACCTCGGCCTCCACCTTTACGGCAGTAGTCATCTTTATTGACAGGGATTCATCTGTAAAAGGCGGGAACTAATATAATGGGGCCGGTGCAAAGGCATGAGCGATGTGTATTTAAACGAAACGTGAATGCCCATAAGGTGCACGTATATCGGTCCAGCCTTGAGCCGCCGATTGGCACCCGATCTATTACCTCGGCCTCCACCTTTACGGCAGTAGTCCTCTCTATTGACAGGGATTCATGAGTAACAGGCGGGAACTGATATAATGGAGCCGGTGCAAAGGCGGGAAGGATGTGTATTCAAACGAAACGTGAATGCCCATGAGGTGCATGTATATCGGTCCTGCCTTGAGCCGCCGATTGGCACCCGATCTATTACCTCGGCGTCCACCTTTACGGCAGTAGTCCTCTCTATTGACAGGGATTCATAAGTAACAGGCGGGAACTAATATAATGGAGCCGGTGCAAAGGCAGGAGCGATGTGTATTCAAACGAAACGTGAATGCCCATAAAGTGCACGTATATCGGTCCAGCCTTGAGCCACCGATTTGCACCCGATCTATTACCTCGGCCTCCACCTTTACGGCAGTAGTCCTCTCTATTGACAGGGATTCATGAGTAACAGGTGGGAACTGATATAATGGAGCCGGTGCAAAGGCAGGAGCGATGTGTATTCAAACGGAACGTGAATGCCCATGAGGTGCACGTATATCGGTCCAGCCTTGAGCCGCCGATTGGCACCCGATCTATTACCTCGGCCTCCAACTTTACGGCAGTAGTCCTCTCTATTGACAGGGATTCATGAGTAACAGGCGGGAACTGATATAATGGAGCCGGTGCAAAGGCAGGAGCGATGTGTATTCAAACGGAACGTGAATGCCCATGAGGTGCACGTATATCGGTCCAGCCTAGAGCCGCCGATTGGCACTCGATCTATTACCTCGACCTCCACCTTTACGGCAGTAGTCCTCTCTGTTGATGGGGATTCATGAGTAACAGGCGGGAACTGATATAATGGAGCCGGTACAAAGGCAGGAGCGATGTGTATTCAAACGGAACGTGAATGCCCATAAGGTGCACGTATATCAGTCCAGCCTTGAGCCGCCGATTGGCACCTGATCTATTACCTCGGCCTCCACCTTTACGGTAGTAGTCCTCTCTATTGACAGGGATTCATGAGTAACAGGCGGGAACTGATATAATGGAGCCGGTGCAAAGGCAGGAGCGATGTGTATTCAAACGAAACGTGAATCCCAATAAGGTGCACGTATATCGGTCCAGCCTTGAGCCGCCGATTGGCACCCGATCTATTACCTCGGCATCCACCTTTACGGCAGTAGTCATCTCTAGTGACAGGGATTCATGAGTAACAGGCGCGAACTGATATAATGGAGCCGGTGCAAAGGCAGGAGCGATGTGTATTCAAACGAAACGTGAATCCCCATAAGGTGCTCGTATATCGGTCCAGCCTTGAGCCGCCGATTGGCACCCGATCTATTA
This sequence comes from Scilla litardierei, assembly GCA_030789695.1. Taxonomy (NCBI): domain Eukaryota; kingdom Viridiplantae; phylum Streptophyta; class Magnoliopsida; order Asparagales; family Asparagaceae; genus Scilla; species Scilla litardierei. The sequence goes on from CM061142.1 coordinate 389,237,417, forward strand.
CCTCATCCTCCACCTTTACGGCAGTAGTCCTCTCTACTGACAGGGATTCATGAGTAACAGGCGGGAACTGATATAATGGAGCCGGTGCAAAGGCAGGAGTGATGTGTATTCAAACAGAACGTGAATGCCCATGAGGTGCACGTATATCGGTCCAGCCTTGAGCTGCCAATTGGCACCCGATCTTTTACTTCGGCCTCCAACTTTACGGCAGTAGTTCTCTCTATTGACAGGGATTCATGAGTAACAGGCGGGAACTGATATAATGGAGCCAGTGCAAAGGCAGGAGCGATGTGTATTCAAACGGAACGTAAATGCCCATGAGGTGCACGTATATCGGTCCAGCCTAGAGCCACCGATTGGCACCCGATCTATTACCTCGGCCTCCACCTTTACGGCAGTAGTCCTCTCTATTGACAGGGATTCATGAGTAACAGGCGGGAACTGATATAAAGGAGCCGGTGCAAAGGCAGGAGCGATGTGTATTCAAACGGAACGTGAATGCCCATGAGGTGCACGTATATTGGTCCAGCCTTGAGCCGCCGATTGGCACCCGATCTATTACCTCGGCCTCCAACTTTACGGCAGTAGTCCTCTCTATTGACAGGGATTCATGAGTAATAGGCGGGAACTGATATAATGGAGCCGGTGCAAAGGCAGGAGCGATGTGTATTCAAACGGAACGTGAATGCCCATGAGGTGCACGTATATCGGTCCAGCCTAGAGCCGCCGATTGGCAATCGATCTATTACCTCGACCTCCACCTTTACGGCAGTAGTCCTCTCTGTTGACGGGGATTCATGAGTAACAGGCGGGAACTGATATAATGGAGCCGGTGCAAAGGCAGGAGCGATGTGTATTCAAACGGAACGTGAATGCCCATAAGGTGCACGTATATCAGTCCAGCCTTGAGCCGCCGATTGGCACCCGATCTATTACCTCGGCCTCCACCTTTACGGCAGTAGTCCTCTCTATTGACAGGGATTCATGAGTAACAGGCGGGAACTGATATAATGGAACCGGTGCAAAGGCTGGAGCGATGTGTATTCAAACGAAACGTGAATCCCCATAAGGTGCACGTATATCGGTCCAGCCTTGAGCCGCCGATTGGCACCCGATCTATTACCTCGGCATCCACCTTTACGGCAGTAGTCATCTCTAGTGACAGGGATTCATGAGTAACAGGCGCGAACTGATATAATGGAGCCGGTGCAAAGGCATGAGCGATGTGTATTCAAACGAAACGTGAATACCCATAAGGTGCACGTATATCGGTCCAGCCTTGAGCCGCCGATTGGCACCCGATCTATTACCTCGCCTCCAACTTTACGGCAGTAGTCCTCTCTATTGACAGGGATTCATGAGTAACAGGCGGGAACTGATATAATGGAGCCGGTGCAAAGGCAGGAGCGATGTGTATTCAAACAGAACGTGAATGCCCATGAGGTGCACGTATATCGGTCCAGCCTAGAGCCGCCGATTGGCACCCGATCTATTACCTCGGCCTCCACCTTTACGGCAGTGTCCTCTCTATTGACAGGGATTCATGAGTAACAGGCGGGAACTGATATAATAGAGCCGGTGCAAAGGCAGGAGCGATGTGTATTCAAACGGAACGTGAATGCCCATGAGGTGCACGTATATCGGTCCAGCCTTGAGCCGCCGATTGGCACCCGATCTATTACCTCGGCATCCACCTTTACGGCAGTAGTCCTCTCTATTGACAGGGATTCATGAGTAACAGGCGGGAACTGATATAATGGAGCCGGTGCAAAGGCAGGAGCGATGTGTATTCAAACGGAACGTGAATGCCCATGAGGTGCACGTATATCGGTCCAGCCTTGAGCCGCCGATTGGTACCCGATCTATTACCTCGGCCTCCAACTTTACGGCAGTAGTCCTCTCTATTGACAGGGATTCATGAGTAACAGGCGGGAACTGATATAATGGAGCCGGTGCAAAGGCAGGAGCGATGTGTATTCAAACAGAACGTGAATGCCCATGAGGTGCACGTATATCGGTCCAGCCTTGAGCCACCGATTGGAACCCGATCTATTACCTCGGCCTCCACCTTTACGGCAGTAGTCCTCTCTATTGACAGGGATTCATGAGTAAAAGGCGGGAACTTATATAATTGAGCCGGTGCAAAGGCAGGAGCGATGTGTATTCGAACGAAACGTGAATGCCCATAAGGTGCACGTATATCGGTCCAGCCTTGAGCCGCCGATTGGCACCCGATCTATTACCTCGGCCTCCATCTTTACGGCAGTAGTCCTCTCTATTGACAGGGATTCATGAGTAACAGGCGGGAACTGATATAATGGAGCCGGTGCAAAGGCAGGAGCGATGTGTATTCAAACGGAACATGAATGCCCATGAGGAGCATGTATATCGGTCCAGCCTTGAGCCGCCGATTGGCACCCGATCTATTACCTCGGCCTCCACCTTTACGGCTGTAGTCCTCTCTATTGACCGGGATTCATGAGTAACAGGCGGGAACTGATATAATGGAGCCGGTGCAAAGGCAGGAGCGATGTGTATTCAAACGGAACGTAAATGCCTATGAGGTGCCCGTATATCGGTCCAGCCTAGACCCGCTGATTGGCACCCGATCTATTACCTCGGCCTCCATCTTTACGGCAGTTGTCCTCTCTGTTGACGGGGATTCATGAGTAACAGGCGGGAACTGATATAATGGAGCCGGTGCAAAGGCAGGAGCGATGTGTATTCAAACGGAACGTGAATGCCCATGAGGTGCACGTATATCGGTCCAGCCTTGAGCCGCCGATTGGCACCCGATCTATTACCTCGGGCTCCACCTTTACGGCAGTAGTCCTCGCTATTGACAGGGATTCATGAGTAACAGACGCGAACTGATATAATGGAGCCGGTGCAAAGGCAGGAGCGATGTGTATTCAAACGGAACGTAAATGCCCATGAGGTGCACGTATATCGGTCCAGCCTAGAGCCGCCGATTGGCACCCGATCTATTACCTCGGCCTCCACCTTTACGGCAGTAGTCCTCTCTATTGACAGGGATTCATGAGTAACAGGCGGGAACTGATATAATGGAGCCGGTGCAAAGGCAGGAGCGATGTGTATTCAAACGAAACGTGAATGCCCATGAGGTGCACGTATATCGGTCCAGCCTGGAGCCACCGATTGGCACCCGATCTATTACCTCGGCCTCCACCTTTACGGCAGTAGTCCTCTCTATTGACAGGGATTCATGAGTAACAGGCGGGAACTGATATAATGGAGCCGGTGCAAAGGCAGGAGCGATGTGTATTCAAACGGAACGTGAATGCCCATGAGGTGCACGTATATCGGTCCAACCTTGAGCCGCCGATTGGCACCCGATCTATTACCTCGGCCTCCAACTTTACGGCAGTAGTCCTCTCTATTGACAGGGATTCATGAGTAACAGGCGGGAACTTATATATTCGAGCCGGTGCAAAGGCAGGAGCGATGTGTATTCAAACGGAACGTGAATGCCCATGAGGTGCACGTATATCGTTCCAGCCTTGAGCCGCCGATTGGCACCCGATCTATTACCTCGGCCTCCAACTTTACGGCAGTAGTCCTCTCTATTGACAGGGATTCATGAGTAACAGGCGGGAACTGATATAATGGAGCCGGTGCAAAGGCAGGAGCGATGTGTATTCAAACGGAACGTGAATGCCCATGAGGTGCACGTATATCGGTCCAGCCTAGAGCCGCCGATTGGCACTCGATCTATTACCTCGACCTCCACCTTTACGGCAGTAGTCCTCTCTGTTGACGGGGATTCATGAGTAACAGGCGGGAACTGATATAATGGAGCCGGTGCAAAGGCAGGAGCGATGTGTATTCAAACGGAACGTGAATGCCCATAAGGTGCACGTATATCAGTCCAGCCTTGAGCCGCCGATTGGCACCCGATCTATTACCTCGGCCTCCACCTTTACGGTAGTAGTCCTCTCTATTGACATGGATTCATGAGTAACAGGCGGGAACTGATATAATGGAGCCGGTGCAATGGCAGGAGCGATGTGTATTCAAACGAAACGTGAATCCCCATAAGGTGCACGTATATCGGTCCAGCCTTGAGCCGCCGATTGGCACCCGATCTATTACCTCGGCATCCACCTTTACGGCAGTAGTCATCTCTAGTGACAGGGATTCATGAGTAACAGGCGCGAACTGATATAATGGAGCCGGTGCAAAGGCAGGAGTGATGTGTATTCAAACGAAACGTGAATCCCCATAAGGTGCTCGTATATCGGTCCAGCCTTGACCGCCGATTGGCACCCGATTTATTACCTCGGCCTCCACCTTTACGGCAGTAGTCCTCTCTACTGACAGGGATTCATGAGTAACAGGCGGGAACTGATATAATGGAGCCGGTGCAAAGGCAGGAGTGATGTGTATTCAAACAGAACGTGAATGCCCATGAGGTGCACGTATATCGGTCCACCCTTGAGCTGCCAATTGGCACCCGATCTATTACTTCGGCCTCCAACTTTACGGCAGTAGTCCTCTCTATTGACAGGGATTCATGAGTAACAGGCGGGAACTGATATAATGGAGCCAGTGCAAAGGCAGGAGCGATGTGTATTCAAACGGAACGTAAATGCCCATGAGGTGCACGTATATCGGTCCAGCCTAGAGCCACCGATTGGCACCCGATCTATTACCTCGGCCTCCACCTTTACGGCAGTAGTCCTCTCTATTGACAGGGATTCATGAGTAACAGGCGGGAACTGATATAATGGAGCCGGTGCAAAGGCAGGAGCGATGTGTATTCAAACGGAACGTGAATGCCCATGAGGTGCACGTATATCGGTCCAGCCTTGAGCCGCCGATTGGCACCCGATCTATTACCTCGGCCTCCAACTTTACGGCAGTAGTCCTCTCTATTGACAGGGATTCATGAGTAACAGGCGGGAACTGATATAATGGAGCCGGTGCAAAGGCAGGAGCGATGTGTATTCAAACGGAACGTGAATGCCCATGAGGTGCACGTATATCGGTCCAGCCTAGAGCCGCCGATTGGCAATCGATCTATTACCTCGACCTCCACCTTTACGGCAGTAGTCCTCTCTGTTGACGGGGATTCATGAGTAACAGGCGGGAACTGATATAATGGAGCCGGTGCAAAGGCAGGAGCGATGTGTATTCAAACGGAACGTGAATGCCCATAAGGTGCACGTATATCAGTCCAGCCTTGAGCCGCCGATTGGCACCCGATCTATTACCTCGGCCTCCACCTTTACGGCAGTAGTCCTCTCTATTGACAGGGATTCATGAGTAACATGCGGGAACTGATATAATGGAGCCGGTGCAAAGGCAGGAGCGATGTGTATTCAAACGAAACGTGAATCCCCATAAGGTGCACGTATATCAGTCCAGCCTTGAGCCGCCGATTGGCACCCGATCTATTACCTCGGCATCCACCTTTACAGCAGTAGTCATCTCTAGTGACAGGGATTCATGAGTAACAGGCGCGAATTGATATGATGGAGCCGGTGCAAAGGCAGGAGCGATGTGTATTCAAACGAAACGTGAATCCCCATAAGGTGCTCGTATATCGGTCCAGCCTTGAGCCGCCGATTGGCACCCGATCTATTACCTCGGCCTCCACCTTTACGGCAGTAGTCCTCTCTACTGACAGGGATTCATGAGTAACAGGCGGGAACTGATATAATGGAGCCGGTGCAAAGGCAGGAGTGATGTGTATTCAAACAGAACGTGAATGCCCATGAGGTGCACGTATATCGGTCCAGCCTTGAGCTGCCAATTGGCACCCGATCTATTACCTCGGCCTCCAACTTTACGGCAGTAGTCCTCTCTATTGACAGGGATTCATGAGTAACAGGCGGGAACTGATATAATGGAGCCAGTGCAAAGGCAGGAGCGATGTGTATTCAAACGGAACGTAAATGCCCATGAGGTGCACGTATATCGGTCCAGCCTAGAGCCACCGATTGGCACCCGATCTATTACCTCGGCCTCCACCTTTACGGCAGTAGTCCTCTCTATTGACAGGGATTCATGAGTAACAGGCGGGAACTGATATAATGGAACCGGTGCAAAGGCAGGAGCGATGTGTATTCAAACGGAACGTGAATGCCCATGAGGTGCACGTATATCGGTCCAGCCTTGAGCCGCCGATTGGCACCCGATCTATTACCTCGGCCTCCACCTTTACGGCAGTAGTCCTCTCTATTGACAGGGATTCATGAGTAACAGGCGGGAACTGATATAATGGAGCCGGTGCAAAGGCAGGAGCGATGTGTATTCAAACGGAACGTGAATGCCCATGAGGTGCACGTATATCGGTCCAGCCTTGAGCCACCGATTGGCACCCGATCTATTACCTCGGCCTCCACCTTTACGGCAGTAGTCCTCTCTATTGACAGGGATTCATGAGTAAAAGGCGGGAACTTATATAATTGAGCCGGTGCAAAGGCAGGAGCGATGTGTATTCAAACGAAACGTGAATGCCCATAAGGTGTACGTATATCGGTCCAGCCTTGAGCCGCCGATTGGCACCCGATCTATTACCTCGGCCTCCATCTTTACGGCAGTAGTCCTCTCTATTGACAGGGATTCATGAGTAACAGGCGGGAACTGATATAATGGAGCCGGTGCAAAGGCAGGAGCGATGTGTATTCAAACGGAACGTGAATGCCCATGAGGTGCACGTATATCGGTCCAGCCTTGAGCCGCCGATTGGCACCCGATCTATTACCTCGGCCTCCACCTTTACGGCTGTAGTCCTCTCTATTGACAGGGATTCATGAGTAACAGGCGGGAACTGATATAATGGAGCCGGTGCAAAGGCAGGAGCGATGTGTATTCAAACGGAACGTAAATGCCCATGAGGTGCACGTATATCGGTCCAGCCTAGACCCGCTGATTGGCACCCGATCTATTACCTCGGCCTCCACCTTTACGGCAGTTGTCCTCTCTGTTGACGGGGATTCATGAGTAACAGGCGGGAACTGATATAATGGAGCCGGTGCAAAGGCAGGAGCGATGTGTATTCAAACGGAACGTGAATGCCCATGAGGTGCACGTATATCGGTCCAGCCTTGAGCCGCCGATTGGCACCCGATCTATTACCTCGGGCTCCACCTTTACGGCAGTAGTCCTCGCTATTGACAGGGATTCATGAGTAACAGACGCGAACTGATATAATGGAGCCGGTGCAAAGGCAGGAGCGATGTGTATTCAAACGGAACGTAAATGCCCATGAGGTGCACGTATATCGGTCCAGCCTAGAGCCGCCGATTGGCACCCGATCTATTACCTCGGCCTCCACCTTTACGGCAGTAGTCCTCTCTATTGACAGGGATTCATGAGTAACAGGCGGGAACTGATATAATGGAGCCGGTGCAAAGGCAGGAGCGATGTGTATTCAAACGAAACGTGAATGCCCATGAGGTGCACGTATATCGGTCCAGCCTTGAGCCACCGATTGGCACCCGATCTATTACCTCGGCCTCCACCTTTACGGCAGTAGTCCTCTCTATTGACAGGGATTCATGAGTAACAGGCGAGAACTGATAAAATGGAGCCGGTGCAATGGCAGGAGCGATGTGTATTCAAACGGAACGTGAATGCCCATGAGGTGCACGTATATCGGTCCAGCCTTGAGCCGCCGATTGGCACCCGATCTATTACCTCGGCCTCCAACTTTACGGCAGTAGTCCTCTCTATTGACAGGGATTCATGAGTAACAGGCGGGAACTTATATAATGGAGCCGGTGCAAAGGCCGGAGCGATGTGTATTCAAACGGAACGTGAATGCCCATGAGGTGCACGTATATCGGTCCAGCCTAGAGCCGCCGATTGGCACCCGATCTATTACCTCGGCCTCCACCTTTAAGGCAGTAGTCCTCTCTATTGACAGGGATTCATGAGTAACAGGCGGGAACTGATATAATGGAGCCGGTGCAAAGGCAGGAGCGATGTGTATTCAAACGGAACGTGATTGCCCATGAGGTGCACGTATATAGGTCCAGCCTAGAGCCGCCGATTGGCACCCGATCTATTACCTCAGCCTCCACCTTTACGGCAGTAGTCCTCTTTATTGACAGAGATTCATGAGTAACAGGCGGGAACTGATATAATGGAGCCGGTGCAAAGGCAGGAGCGATGTGTATTCAAACGGAACGTGAATGCCCATGAGGTGCATGTATATCGGTCCAGCCTAGAGCCGCCGATTGGCACCCGATCTATTACCTCGGCCTCCACCTTTACGACAATAGTTCTCTCTATTGACAAGGATTCATCAGTAACAGGCGGGAACTGATGTAACAACTGATTTTCATGTATCTGGATTTAATATAATATAATATTTGTTTTGGTGGATTTTCTCCTCATGCGTGGTTTTCGTCTCCGTAGCTTTCGTTTTCGATTGTTTCGTCGTGTTTTCTCGTTTCTTCTTAGGATCGTCGATTTCGAAGTACGTCATTCGTGACGGGCTTCATAACGGTCATATCTAACTATTAGATCAAGCCTAGGAGTCTTAGTAATCGATCCCGGGGCCCCGCGCTCCGTATCGGAACTTTTGGTGCTCATTAGCCGGTATAAGAAGGGGCACCGACCGACTAGATGACGATCCAGTCGGTCGGCAATCCTTCTTGGACCGACTAGTTTGCTTTCTAAATTTCTCAGGAGTTACTGTTTGCTCTTAGTCGGTCTAAGAACGTTCATCGACCGACTAGATGATAAACTAGTCGGTCAGTACTTGTTCATGGACCGACGAATTCTTAGTTCAGGTTTTCGACTGGAGCTACTGTTTACACTTAGTCGGTCTGCGTTTGTCAACCGACCGACTAGTTCTCAAACTAGTCGGTCAGCAATTGTTCTTTGACCGACTAAGCAGTGCAGGAAACCCTAGTTTTGCCCTAGCCGCCAGCTCAACCTATAAATACCCAACCCAAACGTTTTCATCTTCTCCAACACGACCCTAAGCCCTAGTTTCTTCCCCTCTAAGCCCCCATCTTCCTCCAAGCTCCAATCCTTCATTCCAAGCCCTAAATCCATCATCCAATCCATCCATCTACTCTATCTACTTCTCATCTTCCCCAAATCTCCATCAAAACCCATCAAACCCCAAAATCCCCCAAAACCCTAGTTTCCCCAAACTTCTTCATTTGCTTCCAGATCTGATCCTAGGGTTCCCCGGAGTGTTTCTTCCGTCTCCTCTCGGTAAGAAATCGATCTACCGTTGTTTTTATAACTTATTTATAATTTTATGAAACCCTAATAATATTTCATGTTGTTTGATGACTGGTTTCCCGTAACAGCGATTTCCCCGTGGTTTGGCATCCGTGTGACGACGTGGTCGTCATCCCCGGTGCTAGGCAAGTGAAACTTGCCACTTAGGATTTAGGCCATGTTTTAGGCCATTACTCTGCTTTAGCGTAAAAGAGACTAGACGGTGAAATGATAGCCGCCTAGACGCCTGCTCGATCTAGTTTGACAACGAAACTAGATCCGTCACCTCAAATGATCTAGCTTGACAACGAAGCTAGAATCCAACCCATTTAATTTGTTGTTCACACATATTAAACTGCCATGTTTAAATTCAATTAACGGTACGCGAATATGTTCATATCATTGCATTTTGCCTGTCACGTTTAAATTCAATTAACGGTACGCAATCATTTGTTCATGTCATTGCATAGTGATTAATCATTGTGATTGTGTAGCACACGCTACAATATTATAATCCTGGCTCGTGTTCCAGAAGCGAGCGTTGGAAACCCCAACGCTCGGATACCGGCTAGGCACCCACTTTTCGTGGGCACAACCCTATGCCAATTACACTTCCTGGCCCGTGATCCAGAAGCGAGCAAATGCTCGATACACGTAGGGGTGGGGTAAGAGATATGCGTCATCAGAGCACGAGATGGCCTGATCCGCCACTCCAGCCTGCAGGCGAAATCTCTAGAGTGTAAGTGAGTAAGAGATATGCGTCACCAGAGCACGAGATGGCCTGATCCGCCACTCCAGCCTGCAGGCGAAATCTCTAGTGTTTAAGTGATTAACAGTGATAAGTGATAAATGATAAGTGATTAGTGATTTGGTAGCTTTTGCTACATTGTGCATGCTTGTCTACTTTAAACTGTTGCATCATACTTAACTGCCATGTCATTGCTTAATACTATAACTGCTAGGTTGCTAGTTTACCTTTCTTTCGGTTTCCTTGCCCAAGTCTTTTAGACTTGCTGACATGTGCCCCTTTCTCTTTTGGGTGACGCATGTTAGACCCTGAGCCTGAGTTGCTTGCTGAGGGTGAGGTGTTTGCGGACGCCGAGCTTGAGCCCGTGTTTGGCGGGGAGTGCGTGGGCACTGGGACCAGTCCTAGTGTCTCCGTTGTGTTTTACTTTTGTTAGACAGTTGTTTGTTATCGGTGCGTAGCACCTATACTTTGTCGTTGTTGCTTTTGTTGGCCTTGTTCTGGGCCTTGGACTCTTTTCTTTTAGCCTGGTGGCTTTTCTGGTTGTTGGACTTATTTTGATGTTGGACATGTATGAGATGTGAGTTTTTAATTCAAGTCTCTCCTTGTATTATTATTGTTGTTCCGTTGTGGTTACAGGGACCTGCTATTGTATTTTATTTACGCTAATCGGGTTTGGGGCTTCACAGCTCCACTCTCGTGCAGACCTTTTCACGTCTCGCCTTCATTTTAGGGAAGCGGGTCGTGACAGGTTTTAGTGGTGGCCCATGCAGGTCACTTCTGTAACTGCGATCTTTGGAATAGCGATAATAATATTAGGATGTCCAATGAACTAAGTTCAGCATCCGAGTCATTAAGCTATGAGTCTAATTTTGGCCCGTTTCTCTGGCGCTAGATGACTAGGAGACGTCAGACCTGAGCTGGTGGTGGATCTGCTCTGAAGGCTTGCTATTTCTGCGGCAAGATCGGGCACCTCAAGGGGGCGTGCAGGAGCTTTCTAGGTCAGTGTTTGGTTGCGGTGGTGCTTCTCATTTGGCGAAGGATTGTCGGCACGCAAAACGGCTGCGGAAGGCGTCGGATGGGGTTCCGCAGCAGCAAGCACCGGAAGCTGGGCCGAGTCGGAAGATGTGCCATCATTGTGGCAAGATTGGTCATAAGAAGGAACAGTGTAGGAGGTTCTTGGGGCAATGTATTGCCTGTGGAGATCCCGCCCATGTTCTCAGGGAGTGCCCGAGGCTGAAGCAGCCTTGGAAGGCACCTGTTGCAGCCCAGCCGTTGCAGCAGCGAGCGTCTGTTCCTGCTGGACGTGGGGCAGCCCTTGTTCCACAGAGGCAGGCTTTTCGGCAGGCTTTTCCGTGGAGGAGGCAGGCTTCCCCGATGGCCGTAGTTGAGGCTGAGACTGTGGATGGGGTTATTGCAGGTAACCCTCAGTTTTGTTACATTCTTCCTTTTTGACAGTCTTGTTTGTTTGAACATGTTTGGTTGCTTGGATATGTTATGTTTGCTAGAATGGAGTTTGATTGCTGGGTTGGTTGTTGAGTGTGATTTGGGTTTGCACGTTCTGGCACGAGTCCTCTTGACTCTGGTGCCTCAATGCGCATTGCATCCTGATGCTTCGTGTAGAAGCATTTCTTGATGGCCCCTTTCTTTCTTAAATATTTAATTCCTTTCTATTCGATCGAGTCAAAATTCTCTTCGTAGATTTTGAAGTCTATTGGTTGAAATTTTAATCTCGTATCTTTTGCTAACCGATATTCCTTGTATTTTGGTTTTAAGAGCTTTACCACTATTTTGATTACTTTAGAATATTTTCCAAGATAAGTAGAACTTCAATTATTTTCATATATCGGTTCTAGGTTCTTGGAACTCGTGCTTTAAGATCTGGTGTAAATCAGTTGTTGGGCAATCCGGGCCCCGCTAAAAAGTATTTTAAATGATATTTAATTGGAGTTCTCTTCAGTTTTAAAACTTGTAAGCATTTAGCGTGGGTTTAAGTTTTCGCACTATAGTTGATCAGATTTCATTCGTTGAATTTTCAAATTTTTACCAAAATGTTATATTAAACTCTGCCGTAAAATATTTTCGGACCTCTCCGTTGTAAATCTTGACCTTTCTGAAGGTTTCCCTTCGACATCCTTTTCCTAAGTTTAAATTCGTTTGAAATTTTAATATTCATAAATTTATACTTCATGCTCCTTCGTTGACTTAAAGATCTCTAAAGCTTTTGTCGAAAATTTGGAATACTAACCCATGGTGTTTTGCCATTCTATACCTTCCGTACCCATGAAAATACCCTGTCCTTTCTTATATAAATTATATCCTGAACTGTATCTTTATCTTTTGCCCAATTCGACTTATAAATTTTCCTTATCTTACGTATGCCATACAATTGACTCATCGCGTTTCCTCTAATATACTTTTCAAGTTACACATGATTCCAGCTTTCAACCAACCTAGGATATGTTCAACATTTTCCCCTATTACACTTTTGGAAAAAGAATTACGTCTTCATAAATTTCTCACGATCTAGACCTTCCCTAATTTGGTTTTAAAGCTTATTGCAAATTTTGACAAACCTACTACTGAGTTTTCCGTCCACCACACATGCTTTTAGAATAATTTCTAAACTAAGTTGAATTTCGAATGTTTTCATATATCCGTATTAGGCTCATTAGCTCGTATGTTAAGAGCTTTGTGTAAAACGGTTTCTTTTGGCAAATCCCGGTTGCACTAAAAGGTGGTTTCAATATTGATTATTTGAATTTTCCTGGCTTAAGGATTTTGAAAGTATTTGGCATGAATTTAGAATTCTTTCGTTAATTAAATTTCGTTTCAAGACTTTTGCCAACATTATTAAATCACTGCCGTATAATATTTTCTAAAACTACGTCCTTAATGTGCGTAAGAACGCTTTGCTTCCCTTCATGATGATTTCCGTTAAGCCAATAAATCATTTCCTCTTATTATGAGCATTCAACTCAAACTTATTTCGAACAAGTGATTTTATCGAACCTCAAATATCATTTATATGAAGGGGAACCCCAAACTTTTCAAAATATGACCGTTTTATACTTCTAGTGTTTTTGGTGATGTTGTCTATTGTGTGATATATGCATACTCAGAGTTATTCGTGATATTATGAAATTGTAAGTGTATTGATGTATCAATTATGGGTGGATGGGTATGGTATGAAGATATACGATGCTTGGGTGCGACTATGGGTAAATACTTTTGTTAGGGAGAGTATTGTAATTATAGGTGTGCTGATGTTTGTAAGAATATCATGATATATGAAGTGGCTGAAATATGTGATATTACCTGGTTAGATGTTAAGGGTGTTTGGCGTTTAGATATGTATGTGGTTATGTTGGTAGGCGTGTATGCATTGGCTAGTATTGGTATATATATATGGATGCTATGTTACGTATATGGAATTAATCCGCTATGATTTTGAGTCTCACTCAAGCTGGGTGGGTACACTCTATGTACATTGGTGTATTGTATGTGGTTAGTGTATAGTGATGAATGATGTAAGTATAGTGTCAGGATTGTTTGTGCCGGTTGTGTTACGCACATGATTGTGGGTGGCCATACCAATATATAGTTATGTGAGCTGGTCTTGTGGTATAGTTTTCACTAAGGACTTGGTTGCGTGAGTATTTGTGCACTAGCTAATTAGGTGCGTAGTTGTGCTAAGAATATAATGGTGTGATTGGTATGTATATATATGAATGAAATAATAGCGTGTGTGGGTGTGCACCATGCACGGGTAAGTATGTGATAGTTATAGGAATTGGTGACTATGATATGTATGGCGTGTCGTAATTATAGCTATAGGACTATATGTATATGAAGTGGTAATACGGTGAAATGTGTGCACTTATTTGAATGATTATATATGGTGGAATCATAACGGTGATGAATGTATGTTAGATATGGTAAACTTGTTTTAACAATTGTATGGTGTGTTTTCGCATGTTGGTTGTTTGGCGTATACTAGGAGGTATAGGGATTAGAGTATTCTTATTGTCATGTCCATAGATAGTTACTCATACGCGTAGTCCCGATGGTATTTTCTAGTGTGAAAATTATTTTCAAATAAGTAAGAGACTTGGTTATTTTCGCATAGTGTGTAATAAGTGTTTTGTAGCTATATGGAATAAACTTGCCAATATGAATGATTTGAATACGTGAATGGAGTTGTTTGATTATAATAAGTATAAGTGTACTATGTGCGTGAATATATGTTTACTTCTGTGGTGTTAATAATTGATTACCTAGGGTATATATATATAAGCACTTGAAATAAATGTACTTGGTTGAAATTGTGATGTGATATTGATTGAGGGTAACTACTAGGGTGACTAGATATAGCTATAGTTGGAAAGTCCGAGGACGGACTTTATTCTAAGGTGGGTAGGATGTAACAACTGCTTTTCATGTATCTGGATTTAATATAATATAATATTTGTTTGGTGGATTTTCTCCTCATGCGTGGTTTTCGTCTCCGTAGCTTTCGTTTTCGATTGTTTCGTCGTGTTTTCTCGTTTCTTCTTAGGATCGTCGATTTCGAAGTACGTCATTCGTGACGGGCTTCATAACGGTCATATCTAACTATTAGATCAAGCCTAGGAGTCTTAGGAATCGATCCCGGGGCCCCGCGCTCCGTATCGGAACTTTTGGTGCTCATTAGCCGGTATAAGAAGGGGCACCGACCGACTAGATGACGATCCAGTCGGTCGGCAATCCTTCTGGGACCGACTAGTTTGCTTTCTAAATTTCTCAGGAGTTACTGTTTGCTCTTAGTCGGTCTAAGAACGTTCATCGACCGACTAGATGATAAACTAGTCGGTCAGTACTTGTTCATGGACCGACTAATTCTTAGTTCAGGTTTTCGACTGGAGCTACTGTTTACACTTAGTCGGTCTGCGTTTGTCAACCGACCGACTAGTTCTCAAACTAGTCGGTCAGCAGTTGTTCTTTGACCGACTAAGCAGTGCAGGAAACCCTAGTTTTGCCCTAGCCGCCAGCTCAACCTATAAATACCCAACCCAAACGTTTTCATCTTCTCCAACACGACCCTAAGCCCTAGTTTCTTCCCCTCTAAGCCCCCATCTTCCTCTAAGCTCCAATCCTTCATTCCAAGCCCTAAATCCATCATCCAATCCATCCATCTACTCTATCTACTTCTCATCTTCCCCAAATCTCCATCAAAACCCATCAAACCCCAAAATCCCCCAAAACCCTAGTTTCCCCAAACTTCTCCATTTGCTTCCAGATCTGATCCTAGGGTTCCCCGGAGTGTTTCTTCCGTCTCCTCTCGGTAAGAAATCGATCTACCGTTGTTTTTATAACTTATTTATAATTTTATGAAACCCTAATAATATTTCATGTTGTTTGATGACTGGTTCCCCGTAACAGCGATTTCCCCGTGGTTTGGCATCCGTGTGACGAAGTGGTCGTCATCCCCGGTGCTAGGCAAGTGAAACTTGCCACTTAGGATTTAGGCCATGTTTTAGGCCATTACTCTGCTTTAGCGTAAAAGAGACTAGACGGTGAAATGATAGCCGCCTAGACGCCTGCTCGATCTAGTTTGACAACGAAACTAGATCCGTCACCTCAAATGATCTAGCTTGACAACGAAGCTAGAATCCAACCCATTTAATTTGTTGTTCACACATATTAAACTGCCATGTTTAAATTCAATTAACGGTACGCGAATATGTTCATATCATTGCATTTTGCCTGTCACGTTTAAATTCAATTAACGGTACGCAATCATTTGTTCATGTCATTGCATAGTGATTAATCATTGTGATTGTGTAGCACACGCTACAATATTATAATCCTGGCTCATGTTCCAGAAGCGAGCGTTGGAAACCCCAACGCTCGGATACCGGCTAGGCACCCACTTTTCGTGGGCACAACCTTATGCCAATTACACTTCCTGGCCTGTGATCCAGAAGCGAGCAAATGCTCGATACACGTAGGGGTGGGGTAAGAGATATGCGTCACCAGAGCACGAGATGGCCTGATCCGCCACTCCAGCCTGCAGGCGAAATCTCTAGAGTGTAAGTGAGTAAGAGATATGCGTCACCAGAGCACGAGATGGCCTGATCCGCCACTCCAGCCTGCAGGCGAAATCTCTAGTGTTTAAGTGATTAACAGTGATAAGTGATAAATGATAAGTGATTAGTGATTTGGTAGCTTTTGCTACATTGTGCATGCTTGTCTACTTTAAACTGTTGCATCATACTTAACTGCCATGTCATTGCTTAATACTATAACTGCTAGGTTGCTAGTTTACCTTTCTTTCGGTTTCCTTGCCCAAGTCTTTTAGACTTGCTGACATGTGCCCCTTTCTCTTTTGGGTGACGCATGTTAGACCCTGAGCCTGAGTTGCTTGCTGAGGGTGAGGTGTTTGCGGACGCCGAGCTTGAGCCCGTGTTTGGCGGGGAGTGCGTGGGCACTGGGACCAGTCCTAGTGTCTCCGTTGTGTTTTACTTTTGTTAGACAGTTGTTTGTTATCGGTGCGTAGCACCTATACTTTGTCGTTGTTGCTTTTGTTGGCCTTGTTCTGGGCCTTGGACTCTTTTCTTTTAGCCTGGTGGCTTTTCTGGTTGTTGGACTTATTTTGATGTTGGACATGTATGAGATGTGAGTTTTTAATTCAAGTCTCTCCTTGTATTATTATTGTTGTTCCGTTGTGGTTACAGGGACCTGCTATTGTATTTTATTTACGCTAATCGGGTTTGGGGCTTCACAGCTCCACTCTCGTGCGGATCTTTTCACGTCTCGCCTCCATTTTAGGGAAGCGGGTCGTGACAACTGATATAATGGAGCCGGTGCAAAGGCATGAGCGATGTGTATTCAAACGGAACGTGAATGCCCATGAGGTGCACGTATATCGGTCCAGCAAAGAACCGCCGATTGGCACCTGATCTATTACCTCGGCCTCCACCTTTACGGAAGTAGTCCTCTCTATTGACAGGGATTCATGAGTAACAGGCGGGAACTGATATAATGGAGCCGGTGCAAAGGCAGGAGCGATGTGTATTCAAACGAAACGTGAATGCCCATAAGGTGCACGTATATCAGTCCAGCCTTGAGCCATCGATTGGCACCCGATCTATTACCTCGGCATCCACCTTTACGGCAGTAGTCCTCTCTACTGACAGGGATTCATGAGTAACAGGCGGGAACTGATATAATGGAGCCGATGCGAAGGCAGGAGCGATGTGTATTCAAACGAAACGTGAATGCCCATGAGGTGCACGTATATCGGTCCAGCCTTGAGCCGCCGATTGGCACCTGATCTATTACCTCGGCCTCCACCTTTACGGCAGTAGTCCTCTCTATTGACAGGGAGTCATGAGTAACAGGCGCGAACTGATATAATGGAGCCGGTGCAAAGACAGGAGCGATGTGTATTCAAACGGAACGTGAATGCCCATGAGGTGCACGTATATCGGTCCACCCTTGAGCCACCGATTGGCACCCGATCTATTACCTCGGCCTCCACCTTTACGGCAGTAGTCCTCTCTATTGACAGGGATTCATGAGTAATAGGCGGGAACTGATATAATGGAGCCGGTGTAAAGGCAGGAGCGATGTGTATTCAAACGGAACGTGAATGCCCATGAGGTGCATGTATATCGGTCCAGCCTAGAGCCGCCGATTGGCACCCGATCTATTACCTCGGCCTCCACCTTTATGGCAGTAGTCCTCTCTGTTGACGGGGATTCATGAGTAACAGGCGGGAACTGATATAATGGAGCCGGTGCAAAGGCAGGAGCGATGTGTATTCAAACAGAACGTGAATGCCCATGAGGTGCACGTACATCGGTCCAGCATTGAGCCGCCGATTGGCACCCGATCTATTACCTCGGCCTCCACCTTTACGGCAGTAGTCCTCTCTATTGACAGGGATTCATGAGTAACAGGCGGGAACTGATATAATGGAGCCGGTGCAAAGGCAGGAGCGATGTGTATTCAAACGGAACGTGAATGCCCATGAGATGCCCGTATATCGGTCCAGCCTAGAGCCGCCGATTGGCACCCGATCTATTACCTCGGCCTCCATCTTTACGGCATTAGTCCTCTCTATTGACAGGGATTCATGAGTAACATGCGGGAACTGATATAATGGAGCCGGTGCAAAGGCAGGAGCGATGTGTATTCAAACGAAACGTGAATGCCCATGAGGTGCACGTATATCGGTCCAGCCTTGAGCCGCCGATTGGCACCCGATCTATTACCTCGGCCTCCACCTTTACGGCAGTAGTCCTCTCTATTGACAGGGATTCATGAGTAAAAGGCGGGAACTAATATAATGGAGCCGGTGCAAAGGCAGGAGCGATGTGTATTCAAACGAAACGTGAATGCCCATAAGGTGCACGTATATCTGTCCAGCCTTGAGCCACCGATTGGCACCCGATCTATTACCTCGGCCTCCAACTTTACGGCAGTAGTCCTCTCTACTGACAGGGATTCATGAGTAACAGGCGGGAACTGATATAATGGAGCCGGTGCAAAGGCTGGAGCTATGTGTATTCAAACGAAACGTGAATGCCCATGAGGTTCACATATATCGGTCCAGCCTAGAGCCGCCGATTGGCACCCGATCTATTACCTCGGCCTCCACCTTTATGGCAGTAGTCCTCTCTGTTGACGGGGATTCATGAGTAACAGGCGGGAACTGATATAATGGAGCCGGTGCAAAGGCAGGAGCGATGTGTATTCAAACGGAACGTGAATGCCCATGAGGTGCACGTATATCGGTCCAGCCTTGAGCGGCCGATTGACACCCGATCTATTACCTCGGCCTCCACCTTTACGGCAGTAGTCCTCTCTATTGACAGGGATTCATGAGTAACAGGCGGGAACTGATATAATGGAGCCGGTGCAAAGGCAGGAGCGATGTGTATTCAAACGGAACGTAAATGCCCATGAGGTGCACGTATATCGGTCCAGCCTAGAGCCGCCGATTGGCACCCGATCTATTACCTCGGCCTCCACCTTTACGGCAGTAGTCCTCTCTGTTGACAGGGATTCATGAGTAACAGGCGGGAACTGATATAATGGAGCCAGTTCAAAGGCAGGAGCGATGTGTATTCAAACGGAACGTGAATGCCCATGAGGTGCACGTATATAGGTCCAGCCTTGAGCCACCGATTGGCACCCGATCTATTACCTCGGCCTCCACCTTTACGGAAGTAGTCCTCTCTATTGACAGGGAGTCATGAGTAACAGGCGGGAACTGATATAATGGAGCCGGTGCAAAGGCAGGAGCGATGTGTATTCAAACTGAACGTGAATGCCCATGAGATGCACGTATATCGGTCCAGCCTAGAGCCGCCGATTGGCACCCGATCTATTACCTCGGCCTCCACCTTTACGGCAGTAGTTCTCTCTATTGAAAGGGATTCATGAGTAACAAGCGGGAACTGATATAATGGAGCCGGTGCAAAGGCAGGAGCGATGTGTATTCAAACGGAACGTGAATGACCATGAGGTGCACGTATATCGGTCCAGCCTAGAGCCGCCGATTGGCACCCGATCTATTACCTCGGCCTCCACCTTTACGGCAGTAGTCCTCTCTATTGACAGGGATTCATGAGTAACAGGCGGGAACTGATATAATGGAGCCGGTGCAAAGTCAGGAGTGATGTGTATTCAAACGAAACGTGAATGCCCATGAGGTGCACGTATATCAGTCTAGCCTTGAGCCGTCGATTGGCACCCGATCTATTACCTCGGCCTCCACCTTTACGGCAGTAGTCCTCTCTACTGACAGGGATTCATGAGTAACAGGCGGGAACTGATATAATGGAGCCGGTGCAAAGGCAGGAGCGATGTGTATTAAAACAAAACGTGAATGCCCATGAGGTGCACGTATATCGGTCCAGCCTTGAGCCGCCGATTGGCACCTGATCTATTACCTCGGCCTCCACCTTTACGGCAGTAGTCCTCTCTATTGACAGGGAGTCATGAGTAACAGGCGCGAACTGATATAATGGAGCCGGTGCAAAGACAGGAGCGATGTGTACTCAAACGGAACGTGAATGCCCATGAGGTGCACGTATATCGGTCCAGCCTTGAGCCGCCGATTTGCAACCGATCTATTACCTCAGCATCCACCTTTATGGCAGTAGTCCTCTCTATTGACAGGGATTCATGAGTATCAGGCGGGAACTGATATAATGGAGCCGGTGCAAAGGCAGGAGCGATGTGTATTCAAACGGAACGTGAATGCCCATGAGGTGCACGTATATCGGTCCAGCCTAGAGCCGCCGATTGGCACCCGATCTATTACCTCGGCCTCCACCTTTACGGCAGTAGTACTCTCTGTTGACGGGGATTCATGAGTAACAGGCAGGAACTGATATAATGGAGCCGGTGCAAAGGCAGGAGCGATGTGTATTCAAACGGAACGTGAATCCCCATGAGGTGCACGTATATCGGTCCAGCCTTGAGCCGTCGATTGGCACCCGATCTATTACCTCGACCTCCACCTTTACGGCAGTAGTCCTCTCTATTGACAGGGATTCATGAGTAACAGGCGGGAACTGATATAATGGAGCCGGTGCAAAGGCAGGAGCGATGTGTATTCAAACGGAACGTGAATGCCCATGAGATGCACATATATCGGTCCAGCCTAGAGCCGCCGATTGGCACCCGATCTATTACCTCGGCCTCCACCTTTACGGCAGTAGTCCTCTCTATTGACAGGGATTCATGAGTAACAGGCGGGAACTGATATAATGGAGCCGGTGCAAAGGCAGGAGCGATGTGTATTCAAACGGAACGTGAATGCTCATGAGGTGCACGTATATAGGTCCAGCCTTAAGCCGCCGATTGGCACCCGATCTATTACCTCGGCCTCCACCTTTATGACAGTAGTCCTCTCTATTGACAGGGATTCATGAGTAACAGGTGGGAATTGATATAATGGAGCCGGTGCAAAGGCAGGAGCGATGTGTATTCAAACGAAACGTGAATGCCCATGAGGTGCACGTATATCGGTCCAGCCTTGAGCCGCCGATTGGCATCCGATCTATTACCTCGGCCTCCACCTTTACGGCAGTAGTCCTCTTTATTGACAGAGATTCATGAGTAACAGGCGGGAACTGATATAATGGAGCCGGTGCAAAGGCAGGAGCGATGTGTATTCAAACGGAACGTAAATGCCCATGAGGTGCACGTATATCGGTCCAGCCTAGAGCCGCCGATTGGCACCCGATCTATTACCTCGGCCTCCACCTTTATAGCAGTAGTCCTCTCTGTTGACGGGGATTCATGAGTAACAGGCGGGAACTGATATAATGGAGCCGGTGCAAAGGCAGGAGCGATGTGTATTCAAACGGAACGTGAATGCCCATGAGGTGCACGTATATCGGTCCAGCCTTGAGCCACCGATTGGCACCCGATCTATTACCTCGGCCTCCATCTTTACTGCAGTAGTCCTCTCTATTGACAGGGATTCATGAGTAACAGGCGGGAACTGATATAATGGAGCCGGTGCAAAGGTAAGAGCGATGTGTATTCAAACAGAACGTGAATGCCCATGAGATGCACGTATATCGGTCCAGCCTAGAGCCGCCGATTGGCACCCGATCTATTACCTCGGCCTCCACCTTTGCGGCAGTAGTCCTCTCTATTGACAGGGATTCATGAGTAACAGGCGGGAACTGATATAATGGAGCCGGTGCAAAGGCAGGAGCGATGTGTATTCAAACGGAACGTGAATCCCCATGAGGTGCACGTATATCGGTCCAGCCTTGAGCCGCCGATTGGCACCCGATCTATTACGTCAGCCTCCACCTTTACGGCAGTAGTCCTCTCTATTGACAGGGATTCATGAGTAACATGTGTGAACTGATATAATGGAGCCGGTGCAAAGGCAGGAGCGATGTGTATTCAAACGGAACGTGAATGCCCATGAGGTGCACGTATATCGGTCCAGCCTTGAGCCGCCGATTGGCACCCGATCTATTACCTCGGCCTCCACCTTTACGGCAGTAGTCCTCTCTATTGACAGAGATTCATGAGTAACAGGCGGGAACTGATATAATGGAGCCGGTGCAAAGGCAGGAGCGATGTGTATTCAAACGGAACGTAAATGCCCATGAGGTGCACGTATATCGGTCCAGCCTAGAGCCGCCGATTGGCACCCGATCTATTTCCTCGGCCTCCACCTTTATGGCAGTAGTCCTCTCTGTTGACGGGGATTCATGAGTAACAGGCGGGAACTGATATAATGGAGCCGGTGCAAAGGCAGGAGCGATGTGTATTCAAACTGAACGTGAATGCCCATTTGGTGCACGTATATCGGTCCAGCCTTGAGCCGCCGATTGGCACCCGATCTATTACCTCGGCCTCCACCTTTACGGCAGTAGTCCTCTCTATTGACGGGGATTCATGAGTAACAGGCGGGAACTGATATAATGGAGCCGGTGCAAAGGCAGGAGCGATGTGTATTCAAACGGAACGTGAATGCCCATGAGGTGCACGTATATCGGTCCAGCCTAGAGCCGCCGATTGGCACCCGATCTATTACCTCGGCCTCCACCTTTATGGCAGTAGTCCTCTCTGTTGACGGGGATTCATGAGTAACAGGCGGGAACTGATATAATGGAGCCAGTGCAAAGGCAGGAGCGATGTGTATTCAAACGGAACGTGAATGCCCATGAGGTGCACGTATATCGGTCCAGGCTTGAGCCGCCGATTGGCACCCGATTTATTACCTCGGCCTCCACCTTTACGGCAGTAGTCCTCTCTATTGACAGGGATTCATGAGTAACAGGCGGGAACTGATATAATGGAGCCGGTGCAAAGGCAGGAGCGATGTGTATTCAAACAGAATGTGAATGCCCATGAGACGCACATATATCGGTCCAGCCTAGAGCCGCCGATTGGAACCCGATCTATTACCTCGGCCTCCACCTTTACGGCAGTAGTCCTCTCTATTGACAGGGATTCATGAGTAACAGGCGGGAACTGATTTAATGGAGCCGGTGCAAAGGCAGGAGCGATGTGTATTCAAACGGAACGTGAATCCCCATGAGGTGCACGTATATCGGTCCAGCCTTGAGCCGCCGATTGGCACCCGATCTATTACGTCAGCCTCCACCTTTACGGCAGTAGTCCTCTCTATTGACAGGGATTCATGAGTAACATGTGTGAACTGATATAATGGAGCCGGTGCAAAGGCAGGAGCGATGTGTATTCAAACGGAACGTGAATGCCCATGAGGTGCACGTATATCGGTCCAGCCTTGAGCCGCCGATTGGCACCCGATCTATTACCTCGGCCTCCACCTTTACGGCAGTAGTCCTCTCTATTGACAGAGATTCATGAGTAACAGGCGGGAACTGATATAATGGAGCCGGTGCAAAGGCAGGAGCGATGTGTATTCAAACGGAACGTAAATGCCCATGAGGTGCACGTATATCGGTCCAGCCTAGAGCCGCCGATTGGCACCCGATCTATTTCCTCGGCCTCCACCTTTATGGCAGTAGTCCTCTCTGTTGACGGGGATTCATGAGTAACAGGCGGGAACTGATATAATGGAGCCGGTGCAAAGGCAGGAGCGATGTGTATTCAAACTGAACGTGAATGCCCATTTGGTGCACGTATATCGGTCCAGCCTTGAGCCGCCGATTGGCACCCGATCTATTACCTCGGCCTCCACCTTTACGGCAGTAGTCCTCTCTATTGACAGGGATTCATGAGTAACAGGCGGGAACTGATATAAAGGAGCCGGTGCAAAGGCAGGAGCGATGTGTATTCAAACGGAATGTGAATACCCATGAGGTGCACGTATATCGGTCCAGCCTTGAGCCGCCGATTGGCACCCGATCTATTACCTCGGCCTCCACCTTTACGGCAGTAGTCCTCTCTATTGACAGGGGTTCATGAGTAACAGGCGGGAACTGATATAATGGAGCCGGTTCAAAGGCAGGAGCGATGTGTATTCAAACGGAACGTGAATGCCCATAAGGTGCTCGTATATCGGTCCAGCCTTGAGCCGTCGATTGGCACCCGATCTATTACCTCGGCCTCCACCATTACGGCAGTAGTCCTCTCTATTGACAGGGATTCAAGAGTAATAGGCGGGAACTGATATAATGGAGCCGGTGCAAAGGCAGGAGCGATGTGTATTCAAACGGAACGTGAATGCTCAAGAGATGCATGTATATCGGTCCAGCCTAGAGGCGGCGATTGACACCCGATCTATTACCTCGGCCTCCCCCTTTACGACAGTAGTCCTCTCTATTGACAGGGATTCTTGAGTAACAGGCGGGTACTGATATAATGGAGCCGGTGCAAAGGCAGGAGCGATGTGTATTCAAACGGAACGTGAATGCACATGAGGTGCACATATATCGGTCCAGCCTAGAGCCGCCGATTGGCACCCGATCTATTACCTCGGCCTCCACCTTTACGGCAGTAGTCCTCTCTATTGACAGAGATTCATGAGTAACAGGCGGGAACTGATATAATGGAGCCGGTGCAAAAGCAGGAGCGATGTGTATTCAAACGGAACGTGAATGCCCATGAGGTGCACGTATATCGGTCCTGCCTAGAGCCGCCGATTGGCACCCGATCTATTACCTCGGCCTCCACCTTTGCGGTAGTAGTCCTCTCTGTTGACAGGGATTCATGAGTAACAGGCGGGAACTGACATAATGGAGCCGGTGCAAAGGCAGGAGCGATGTGTATATAAACGGAACGTGAATGCCCATGAGGTGCACGTATATCGGTCCAACCTTGAGCCGCCGATTGGCACCCGATCTATTACCTCGGCCTCCACCTTTACGGCAGTAGTCCTCTCTATTGACAGGGAGTCATGAGTAACAGGCGCGAACTGATATAATGGAGCCGGTGCAAAGAAAGGAGCGATGTGTATTCAAACGGAACGTGAATGCCCATGAGGTGCACGTATATCGGTCCAGCCTTGAGCCGCCGATTGGCACCCGATCTATTACCTCGGCCTCCACCTTTACGGCAGTAGTCCTCTCTATTGACAGGGATTCATGAGTAACAGGCGGGAACTGATATAATGGAGCCGGTGCAAAGGCAGGAGCGATGTGTATTCAAACGGAACGTGAATGCCCATGAGGTGCACGTATATCGGTCCAGCCTAGAGCCGCCGATTGGCACCCGATCTATTACCTCGGCCTCCACCTTTATGGCAGTAGTCCTCTCTGTTGACGGGGATTCATGAGTAACAGGCGGGAACTGATATAATGGAGCCAGTGCAAAGGCAGGAGCGATGTGTATTCAAACGGAACGTGAATGCCCATGAGGTGCACGTATATCGGTCCAGCCTTGAGCCGCCGATTTGCACCCGATCTATTACCTCGGCCTCCACCTTTACGGCAGTAGTCCTCTCTATTGACAGGGATTCATGAGTAACAGGCGGGAACTGATATAATGGAGCCGGTGCAAAGGCAGGAGCGATGTGTATTCAAACAGAATGTGAATGCCCATGAGACGCACATATATCGGTCCAGCCTAGAGCCGCCGATTGGAACCCGATCTATTACCTCGGCCTCCACCTTTACGGCAGTAGTCCTCTCTATTGACAGGGATTCATGAGTAACAGGCGGCAACTGATTTAATGGAGCCGGTGCAAAGGCAGGAGCGATGTGTATTCAGACGGAACGTGAATCCCCATGAGGTGCACGTATATCGGTCCAGCCTTGAGCCGCCGATTGGCACCCGATCTATTATCTCGGCCTCCACCTTTAAGGCAGTAGTCCTCTCTATTGACAGGGATTCATGATTAACATGCGTGAACTGATATAATGGAGCCGGTGCAAAGGCAGGAGCGATGTGTATTCAAACGGAACGTGAATGCCCATGAGGTGCACGTATATCGGTCCAGCCTTGAGCCGCCGATTGGCACCCGATCTTTTACCTCGGCATCCACCTTTACGGCAGTAGTCCTCTCTATTGACAGGGATTCATGAGTAACAGGCGGGAACTGATATAATAGAGCCGGTGCAAAGGCAGGAGCGATGTGTATTCAAACGGAACGTAAATGCCCATGAGGTGCACATATATCGGTCCAGCCTAGAGCCGCTGATTGGCACCCGATCTATTACCTCGGCCTCCACCTTTATGGCAGTAGTCCTCTCGGTTGACGGGGATTCATGAGTAACAGGCGGGAACTGATATAATGGAGCCGGTGCAAAGGCAGGAGCGATGTGTATTCAAACGGAACGTGAATGCCCATGTGGTGCACGTATATCGGTCCAGCCTTGAGCCGCCGATTGGCACCCGATCTATTACCTCGGCCTCCATCTTTACAGCAGTAGTCCTCTCTATTGACAGGGATTAATGAGTAACAGGCGGGAACTGATATAATGGAGCCGGTGCAAAGGCAGGAGCGATGTGTATTCAAACAGAACGTGAATGCCCATGAGATGCACGTATATCGGTCCAGCCTAGAGCCGCCAATTGGCACCCGATCTATTACCTCGTCCTCCACCTTTACGGCAGTAGTCCTCTCTATTGACAGGGATTCATGAGTAACAGGCGGGAACTGATATAATGGAGCCGGTGCAAAGGCAGGAGCGATGTGTATTTAAACGGAATATGAATACCCATGAGGTGCACGTATATCGGTCCAGCCTTGAGCCGCCGATTGGCACCCGATCTATTACCTCGGCCTCCACCTTTACGGCAGTAGTCCTCTCTATTGACAGGGGTTCATGAGTAACAGGCGGGAACTGATATAATGGAGCCGGTTCAAAGGCAGGAGCGATGTGTATTCAAACGGAACGTGAATGCCCATGAGGTGCACGTATATCGGTCCAGCCTTGAGCCGCCGATTGGCACCCGATCTATTACCTCGGCCTCCACCTTTATGGCAGTAGTCCTCTCTATTGACAGGGATTCATGAGTAACAGGCGGGAACTGATATAATGGAGCCGGTGCAAAGGCAGGAGCGATGTGTGTTCAAACGGAACGTGAATGCCCATGAGGTGCATGTATATCGGTCCAGCCTTGAGCCGCCGATTGGCACCTGATCTATTACCTCAGCCTCCACCTTTACGGCAGTATTCCTCTCTATTGACATGGATTCATGAGTAACAGGCGCGAACTGATATAATGGAGCCGGTGCAAAGGCAGGAGCGATGTGTATTCAAACGGAACGTGAATGCCCATGAGGTGTACATATATCGGTCCAGCCTTGAGCCGCTGATTGGCACCCGATCTATTACCTCGGCCTCCACCTTTATGGTAGTAGTCCTCTCTATTGACAGGGATTCATGAGTAACAGGCGGGAACTGATATAATGGAGCCGATGCAAAGGCAGGAGCGATGTGTATTCAAACGGAATGTGAATGCCCATGAGGTGCACGTATATCGGTCCAGCCTTGAGCCGCCGATTGGCACCCGATCTATTACCTCGGCCTCCACCTTTACGGCAGTAGTCCTCTCTATTGACAGTGATTCAGGAGAAACAGGCGGGAACTGATATAATGGAGCCGGTGCAAAGGCAGGAGCGATGTGTATTCAAACGGAACGTGAATGCCCATGAGGTGCTCGTATATCGGTCCAGCCTTGAGCCGTCGATTGGCACCCGATCTATTACCTCGGCCTCCACCTTTACGGCAGTAGTCCTCTCTATTGACAGGGATTCATGAGTAATAGGCGGGAACTGATATATTGGAGCCGGTGCAAAGGCAGGAGCGATGTGTATTCAAACGGAACGTGAATGCTAAAGAGGTGCTATTATATCGGTCCAGCCTAGAGGCACCGATTGACACCCGATCTATTACCTCGGCCTCCCCCTTTACGACAGTAGTCCTCTCTATTGACATGGATTCTTGAGTAACAGGCGGGAACTGATATAATGGAGCCGGTGCAAAGGCAGGAGCGATGTGTATTCAAACGGAACGTGAATGCACATGAGGTGCACATATATCGGTCCAGCCTAGAGCCGCCGATTGGCACCCGATCTATTACCTCGGCCTCCACCTTTACGGCAGTAGTCCTCTCTATTGACAGAGATTCATGAGTAACAGGCGGGAACTGATATAATGGAGCCGGTGCAAAGGCAGGAGCGATGTGTATTCAAACGGAACGTGAATGCCCATGAGGTGCACGTATATCGGTCCAGCCTAGAGCCGACGATTGGCACCCGATTTATTACCTCAGCCTCCACCTTTGCGGCAGTAGTCCTCTCTGTTGACAGGGATTCATGAGTAACACGCGGGAACTGACATAAAGGAGCCGGTGCAAAGGCAGGAGCGATGTGTATTCAAACGGAACGTGAATGCCCATGAGGTGCACGTATATCGGTCCAACCTTGAGCCGCCGATTGGCACCCGATCTATTACCTCGGCCTCCACCTTTACGGCTGTAGTCCTCTCTATTGACAGGGATTCATGAGTAATAGGCGCGAACTGATATAATGGAGCCGGTGCAAAGGCAGGAGCGATGTGTATTCAAACGGAACGTGAATGCCCATGAGGTGCACGTTTATCGGTCCAGCCTTGAGCCGCTGATTGACACCCGATCTATTACCTCCGCCTCCACCTTTACGACAGTAGTCCTCTCTATTGACAGGGATTCATGAGTAACAGGCGCGAACTGATATAATGGAGCCGGTGCAAAGGCAGGAGCGATGTGTATTCAAACGGAATGTGAATGCCCATGAGGTGCACGTATATCGGTCCAGCCTTGAGCCGCCGATTGGCACCCGATCTATTACCTCGGCCTCCACCTTTACGGCAGTAGTCCTCTCTATTGACAGGGATTCATGAGTAACAGGCGGGAACTGATATAATGGAGCCAGTGCAAAGGCAGGAGCGATGTGTATTCAAACGGAACGTGAATGCCCATGAGGTGCACGTATATCGGTCCAGCCTTGAGCCGCCGATTGGCACCCGATGTATTACCTCGGCCTCCACCTTTACGGTAGTAGTCCTCTCTATTGACAGGGATTCATGAGTAACAGACGCGAACTGATATAATGGAGCCGGTGCAAAGGCAAGAGCGATGTGTATTCAAACGGTACGTGAATGCCCATGAGGTGCACGTATATCGGTCCAGCCTTGAGCCGCCGATTGGCACCCGATCTATTACCTCGGCCTCCACCTTTACGGTAGTAGTCCTCTCTATTGACAGGGATTCATGAGTAACAGGCTGGAACGGATATAATGGAGCCGGTGCAAAGGCAGGAGCGATGTGTATTCAAACGGAACGTAAATGCCCATGAGGTGCACGTATATTTGTCCAGCCTAGAGCCACCGATTGGCACCCGATCTATTACCTCGGCCTCCACCTTTACGGCAGTAGTCCTCTCTATTGACATGGATTCATGAGTAACAGGCGGGAACTGATATAATGGAGCCGGTGCAAAGGCAGGAGCGCTGTGTATTCAAACGGAACGTGAATGCCCATGAGGTGCACGTATATTGGTCCAGCCTTGAGCCGCCGATTGGCACCCGATCTATTACCTCGGCCTCCTCCTTTACGACATTAGTCCTCTCTATTGACAGGGATTCAGGAGTAACAGTCGGGAACTGATATAATGGAGCCGGTGCAAAGGCAGGAGCGATGTGTATTCAAACGAAACGTAAATGCCCATGAGGTGCACGTATATCGGTCCAGCCTAGAGCCGCCAATTGGCACCCGATCTATTACCTCGGCCTCCACCTTTACGACAGTAGTCCTCTCTATTGACAGTGATTCATGAGTAACGGGCACGAACTGATATAATGGAGTCGGTGCAAAGGCAGGAGCGATGTGTATTCAAACGGAACGTGAATGCCCATGAGGTGCACATGTATCGGTCCAGCCATGAGCCGCCGATTGGCACCCGATCTATTACCTCAGCCTCCATCTCTACGGCAGTAGTCCTCTCTATTGACAGGGATTCAAGAGTAACAGGCGCGAACTGATATAATGGAACCGGTGCAAAGGCAGGAGCGATGTGTATTCAAACAGAACGTGAATGCCCATGAGGTGCACGTATATCGGTCCAGCCTTGAGCCGCCGATTGGCACCCGATCTATTACCTCGGCCTCCACCTTTACGACAGTAGTCCTCTCTATTGACAGGGATTCATGAGTAACAGGCGGGAACTGATATAATGGAGCCGGTGCAAAGGCAGGAGCGATGTGTTTTCAAACGGAACGTAAATGCCCATGACGTGCACGTATATCGGTCCAGCCTAGAGCCGCCGATTGGCACCCGATCTATTACCTCTGCCCTCACCTTTACGGCAGTAGTCCTCTCTATTGACAGAGATTCATGAGTAACAGGCGGGAACTGATATAATGGAGCCGGTGCAAAGGCAGGAGCGATGTGTATTCAAACGGAACGTGAATGCCCATGAGGTGCACGTATATCGGTCCAGCCTAGTGCCGCCGATTGGCACCCGATCTATTACCTCGGCCTCCACCTTTACGGCAGTAGTCCTCTCTGTTGACAGGGATTCATGAGTAACAGGGGGGAACTGACATAATGGAGCCGGTGCAAAGGCAGGAGCGATGTGTATTCAAACGGAACATGAATGTCCATGAGGTGCACGTATATCGGTCCAACCTTGAGCCGCCGATTGGCACCCGATTTATTACCTCGGCCTCCATGTCACGCCCCGCTTCCCAAAAACGTGGAGGCGAAGCGTGAGAAGGTCCGCTCAGACTTGAAGCTACAAAGCTGCAAGTCCGATAAGCGTCAATCAAGTTAAAACTGCAGGTCCTTGCAATGCGAAACGAAACAAAGATAATAATAACGAAAGAGACAAAAGAAACATCTCAGAATATCCATAAATATAAATTCCAACATCGCAGAAAAGCCACCAGGCTAAAAGAAAAAGTCTAAAAGAGGCCGAGCATGGCCAACAAAAGTACAAAGCACAACAACAAAGTAATGGTGCAAGCACCGACATCTAACAGCAACCTAAAGGAAAAGCAACGCCAACAGTCTCTAAAACTGGTCTCCGGTGTCCACGAACTCCTCGACGAACGTAGGCTCAGTGTCAGCAACTACCTCGTCCGCTACAACTATCTCTGGCTCAGGGTCTAACATGTGACACCCAAAGAGAAAGGGGCACATGTCAGCAAGTCTAGAAGACTTGTGCAAGTGAAATTGAAAGTACAAGTAAGAGCAACCTGGCAGTTCTAGCATGATGCAATGACATGGCAGTTAAAGTATGAGTGCAGCAGGTAAAGTAAAGTAAAGTAAAGTACGAGCATGGCATGGCATGGATGACAAGTATTACATGAATCATTCACAAGACAAGTACAAGACAAGGAAAGTAAGCACCTCGTGCACAGAGATTCCGTCTTCTGGCTAGAGGGCGGATCAGACCTCTCCTAAGCTCAGTTGACCGTTTATCCCTACCCCTCCACGTGTGTCGAGCCAGGGCCTTACCCCCGAACGGGAATGCTCGCTTCTGGAACACGAGCCAGGAAGTGTTTTACCTTGTTGGTCTAGGGGTGCACCTAGCCAGACAAGGGAGTACAAGTACAAGTATTTGGTAGCGTGTGCTACGTTGCAACAATCAATTTGGATGACATGTATGATGCAATGCATGGCAGTTAAAAGTGCGTACGGATAAGGAAAGTAGACGTGACAGTTTAGTATGCATGAACAACAAGTTTAAAGGGTTGGATCTAGCTTCGTTGTCAAGCTAGATCAATTAGGTGACGGATCTAGTTTCGTTGTCAAACTAGATCAAGTAGGCGTCTAGCCAGCTATCATTTCACTGACTAGTCTCTTTTACGCTAGGAACAAGGAAGTGACCTAAAAACATGGCCCTACACAAGAGTTGGCAAGTTTCACTTGCCTGCAAGCACGACGTCTGAGCACACCGTCCAATGAGTCCAAAATCACAATTATCCTACGTGCACAAGTCCACCGGCCTAAAGTCCATATTATTAATCTTCATTAGTGATTGCTAAAACATTTAAAATACTTAAAAATACTGATTTTTAGTCTTGGTTAACGTGCAATTGGGTTGGGGGTCCTAGGGGTGCAAGGCGTTACCTCAACACGACGTGAAAGCTACACCGGCGTCGGGTAGCGACGCCGGGGGTTGGAATAATAGAACGCGCTCCAAGTCGTGATTCCAATATATATTCCTCGCTGGAAAATTCAGAGCATCAACCCGGGCGATGATTCCAGATTCCAAAGCTCGCACGTGCGACGACGGGCTACGACGTGCGACGACGTCGTACGCGGCAAGTCGTCGAAGAGAACACACCTAGGTGGGGCCCACAGCAGTCCTAGGGGCCTTTGGGGGACCCACAATAACTCTGGAGAACTTGGGGGGCCCACGGAGGCAAGTGGTGCGACGGATAAGGGGTTGCGACGTTTGCTCTCGGTCGTACACAGCCAAATGCGGGGGCGGCCATCGATCGCTGCGGGGGAACGGCTTGGTGCAGCGCAACGGGTCGGTGCGGGCCTTGGTGCGGAGGGGTTTGTCGGTCGGGCGCTTGGGACGGCTCGGTCACAACGCTTGGATGCGGGGAGCGGGGTGCTGCAACGTTGCAACGGTTGCAACATTACGGGTGCGGGCGGGGGCTTCGGTCGGGCACGGTGAGATGCGGGGTGCGGAGCGGGCTTGCAAGCGGAGCGGGGCGATGCGGATGAGCGGAGCGGGCGATGCGGATGAGCGGAGCGGGCGACCGGTCTGACCGAGGGAATCTCTCGGTCGGAGCAGGCGAACAGGGTGGGTGCGATGCGGAGCGGCTGTGCGGGGCTTGGTGCGGGCGGAGCAGCGGTCGGTGCGGGAGAACGGAGCTCGTTCTCTCTGTCAGAGCGGGGGAAGTTCGTCGCAACGTTGCGACGAATCGTCGCAACGTCCAATTTTGGTTTTGGAGGA
The DNA here is from genome assembly GCA_030789695.1 of Scilla litardierei. Classification (NCBI taxonomy): domain Eukaryota; kingdom Viridiplantae; phylum Streptophyta; class Magnoliopsida; order Asparagales; family Asparagaceae; genus Scilla; species Scilla litardierei. Next base: position 389,270,221 of record CM061142.1, read on the forward strand.
GGCTAGGGCTAATTTCTTGCGAAAATAGGTCTTCCTAGGGGTTGCTTATATAGTATAGATGGGTTGACTTGGTCTAGGGCTAAATCTAATAGGATTAGAAGTTTAAAATAATTTAAAATTTAAATCTAAACTTCTCCAACTCACCCAAGGATTTGACTTGGTCCAAATGAGCTGGAAATTGGCTCAAAAATTCTTTAAAACGTTTAAAACTCAAATAAATTTTATTTGGCCGAAATTAATTTAAAAATAAATTATTAAAAATATTATAAAACTTGTTAAAAATATAAAAGTGGTCAAATGAACTCCAAAAATTATAAATTAAATATCGTGGTGATCGTGACGACGAATGTGAGCTAACTAAGAAGACGGATCTCAATTTCGACGTCGGACGACGAAACCAAAAATGGAAACGTCTCCCGTCAAAAGTGAAAATCGCCACGTCTCATCGAATAAGTTTAAATTGTGGGAAAACGACTCGAGAAACGTCATTCCAATTTAGTGCCACTATTTAATACTCTCAGAGACGTTCACAACGGCATATCACACGAAAGTGTTCACAAACAACCAAAGTCTAAAACAAACACGTGCACGGACAAAAGCACGTGCACGAACAACGTACCACGAAAAGTGGTCGTTACATCCTCCCCACCTTAGAATAAAGTCCGTCCTCGGACTTTCTAATATAGCTAGTCGCTCTAGTAACTACCCCAATCAAGTCATATAATAACTCAACCAGATATAGTCATTACAAGTGCTTATATATGCACTAGGTAGTCAAACATTAATACTACCAACACGTATATATATATATATATATATTCACGTACGATATACATTTATACCTATTATAGTCAGTCAAACTCATACACGTATTTCAATCATATATATAAGCATGCATCCCTTATATAACTACTACCCACCTAATCACAAAACAATATTTCAGGTACTCATATAAGATAGTCTCACACTTAGCAAATACAATCATTGCTCTACGTATAGATAGCTACCTATGCACAAACATCAAGGGTATACTACCCTCTAATATTCATCCAATACAAAACATCTCAACACATATAGTCACACCATTCCACTATTAAATCAAATTCACTATATCTAATATACATTCACCACTACTATAATTCCACCATATATAGTCATACAAATGCATTCCAATATTTCACCATACATTCACATTACGTACGGTCCTATAACTGTATTTACGACACGCCACATATATCATAGTCATCAAGCTTATAACTAAGCACATACCTACCCGTGCATGGTGCACACCCATACACGCTAGCATTTCATTTACGCATACCAATCATACCATTATATTACTAGCACACATACACACCTAGTTTTAGCTAGTACACATACGTTCACACGAGCAAGTCCTTAGTAATTAGCTATACCACAAGACCAACACCTATAACTATATACTGGTGTAGCGACCCACAATCATGTGCGTAACACAACCAGGCACAAACACTCCTATCACTATATATGCATCAAACATCGCTATATTCAAACTACAAACATACATTCAATGTACTTAGAGTATACCCACTCAAGCTTGAGTGAAACTCGGTACATATATCAGAATATTCTATATACGTAACACGACATTCATGCTTATACCAATACCACTCCCATACATATACATCTACCAATACAACCATATACATTCCATAAATCAATCACGCTTAATATTTAGTCAGGTAACACCCACATAGTTAAATCAATTTATATACTATAATAATAACATTACAGACATCAGCACCCACTTATTTATAATACCCTCTCTAGTACAAACATTCACCGCATAGTCACACATAAGTAGTGTATATATTCACACCATAGCCTACTACCTATAATTAGTATACTAACACATTCACACATACATAATTAAGATGTGCAATAGTCGCGTATACCTCACGGTATGCACGCATGCAACATCCCGCAAGAGCAAGCAATACAAATCAAAATTATACTCCTACTACCATATGTATATCACCTATATACTCAGGCAACAAGACATAACTACTTACGTCTAAACACAATACATACCCACATACGAGCACACACTCATACGTGCTAACATATAGATCACATAATAGGCCTACCCTCTTAACCATACGTACTCTTATTATTATCACTACTAACATACACATAGCTTTGCTAATCATTTATTTCAACCATTATAAGTATCTCTTACTACATACACAACTTAGATATTTCAACGCTAACTCTTATATACACAGGCATCCCTAGTATAGTATAGATATCCTCGCAAAAATCTATAACTACTAACACACAACAACTTCATACCATCACGAATAACTCCGGGTATAAATATATATCACTCCATAGGCAACATCAATATACTATGGGAAATCTCATTCAAGCCCACGTACACAACTTAGGTACGTGCACTACGACTACCTCACAAGGGTCCAAGGGTCTACTAACAACTAAGAGTTGAAACAGACATCGAAGGACCCTAAGGCCTAAGCAATAAAGAGAGGTCGAGAGCGTGACGAGGGAAGGATCGATAAGCACGAGTTCAGATAGGACGAATACAAGGAGACAGCTTGGTTAGACGAAACATTGGCTCAATGGTGATGTTTAGGTTGAGGGAAGAGGGAGATGTAGTGATGCTTAAATAGAACACGAAAAGAAAATAGGGTAAATAGCATAAGCTAAAATACGTGGATTTTGAAAACTGTCGTTCTTCCAAAGTTGAAATCCCAGTCTGAAAAGAAATATTTGGAGATAGATAAAACGAGTTGTTCAAAATAAATTTGAGTCGAACATTCATAATAAGAGAAAATGTTCTATTGGTTAAAAATTTAAAAAGGGAGTAAAATCATTTACACGAATGTTAAGGACATGGTTTAGAAATTTTATACGTCAGTAATTTAATATAATGTTGTCAAAAGTTTTGGAAAGTCAAGAATGAAATCAAGTAACGGAAAAATTTAAACTCATGTTAAATGCTTTCAAAACTTTTAGGCTTCGAAGGATTTAAAATAATCAATTTTGAAACTTCTTTTAGAAAACCATGGTTTGCCAAAAATGAGAAACTGGTTTACATAAAGTTCTTAATATACGAGCACAACAAGTCTGGCATGGATATAAAAATAGTGGAAAGTATGTATGGTGCACGAAAAATAATATTAACTTAGTAGTAGAATTATCGAAATCGAATAGCAAGTCTTAAAAATCAAATCATGGAGGGTCTAAATCATGAAGTAGTTATGAAAATAGTGATTTTGCAAAAATCTGAAATAGCGAGCAAAACCAACTTGCTGAAAGCTGAAATTCCATGTGACTTGAAAGTATATTAAAGTAAACACGACGTATCATTCGACTAACACAAATAAGAGAGAAAATTATAAATCGAATTGGGCAAGGTAAAAGTATGGTTCAAGGTAAACTTAATATATGAAAGAACGACACATTTACATAGGTACGAAAGATATAAGCTGGAAAGATATTATAAGCTAGAGTTCAAAATTTCCGACAAAAGGTTTTTTTAAAATTTTAAATCAACGAAGGAGGATGAAGTATAAGTATATTAGAATTTTGAACAAAATTAAACTTAGGGGAAGAGAAGATTGAAAAATGCTTTCAGAAGGTTCAAGTTTTGCAATGGAGATGTTTGAAAATTGACGATGATCGTCATGAGGCGATCTCGTGAATCGAGGCAAGGAAATTGGTCGGATGATCAAATCATACATACGCCTAGGATATGAATCAGAAGAGTCTACGGGTAAACTCCTACGGTCGACCAGCTAAAGATTAGAAACTAGGCGCTAAGACTTCTAAAGGTTAGACGGTAATGAAATGCGTTCAGCCCGGTCCGAAATCGATGAACCAAAGCGAACGACGGAAGGAAATTCTAGAATTCTAATATGGTCAGGGTTAGATAAGAACCCCTAAGGTCACTCCTACGACGATTAAATCAATTGCTAAAAGGGAGTCTAACTACAATCAGGGCCCCTAATTAGCAAGCACAGCTGTCTAACTAAGCCTTCTTATCACCTAGTGTCCTAAGAAAACAACTAAACTTAGGGCTTATTACTCGGATGTTGCAATTTATTTAATGGACATTCCGTTATTATCGTTGTTCCGTTAATTCGCAATTGCAAGACCAGACCTGCATGGGCCACCAACAAAACCTGTCACGCCCCGCTTCCCAAAAGCGTGGAGGCGAAGAGTGAGAAGGTCCGCTCAGACTTGAAGCTACAAAGCTGCAAGTCCGATAAGCGTCAATCAAGTTAAAACTGCAGGTCCTTGCAATGCGAAACGAAACAAAGATAATAATAACGAAAGAGACAAAAGAAACATCTCACAATATCCATAAATATAAATTCCAACATCGCAGAAAAGCCACCAGGCTAAAAGAAAAAGTCTAAAAGAGGCCGAGCATGGCCAACAAAAGTACAAAGTTCAACAACAAAGTAATGGTGCAAGCACCGACATCTAACAGCAACCTAAAGCAAAAGCAACGCCAACAGTCTCTAAAACTGGTCTCCGGTGTCCACGAACTCCTCGACGAACGTAGGCTCAGTGTCAGCAACTACCTCGTCCGCTACAACTATCTCTGGCTCAAGGTTTAACATGTGACACCCAAAGAGAAAGGGGCACATGTCAGCAAGTCTAGAAGACTTGTGCAAGTGAAACTGAAAGTACAAGTAAGAGCAACCTAGCAGTTCTAGCATGATGCAATGACATGGCAGTTAAAGTATGAGTGCAGCAGGTAAAGTAAAGTAAAGTAAAGTACGAGCATGGCATGGCATGGATGACAAGTATTACATGAATCATTCACAAGACAAGTACAAGACAAGGAAAGTAAGCACCTCGTGCACAGAGATTCCGTCTTCTGGCTAGAGGGCGGATCAGACCTCTCCTAAGCTCAGTTGACCGTTTATCCCTACCCCTCCACGTGTGTCGAGCCAGGGCCTTACCCCCGAACGGGAATGCTCGCTTCTGGAACACGAGCCAGGAAGTGTTTTACCTTGTTGGTCTAGGGGTGCACCTAGCCAGACAAGGGAGTACAAGTACAAGTATTTGGTAGCGTGTGCTACGTTGCAACAATCAATTTGGATGACATGTATGATGCAATGCATGGCAGTTAAAAGTGCGTACGGATAAGGAAAGTAGACGTGACAGTTTAGTATGCATGAACAACAAGTTTAAAGGGTTGGATCTAGCTTCGTTGTCAAGCTAGATCAATTAGGTGACGGATCTAGTTTCGTTGTCAAACTAGATCAAGTAGGCGTCTAGCCAGCTATCATTTCACTGACTAGTCTCTTTTACGCTAGGAACAAGGAAGTGGCCTAAAAACATGGCCCTACACAAGAGTTGGCAAGTTTCACTTGCCTGCAAGCACGACGTCTGAGCACACCGTCCAATGAGTCCAAAATCACAATTATCCTACGTGCACAAGTCCACCGGCCTAAAGTCCATATTATTAATCTTCATTAGTGATTGCTAAAACATTTAAAATACTTAAAAATACTGATTTTTAGTCTTGGTTAACGTGCAATTGGGTTGGGGGTCCTAGGGGTGCAAGGCGTTACCTCAACACGACGTGAAAGCTACACCGGGGTCGGGTAGCGACGCCGGGGGTTGGAATAATAGAACGCGCTCCAAGTCGTGATTCCAATATATATTCCTCGCTGGAAAATTCAGAGCATCAACCCGGGCGACGATTCCAGATTCCAAAGCTCGCACGTGTGACGACGGGCTACGACGTCGTACGCGGCAAGTCGTCGAAGAGAACACACCTAGGTGGGGCCCACAGCAGTCCTAGGGGCCTTTGGGGGACCCACAATAACTCTGGAGAACTTGGGGGGCCCACGGAGGCAAGTGGTGCGACGGATGCGGGGTTGCGACGTTTGCTCTCGGTCGTACACAGCCAAATGCGGGGGCGGCCATCGGTCGCTGCGGGGGAACGGCTTGGTGCAGCGCAGCGGGTCGGTGCGGGCCTTGGTGCGGAGGGGTTTGTCGGTCGGGCGCTTGGGGCGGCTCGGTCACAGCGCTTGGATGCGGGGAGTGGGGTGCTGCAACGTTGCAACGGTTGCAACGTTGCGGGTGCGGGCGGGGGCTTCGGTCGGGCACGGTGAGATGCGGGGTGCGGAGCGGGCTGGCAAGCGGAGCGGGGCGATGCGGATGAGCGGAGCGGGCGATGCGGATGAGCGGAGCGGGCGATCGGTCTGACCGAGGGAATCTCTCGGTCGGAGCGGGCGAACAGGGCGGGTGCGATGCGGAGCGGCTGTGCGGGGCTTGGTGCGGGCGGAGCAGCGGTCGGTGCGGGAGAACGGAGCTCGTTCTCTCGGTCAGAGCGGGGGAAGTTCGTCGCAACGTTGCGACGAATCGTCGCAACGTCCAATTTTGGTTTTGGAGGAGGCTAGGGCTAATTTCTTGCGAAAATAGGTCTTCCTAGGGGTTGCTTATATAGTATAGATGGGTTGACTTGGTCTAGGGCTAAATCTAATAGGATTAGAAGTTTAAAATAATTTAAAATTTAAATCTAAACTTCTCCAACTCACCCAAGGATTTGACTTGGTCCAAATGAGCTGGAAATTGGCTCAAAAATTCTTTAAAACGTTTAAAACTCAAATAAATTTTATTTGGCCGAAATTAATTAAAATATAAATTATTAAAAATATTATAAAACTTGTTAAAAATATAAAAGTGGTCAAATGAACTCCAAAAATTATAAAATAAATATCGTGGTGATCGTGACGAGGAATGTGAGCTAACTAAGAAGACGGATCTCAATTTTGACGTCGGACGACGAAACCAAAAATGGAAACGTCTCCCGTCAAAAGTGAAAATCGCCACGTCTCATCGAATAAGTTTAAATTGTGGGAAAACGACTCGCGAAACGTCGTTCCAATTTAGTGCCATTATTTAATACTCTCAGAGACGTTCACAACGGCATATCACACGAAAGTGTTCACAAACAACCAAAGTCTAAAACAAACACGTGCACGGACAAAAGCACGTGCACGAACAACGTACCACGAAAAGTGGTCGTTACACTCCACCTTTACGGCAGTAGTCCTCTCTATTGATAGGGATTCATGAGTAATAGGCGTGAACTGATATAATGGAGCCGGTGCAAAGGCAGGAGCGATGTGTATTCAAACGGAACGTGAATGCCCATGAGGTGCACGTATATCGGTCCAGCCTTGAGCCGCCGATTGGCACCCGATCTATTACCTCGGCCTCCACCTTTACGGTAGTAGTCCTCTCTATTGACAGGGATTCATGAGTAACAGGCTGGAACGGATATAATGGAGCCGGTGCAAAGGCAGGAGCGATGTGTATTCAAACGGAACGTAAATGCCCATGAGGTGCACGTATATCTGTCCAGCCTAGAGCCGCCGATTGGCACCCGATCTATTACCTCGGCCTCCACCTTTACGGCAGTAGTCCTCTCTATTGACATGGAGTCATGAGTAACAGGCGGGAACTGATATAATGGAGCCGGTGCAAAGGCAGGAGCGATGTGTATTCAAACGGAACGTGAATGCCCATGAGGTGCACGTATATCGGTCCAGCCTTGAGCCGCCGATTGGCACCCGATCTATTACCTCGGCCTCCTCCTTTACGACAGTAGTCCTCTCTATTGACAGGGATTCAGGAGTAACAGACGGGAACTGATATAATGGAGCCGGTGCAAAGGCAGGAGCGATGTGTATTCAAACGAAACGTAAATGCCCATGAGGTGCACGTATATCGGTCCAGCCTAGAGCCGCCGATTGGCACCCGATCTATTACCTCGGCCTCCACCTTTACGACAGTAGTCCTCTCTATTGACAGGGATTCATGAGTAATGAGCACGAACTGATATAATGGAGTCGGTGAAAAGGCAGGAGCGATGTGTATTCAAACGGAATGTGAATGCCCATGAGGTGCACATGTATCCGTCCAGCCATGAGCCGCCGATTGGCACCCGATCTATTACCTCATCCTCCATCTCTACGGTAGTAGTCCTCTCTATTGACAGAGATTCAAGAGTAACAGGCGCGAACTGATATAATGGAGCCGGTGCAAAGGCAGGAGCGATGTGTATTCAAACGGAACGTGAATGCCCATGAGGTGCACGTATATCGGTCCAGCCTTGAGCCACCGTTTGGCACCTGATCTATTACCTCGGCCTCCACCTTTACGGCAGTAGTCCTCTCTATTGACAAGGATTCATGAGTAACAGGCGGGAACTGATATAATGGAGCCGGTGCAAAGGCAGGAGCGATATGTTTTCAAACGGAACGTAAATGCCCATGACGTGCACGTATATCGGTCCAGCCTAGAGCCGTGGATTGGCACCCGATCTATTACCTCGGCCTCCACCTTTACGGCAGTAGTCCTCTCTATTGACAGAGATTCATGAGTAACAGGCGGGAACTGATATAATGGAGCCGGTGCAAAGGCAGGAGCGATGTGTATTCAAACGGAACGTGAATGCCTATGAGGTGCACGTATATCGGTCCAGCCAAGAGCCGCCGATTGGCACCCGATCTTTTACCTCGGCCTCCACCTTTGCGGCAGTAGTCCTCTCTATTGACAGGGATTCATGAGTAACATGCGGGAACTGACATAATGGAGCCAGTGCAAAGGCAGGAGCGATGTGTATTCAAACGGAACGTGAATGCCCATGAGGTGCACGTATATCGGTCCAACCTTGAGCCGCCGATTGGCGCCCGATCTATTACCTCGGCCTCCACCTTTACGGCAGTAGTCCTCTCTATTGACAGGGATTCATGAGTAATAGGCGCGAACTGATATAATGGAGCCGGTGCAAAGGCAGGAGCGATGTGTATTCAAACGGAACGTGAATGCCCATGAGGTGCACGTATATCGGTCCAACCTTGAGCCGCCGATTGGCTCCCGATATATTACCTCGGCCTCCACCTTTACGGCAGTAGTCCTCTCTACTGACAGGGATTCATGAGTAATAGGCGCGAACTGATATAATGGAGCTGGTGCAAAGGCAGGAGCAATGTGTATTCAAACGGAACGTGAATACCCATGAGGTGCACGTATATCGGTCCAGCCTAGAGCCGCCGATTGGCACCCGATCTATTACCTCGGCCTCCACCTTTATGGCAGTAGTCCTCTCTGTTGACGGGGATTCATGAGTAACAGGCGGGAACTGATATAATGGAGCCGGTGCAAAGGCAGGAGCGATGTGTATTCAAACGGAACGTGAATGCCCAAGAGGTGCACGTATATCGGTCCAGCCTTGAGCCGCTGATTGGCACCCGATCTATTACCTCGGCCTCCATCTTTACAGCAGTAGTCCTCTCTATTGACAGGGATTCATGAGTAACAGGCGGGAACTGATATAATGGAGCCGGTGCAAAGGCAGGAGCGATGTGTATTCAAACAGAACGTGAATGCCCATGAGATGCACGTATATCGGTCCAGCCTAGAGCCGCCGATTGGCACCCGATCTATTACCTCGGCCTCCACCTTTACGGCAGTAGTCCTCTCTATTGACAGGGATTCATGAGTAACAGCCAAGAACTGATATAATGGAGCCGGTGCAAAGGCAGGAGCGATGTGTATTCAAACGGAATGTGAATGCCCATGAGGTGCACGTATTTCGGTCCAGCCTTGAGCCGCCGATTGGCCCCCGATCTATTACCTCGGCCTCCACCTTTACGGCAGTAGTCCTTTCTATTGACAGGGGTTCATGAGTAACAGGCGGAACTGATATAATGGCGCCGGTGCAAAGGCAGGAGCGATGTGTATTCAAACAGAACGTGAATGCCCATGAGGTGCACGTATATCGGTCCAGCCTTGAGCCGCCGATTGGCACCCGATCTATTACCTCGGCCTCCACCTTTATGGCAGTAGTCCTCTCTATTGACAGGGATTCATGAGTAACATGCGGGAACTGATATAATGGAGCCGGTGCAAAGGCAGGAGCGATGTGTGTTCAAACGGAACGTGAATGCCCATGAGGTGCACGTATATCGGTCCAGCCTTGAGCCGCCGATTGGCACCCGATCTATTACCTCGGCCTCCACCTTTACGGCAGTAGTCCTCTCTATTGACAGGGATTCATGAGTAACAGGCGCGAACTGATATAATGGAGCCGGTGCAAAGGCAGGAGCGATGTGTATTCAAACGGAACGTGAATGCCCATGAGGTGTACATATATCGGTCCAGCCTTGAGCTGCTGATTGGCACCCGATCTATTACCTCGGCCTCCACCTTTATGGTAGTAGTCCTCTCTATTGACAGGGATTCATGAGTAACAGGCGGGAACTGATATAATGGAGCCGATGCAAAGGCAGGAGCGATGTGTATTCAAACGGAATGTGAATGCCCATGAGGTGCACGTATATCGGTCCAGCCTTGAGCCGCCGATTGGCACCCGATCTATTACCTCGGCCTCCACCTTTACGGCAGTAGTCCTCTCTATTGACATGGATTCAGGAGAAACAGGCGGGAACTGATATAATGGAGCCGGTGCAAAGGCAGGAGCGATGTGTTTTCAAACGGAACGTGAATGCTCAAGAGGTGCACGTATATCGGTCCAGCCTAGAGGCACCGATTGACACCCGATCTATTACCTCGGCCTCCTCATTTACGACAGTAGTCCTCTCTATTGACAGGGATTCTTGAGTAACAGGCGGGAACTGATATAATGGAGCCGGTGCAAAGGCAGGAGCGATGTGTATTCAAACGGAACGTGAATGCACATGAGGTGCACATATATCGGTCCAGCCTAGAGCCACCGATTGGCACCCGATCTATTACCTCAGCCTCCACCTTTACGGCAGTAGTCCTCTCTATTGACAGAGATTCATGAGTAACAGGCGGGAACTGATATAATGGAGCCGGTGCAAAGGCAGGAGCGATGTGTATTCAAACGGAACGTGAATGCCCATGAGGTGCACGTATATCGGTCCAGCCTAGAGCCGACGATTGGCACCCGATCTATTAACTCGGCCTTCACCTTTGCGGCAGTAGTCCTCTCTGTTGACAGGGATTCATGAGTAACAGGCGGGAACTGACATAATGGAGCCGGTGCAAAGGCAGGAGCGATGTGTATTCAAACGGAACGTGAATGCCCATGAGGTGCACGTATATCGGTCCAACCTTGAGCCGCCGATTGGCACCCGATCTATTACCTCGGCCTCCACCTTTACGGCAGTAGTCCTCTCTATTGACAGGGATTCATGAGTAATAGGCGCGAACTGATATAATGGAGCCGGTGCAAAGGCAGGAGCGATGTGTATTAAAACGGAACGTGAATGCCCATGAGGTGCACGTATATCGGTCCAGCCTTGAGCCGCTGATTGACACCCGATCTATTACCTCCGCCTCCACCTTTACGGCAGTAGTCCTCTCTATTGACCGGGATTCATGAGTAACAGGCGCGAACTGATATGATGGAGCCGGTGCAAATGCAGGAGCGATGTGTATTCAAACGGAACGTGAATGCCCATGAGGTGCACGTATATCGGTCCAGCCATGAGCCGCCGATTGGCACCCGATCTATTACCTCGGCCTCCACATTTACGGCAGTAGTCCTCTCTATTGACAGGGACTCATGAGTAACAGGCGGGAACTGATATAATGGAGCCGGTGCAAAGGCAGGAGCGATGTGTATTCAAACGGAACGTGAATGCCCATGAGGTGCACGTATATCGGTCCAGCCTTGAGGCACCGATTGGCACCCAATCTATTACCTCGGCCACCACCTTTACGGTAGTAGTCCTCTCTATTGACAAGGATTCATGAGTAACAGACGCGAACTGATATAATGGAGCCGGTGCAAAGGCAGGAGCGATGTGTATTCAAACGGAACGTGAATGCCCATGAGGTGCACGTATATCGGTCCAGCCATGAGCCGCCGATTGGCACCCGATCTATTACCTCGGCCTACATCTTTACGGTAGTAGTCCTCTCTATTGACAGGGATTCATGAGTAACAGGCTGGAACGGATATAATGGAGCCGGTGCAAAGGCAGGAGCGATGTGTATTCAAACGGAACGTAAATGCCCATGAGGTGCACGTATATCTGTCCAGCCTAGAGCCGCTGATTGGCACCCGATCTATTACCTCGGCCTCCACCTTTATGGCAGTAGTCCTCTCTATTGACATGGATTCATGAGTAACAGGCGGGAACTGATATAATGGAGCCGGTGCAAAGGCATGAGCGATGTGTATTCAAACGGAACGTGAATGCCCATGAGGTGCACGTATATCGGTCCAGCCTTGAGCCGCCGATTGGCACCCGATCTATTACCTCGGCCTCCTCCTTTACGACAGTAGTCCTCTCTATTGACAGGGATTCAGGAGTAACAGTCGGGAACTGATATAATGGAGCCGGTGCAAAGGCAGGAGCGATGTGTATTCAAACGAAACGTAAATGCCCATGAGGTGCACGTATATCGGTCCAGCCTAGAGCCGCCGATTGGCACCCGATCTATTACCTCGGCCTCCACCTTTACGACAGTAGTCCTCTCTATTGACAGGGATTCATGAGTAACGGGCACGAACTGATATAATGGAGTCGGTGCAAAGGCAGGAGCGATGTGTATTCAAACGGAACGTGAATGCCCATGAGGTGCACGTATATCGGTCCAGCCTTGAGCCACCGATTGGCACCCGATCTATTACCTCAGCCTCCACCTTTACGACAGTAGTCCTCTCTATTGACAGGGATTCATGAGTAACGGGCACGAACTGATATAATGGAGTCGGTGCAAAGGCAGGAGCGATGTGTATTCAAACGGAACGTGAATGCCCATGAGGTGCACGTATATCGGTCCAGCCTTGAGCCGCCGATTGGCACCCGATCTATTACCTCGGCCTCCACCTTTACGACAGTAGTCCTCTCTATTGACATGGATTCATGAGTAACAGGCGGGAACTGATATAATGGAGCCGGTGCAAAGGCAGGAGCGATGTGTATTCAAACGGAACGTAAATGCCCATGAGGTGCACGTATATCTGTCCAGCCTAGAGCCGCCGATTGGCACCCGATCTATTACCTCGGCCTCCTCCTTTACGACAGTAGTCCTCTCTATTGACAGGGATTCAGGAGTAACAGTCGGGATCTGATATAATGGAGCCGGTGCAAAGGCAGGAGCGATGTGTATTCAAACGAAACGTAAATGCCCATGAGGTGCACGTATATCTGTCCAGCCTAGAGCAGCCGATTGGCACCCGATCTATTACCTCGGCCTCCACCTTTACGGCAGTAGTCCTCTCTATTTACATGGATTCATGAGTAACAGGCGGGAACTGATATAATGGAGCCGGTGCAAAGGCAGGAGCGATGTGTATTCAAACGGAACGTGAATGCCCATGAGGTGCTCGTATATCGGTCCAGCCTTGAGCCGTCGATTGGCACCCGATCTATTACCTCGGCCTCCACCTTTACGGCAGTAGTCCTCTCTATTGACAGGGATTCATGAGTAATAGGCGGGAACTGATATAATGGAGCCGGTGCAAAGGCAGGAGCGATGTGTATTCAAACGGAACGTGAATGATCAAGAGGTGCACGTATATCGGTCCAGCCTAGAGGCATCGATTGACACCCGATCTATTACCTCGACCTCCCCCTTTACGACAGTAGTCCTCTCTATTGACAGGGATTCTTGAGTAACAGGCGGGAACTGATTTAATGGAGCCGGTGCAAAGGCAGGAGCGATGTGTATTAAAACGGAACGTGAATGCACATGAGGTGCACATATATCGGTCCAGCCTAGAGCCACCGATTGACACCCGATCTATTACCTCGGCCTCCACCTTTACGGCAGTAGTCCTCTCTATTGACAGAGATTCATGAGTAACAGTCGGGAACTGATATAATGGAGCCGGTGCAAAGGCAGGAGCGATGTGTATTCAAACGGAACGTGAATGCCCATGAGGTGCACGTATATCAGTCCAGCCTAGAGCCGACGATTGGCACCCGATCTATTAACTCGGCCTCCACCTTTGCAGCAGGAGTCCTCTCTGTTGACAGGGATTCATGAGTAACAGGCGGGAACTGACATAATGGAGCCGGTGCAAAGGCAGGAGCGATGTGTATTCAAACGGAACGTGAATGCCCATGAGGTGCACGTATATCGGTCCAGCCTTGAGCCGCTGATTGACACCCGATCTATTACCTCCGCCTCCACCTTTACGGCACTAGTCCTCTCTATTGACAGGGATTCATGAGTAACATGCGCGAACTGATATAATGGAGCCGGTGCAAAGGCAGGAGCGATGTGTATTCAAACGGAACGTGAATACCAATGAGGTGCACGTTTATCGGTCCAGCCTTGAGCCACCGATTGGCACCCGATCTATTACCTCGGCCTCCACCTTTACGGTAGTAGTCCTCTCTATTGACAGGGATTCATGAGTAACAGGCTGGAACGGATATAATGGAGCCGGTGCAAAGGCAGGAGCGATGTGTATTCAAACGGAACGTAAATGCCCATGAGGTGCACGTATATCTGTCCAGCCTAGAGCCGCCGATTGGCACCCGATTTATTACCTCGGCCTCCACCTTTACGGCAGTAGTCCTCTCTATTGACATGGATTCATGAGTAACAGGCGGGAACTGATATAATGGAGCCGGTGCAAAGGCAGGGGCGATGTGTATTCAAACGGAATGTGAATGCCCATGAGGTGCACGTATATCGGTCCAGCCTTGAGCCGCCGATTGGCACCCGATCTATTACCTCGGCCTCCTCCTTTACAACAGTAGTCCTCTCTATTGACAGGGATTCAGGAGTAACAGTCGGGAACTGATATAATGGAGCCGGTGCAAAGGCAGGAGCGATGTGTATTCAAACGAAACGTAAATGCCCATGAGGTGCACGTATATCGGTCCAGCCTAGAGCTGCCGATTGGGACCCGATCTATTACCTCGGCCTCCACCTTTACGACAGTAGTCCTCTCTATTGACAGGGATTCATGTGTAACAGGCATGAACTGATATAATGGAGTCGGTGCAAAGGCAGGAGCGATGTGTATTCAAACGGAACGTAAATGCCCATGAGGTGCACGTATATCTGTCCAGCCTAGAGCCGCCGATTGGCACCCGATCTATTACCTCGGCCTCCACCTTTGCGGCAGTAGTCATCTCTGTTGACAGGGATTCATGAGTAACATGCGGGAACTGACATAATGGAGCCGGTGCAAAGGCAGGAGCGATGTGTATTCAAATGGAACGTGAATGCCCATGAGGTGCACGTATATCGGTCCAATCTTGAGCCGCCGATTGGCACCCGATCTATTACCTCGGCCTCCACCTTTACGGCAGTAGTTCTCTCTATTGACAGGGATTCATGAGTAATAGGGGCGAACTGATATAATGGAGCCGGTGCAAAGGCAGGAGCGATGTGTATTCAAACGGAACGTGAATGCCCATGAGGTGCACGTATATCGGTCCAGCCTTGATCCGCTGATTGACACCCGATCTATTACCTCCGCCTCCACCTTTACGGCAGTAGTCCTCTCTATTGACAGAGATTCATGAGTAACAGGCGGGAACTGATATAATGGAGCCGTTGCAAAGGCAGGAGCGATGTGTATTCAAACAGAACGTGAATGCCCATGAGGTGCACGTATATCAGTCCAGCCTTGAGGCGCCGATTGGCACCTGATCTATTACCTCGGCCTCCACCTTTACGGCAGTAGTCCTCTCTATTGACAGGGATTCATGAGTAACAGGCGGGAACTGATATAATGGAGCCGGTGCAAAGGCAGGAGTGATGTGTTTTCAAACGGAACGTAAATGCCCATGACGTGCACGTATATCGGTCCAGCCTAGAGCCGCCGATTGGCACCCGATCTATTACCTCGGCCACCACCTTTACGGCAGTAGTCCTCTCTATTGACAGAGATTCATGAGTAACAGGCGGGAACTGATATAATGGAGCCGGTGCAAAGGCAGGAGCGATGTGTATTCAAACGGAACGTGAATGCCCATGAGGTGCACGTATATCGGTCCATCCTAGAGCCGCCGATTGGCACCCGATCTATTACCTCGGCCTCCACCTTTGCGGCAGTAGTCCTCTCTGTTGACAGGGATTCATGAGTAACAGGCGGGAACTGACATAATGGAGCCGGTACAAAGGCAGGAGCGATGTGTATTCAAACGGAACGTGAATGCCCATGAGATGCACGTATATCGGTCCAGCCTAGAGCCGCCGATTGGCACCCGATCTATTACCTCGGCCTCCACCTTTACGGCAGTAGTCCTCTCTATTGACAGGGATTCATGAGTAACAGGCGACAACTGATATAATGGAGCCGGTGCAAAGGCAGGAGCGATGTGTATTCAAACGGAATGTGAATGCCCATGAGGTGCACGTATATCGGTCCAGCCTTGAGCCGCTGATTGGCCCCCGATCTATTACCTCGGCCTCCACCTTTACGGCAGTAGTCCTCCCTATTGACAGGGGTTCATGAGTAACAGGCGGGAACTGATATAATGTAGCCGGTGCAAAGGCAGGAGCGATGTGTATTCAAACGGAACGTGAATGCCCATGAGGTACACGTATATCGGTCCAGCCTTGATCCGCCGATTGGCACCCGATCTATTACCTCGGCCTCCACCTTTATGGCAGTAGTCCTCTCTATTGACAGGGATTCATGAGTAACAGGCGGGAACTGATATAATGGAGCCGGTGCAAAGGCAGGAGCGATGTGTGTTCAAACGGAACGTGAATGCCCATGAGGTGCACGTATATAGGTCCAGCCTTGAGCCGCCGATTGGCACCCGATCTATTACCTCGGCCTCCACCTTTACGGCAGTAGTCCTCTCTATTGACAGAGATTCATGAGTAACAGGCGCGAACTGATATAATGGAGCCGGTGCAAAGGCAGGAGCGATGTGTATTCAAACGGAACGTGAATACCCATGAGGTGTACATATATCGGTCCAGCCTTGAGCTGCTGATTGGCACCCGATCTATTACCTCGGCCTCCACCTTTATGGTAGTAGTCCTCTCTATTGACAGGGATTCATGAGTAACAGGCGGGAACTGATATAATGGAGCCGATGCAAAGGCAGGAGCGATGTGTATTCAAACGGAATGTGAATGCCCATGAGGTGCACGTATATCGGTCCAGCCTTGAGCTGCCGATTGGCACCCGATCTATTACCTCGGCCTCCACCTTTACGGTAGTAGTCCTCTCTATTGACAGGGATTCATGAGTAACAGGCGGGAACAGATATAATGGAGCCGGTGCAAAGGCAGGAGCGATGTGTATTCAAACGGAACGTGAATGCCCATGAGGTGCACGTATATCGGTCCAGCCTTGAGCCGCCGATTGGCACCCGATCTATTACCTCGGCCTCCACCTTTGCGGCAGTAGTCCTCTCTGTTGACAGGGATTCATGAGTAACAGGCGGGAACTGACATAATGGAGCCGGTGCAAAGGCAGGAGCGATGTGTATTCAAACGGAACGTGAATGCCCATGAGGTGCACGTATATCGGTCCAACCTTGAGCCGCCGATTGGCACCCGATCTATTACCTTTGCTTCCACCTTTACGGCAGTAGTCCTCTCTATTGACATGGATTCATGAGTAAGAGGCGCGAAATGATATAATGGAGCCGGTGCAAAGGCAGGAGCGATGTGTATTCAAACGGAACGTGAATGCCCATGAGGTGCACGTATATCGGTCCAGCCTTGAGCCGCTGATTGACACCCGATCTATTACCTCCACCTCCACCTTTACGGCAGTAGTCCTCTCTATTGACAGGGATTCATGAGTAACAGGCGCGAACTGATATAATGGAGCCGGTGCAAAGGCAGGAGCGATGTGTATTCAAACGGAATATGAATTCCCATGAGGTGCATGTATATCGGTCCAGCCTTGAGCCGCCGATTGGCACCCGATCTATTACCTCGGCCTCCACCTTCACGGCAGCAGTCCTCTCTATTGACAGGGATTCATGAGTAACGGGCACGAACTGATATAATGGAGTCGGTGCAAAGGCAGGAGCGATGTGTATTCAAACGGAACGTGAATGCCCATGAGGTGCACATGTATCGGTCCAGCCATGAGCCGCCGATTGGCACCCGATCTATTACCTCAGCCTCCACCTCTACGGCAGTAGTCCTCTCTATTGACAGGGATTCAATTGTAACAGGCGCGAACTGATATAATGGAGCCGGTGCAAAGGCAGGAGCGATGTGTATTCAAACGGAACGTGAATGCCCATGAGGTGCACGTATATCGGTCCAGCCTTGAGCCGCCGATTGGCACCTGATCTATTACCTCGGCCTCCACCTTTACGGCAGTAGTCCTCTCTATTGACAGGGATTCATGAGTAATAGGCGGGAACTAATATAATGGAGCTGGTACAATGGCAGGAGCGATGTGTATTCAAACGGAATGTGAATGCCCATGAGGTGCACGTATATCGGTCTAGCCTTGATCCGTCGATTGGCACCCGATCTATTACCTCGGCCTCCACCTTTACGGCAGTAGTCCTCTCTATTGACAGGGATTCATGAGTAACAGGCACGAACTGATATAATGTAGCCGGTGCAAAGGAATGAGCGATGTGTATTCAAACGGAACGTGAATGTCCATGAGGTGCACGTATATCGGTCCAGCCTTGAGCCACCGATTGGCACCCGATCTATTACCTCGGCTTCCACCTTTACGGTAGTAGTTCTCTCTATTGACAGGGATTCATGAGTAACAGGCGGGAACTGATATAATGGAGCCGGTGCAAAGGCAGGAGCGATGTGTATTCAAACGGAACGTAAATGCCCATGAGGTGCATGTATATCGGTCCAGCCTAGAGCCGCCGATTGGCACCCGATCTATTACCTCGGCCTCCACCTTTACGGCAGTAGTCCTCTCTATTGACATGGATTCATGAGTAACAGGTGGGAACTGATGTAATGGAGCCGGTGCAAAGGCGGGAGCGATGTGTATTCAAATGGAACGTGAATGCCTATAAGGTGCACGTATATCGGTCCAGCCTTGAGCCACCGATTGGCACCCGATCTATTACCTCGGCCTCCACCTTTACGACAGTAGTCCTCTCTATTGACAGGGATTCATGAGTAACAGGCGGGAACTGATATAATGGAGCCGGGGCAAAGGCAGGAGCGATGTGTATTCAAACGGAACATAAATGCCCATGAGGTGCACGTATATCGGTCCAGCCTTGAGACGCCGATTGGCACCCGATCTATTACCTCGGCCTCCACCTTTCCGGCAGTAGTCCTCTCTATTGACAGGGATTCATGAGTAACTGGCGGGAACTGATATAATGGAGCCGGTGCAAAGGCAGGAGCGATGTGTATTCAAACGGAACATGAATGTCCATGAGGTGCACGTATATCGGTCCAGCCTTGAGCCGTCAATTGGCACCCGATCTATTACCTCGGCCTCCACCTTTACGACAGTAGTCCTCTCTATTGACAGGGATTCATGAGTAACAGGCGGGAACTGATATAATGGAGCCGGTGCAAAGACAGGAGCGATGTGTTTTCAAACGGAACGTAAATGCCCATGAGGTGCACGTATATCGGTCCAGCCTAGAGCCGCCGATTGGCACCCGATCTATTACCTCGGCCTCCAACTTTACGGCAGTAGTCCTCTCTATTAACAGAGATTCATGAGTAACAGGCGCGAACTGATATAATGGAGCCGGTGCAAAGGCAGGAGCGATGTGTATTCAAACGAAACGTGAATGCCCATGAGGTGCACGTATATCGGTCTAGCCTTGAGCCGCCGATTGGCACTCGATCTATTACCTCGGCCTCCACCTTTACGGCAGTAGTCCTCTCTATTGACAGGGATTCATGAGTAACAGGCGGGAACTGATATAATGGAGCCGTTGCAAAGGCAGGAGCGATGTGTTTTCAAACGGAACATAAATGCCCATGACGTGAACGTATATCGGTCCAGCCTAGAGCCGCCGATTGGCACCCGATCTATTACCTCGGCCTCCACCTTTACGGAAGTAGTCCTCTCTATTGACAGAGATTCATGAGTAACAGGCGGGAACTGATATAATGGAGCCGGTGCAAAGGCAGGAGCGATGTGTATTCAAACGGAACGTGAATGCCCATGAGGTGCACGTATATCGGTCCAGCCTAGAGCCGCCGATTGGCACCCGATCTATTACCTCGGCCTCCACCTTTGCGGCAGTAGTCCTCTCTGTTGACAGGGATTCATGAGTAACAGGCGGGAACTGACATAATGGAGCCGGTGCAAAGGCAGGAGCGATGTGTATTCAAACGGAACGTGAATGCCCATGAGGTGCACGTATATCGGTCCAACCTTGAGCCGCCGATTGGCACCCAATCTATTACCTCGGCCTCCACCTTTACGGCAGTAGTCCTCTCTATTGACAGGGATTCATGAGTAATAGGCGCTAACTGATATAATGGAGCCGGTGCAAAGGCAGGAGC
The DNA here is from genome assembly GCA_030789695.1 of Scilla litardierei. NCBI lineage: Eukaryota > Viridiplantae > Streptophyta > Magnoliopsida > Asparagales > Asparagaceae > Scilla > Scilla litardierei. The sequence goes on from CM061142.1 coordinate 389,290,645, forward strand.
GATGTGTATTCAAACGGAATGTGAATGCCCATGAGGTGCACGTATATCGGTCCAGCCTTGATCCGTCGATTGGCACCCGATCTATTACCTCGGCCTCCACCTTTACGGCAGTAGTCCTCTCTATTGACAGGGATTCATGAGTAACAGGCGCGAACTGATATAATGGAGCCGGTGCAAAGGCATTAGCGATGTGTATTCAAACGGAACGTGAATGTCCATGAGGTGCACGTATATCGGTCTAGCCTTAAGCCGCCGATTGGCACCCGATCTATTACCTCGGCCTCCACCTTTACGGTAGTAGTCCTCTCTATTGACAGGGATTCATGAGTAAGAGGCGGAAACTTATATAATGGAGCCGGTGCAAAGTCAGGAGCGATGTGTATTCAAACGGAACGTAAATGCCCATGAGGTGCATGTATATCGGTCCAGCCTAGAGCCGCCGATTGGCACCCGATCTATTACCTCGGCCTCCACCTTTACGGCAGTAGTCCTCTCTATTGACATGGATTCATGAGTAACAGGCGGAAACTGATGTGATGGAACCGGTGCAAAGGCGGGAGCGATGTGCATTCAAACGAAACGTGAATGCCTATAAGGTGCACGTATATCGGTCCAGCCTTGAGCCACCGATTGGCACCCGATCTATTACCTCGGCCTCTACCTTTACGACAGTAGTCCTCTCTATTGACAGGGATTCATGAGTAACAGGCGGGAACTGATATAATGGAGCCGGTGCAAAGGCAGGAGCGATGTGTATTCAAACGGAACATAAATGCCCATGAGGTGCACGTATATCGGTCCAGCCTTGAGACGCCGATTGGCACCCGATCTATTACCTCGGCCTCCACTTTTCCGGCAGTAGTCCTCTCAATTGATAGGGATTCATGAGTAACTGGCGGGAACTGATATAATGGAGCCGGTGCAAAGGCAGGAGCGATGTGTATTCAAACGGAACGTGAATGCCCATGAGGTGCACGTATATCGGTCCAGCCTTGAGCCGTCAATTGGCACCCGATCTATTACCTCGGCCTCCACCTTTACGGTAGTAGTCCTCTCTATTGACAGGGATTCATGAGTAACAGGCGGGAACTGATATAATGGAGCCGGTGCAAAGACAGGAGCGATGTGTTTTCAAACGGAACGTAAATGACCATGACGTGCACGTATATCGGTCCAGCCTAGAACCGCCGATTGGCACCCGATCTATTACCTCGGCCTCCAACTTTACGGCAGTAGTCCTCTCTATTGACAGGGATTCATGAGTAACAGGCGCGAACTGATATAATGGAGCCGGTGCAAAGGCAGGAGCGATGTGTATTCAAACGGAACGTGAATGCCCATGAGGTGCACGTATATCAGTCCAGCCTTGAGCCGTCGTTTGGTACCCGATCTATTACCTCGGCCTCCACCTTTACGGTAGTAGTCCTCTCTATTGACAGGGATTCATGAGTAACAGGCGGGAACTGATATAATGGAGCCGGTGCAAAGGCAGGAGCGATGTGTATTCAAACGGAACATAAATGCCTATGAGGTGCACGTATATCGGTCCAGCCTTGAGCCGCCGATTGGCACCCGATCTATTACCTCGGCCTCCACCTTTACGGCAGTAGTCCTCTCTATTGACACGGATTCATGAGTAACAGGCGGGAACTGATATAATGGAGCCGGTGCAAAGACAGGAGCGATGTGTATTCAAACGGAACATAAATGCCCATGAGGTGCACGTATATCGGTCCAGCCTTGAGACGCCGATTGGCACCCGATCTATTACCTCGGCCTCCACTTTTCCGGCAGTAGTCCTCTCAATTGATAGGGATTCATGAGTAACTGGCGGGAACTGATATAATGGAGCCGGTGCAAAGGCAGGAGCAAAGTGTATTCAAACGGAACGTGAATGCCCATGAGGTGCACGTATATCGGTCCAGTCTTGAGCCGTCAATTGGCACCCGATCTATTACCTCGGCCTCCACCTTTACGGTAGTAGTCCTCTCTATTGACAGGGATTCATGAGTAACAGGCGGGAACTGATATAATGGAGCCGGTGCAAAGACAGGAGCGATGTGTTTTCAAACGGAACGTAAATGACCATGACGTGCACGTATATCGGTCCAGCCTAGAGCCGCCGATTGGCACCCGATCTATTACCTCGGCCTCCAACTTTACGGCAGTAGTCCTCTCTATTGACAGGGATTCATGAGTAACAGGCGCGAACTGATATAATGGAGCCGGTGCAAAGGTAGGAGCGATATGTATTCAAACGGAACATGAATGCCCATGAGGTGCACGTATATCAGTCCAGCCTTGAGCCGTCGTTTGGCACCCGATCTATTACCTCGGCCTCCACCTTTACGGTAGTAGTCCTCTCTATTGACAGGGATTCATGAGTAACAGGCGGGAACTGATATAATGGAGCCGGTGCAAAGGCAGGAGCGATGTGTATTCAAACGGAACATAAATGCCTATGAGGTGCACGTATATCGGTCCAGCCTTGAGCCGCCGATTGGCACCCGATCTATTACCTCGGCCTCCACCTTTACGGCAGTAGTCCTCTCTATTGACACGGATTCATGAGTAACAGGCGGGAACTGATATAATGGAGCCGGTGCAAAGGCAGGAGCGATGTGTATTCAAACGGTAGTGATTGTCAAGGTAATAGGTGCAGTCAAGAGAAAGGGCTTTCTCCTCTCTTCCAAGAGTGTCTTCAACACACAACACACTTCTCCTTCAAGTTCTACTTCAAGGCATATGGGATTGTAAGTGTTGCTTTCATAATTTCATAACTTTCTTTATTTTGTTTTTGTGCTAGGTTTGTGAGAGCGGTTTGCTTACTCCCAAGTTGTAGGAGTGAAGGACATCGATTGTATTCGATTTCACTTGTAGGGTTGCTACAAGTGGGTTTAAAGGCAACCTCAAGTTAGGGTTCTAACTTGAGTATCCGGAGGTATCCGGGTGGAAGGGACGTAGGATAACCGGGAACAAGGCGAGAAGTTACTTGGGTAATCCGAACCCTTGAAACATAATTGCGTTTGCATTTGTTTATTATTTGGGTTTAATTTTAATTCCGCACTATATTTGTTGATCATATATCATATATGTGTGAATTTTGTGATATGGTCTCCATGTATGCTATATCTATATGTGTTGTGATTTGAGACGTTAAGTTTCCTTCGTGTATCTCAATGTTGATATTGGACTTTCGTTCCTCTTATCACATAAGTTTATAATGTGGTTTTATGATTTTTTGGATTTTATATATATTTAGACTCTTATTTGGCACGATTGTTGTTATTTTACTCCCGCCTTTTGGATAATGCCATAGGGGGATCGAAATAAACAAACAGAATCATAATGAATGTTCTAGGTATGGCCTAATAAACAGACATACAAAAACTGGATGTAGGTTGCTACACTGTTTTTTATACATCGGAGGTTGCTACATTGACTCTCCAAATTTGGATGGCCCTGTAGCAAACCGGCAAAATGATTCCAGTTTTGCAGGGCGGTTGATGGAGGGAAAACGCCATAATTGGCGTGTTGTTGCAGTGTGGTTTGGAGATGATATAACCGGCCAAATTCCGCTTAGACTTGCATGGAGTCGTTGAATATTGCTTAATTCACGTAAACTAAATATGGGAAAAAATACCTAATTAAATGTCACATCATCTACCAACTAGATTCAATGGGGTTGGATAGTGGGGTGTCGAGACTCGAGAATATATTGTGGGGCCCGCTAAACAATATGTGTACCTTCGCGTTCAAATGTTGTTAACTGGGCAATTTGCAGTAGGTTTCGCGTCGTTCCGCTGTGCTGCGTTGAAAAATTCTATCTTTTTCCCTCTGTGGGCTCCACTTTCATGTGTTACTATTAATAAGACGAAAAGCGATGGTACGTAGAGATGGATGAGGTGGATGAGGTGAGAGGTTGGTGGGACCACAAACAAGAATTCGACCGGTCATCTACTAATCCATCTGCCGAATTTGCTGGTACTTTGTTTGAGAAAAGTTTTTCACGTAAGCGCCATATCAGCGAATATTTGTATCCATTCTAACAAGTAAAACATTTTAGTCATTTAATATATCTCACACAACTGTATACAGTAATGCCATTTGTGCGCGATGAGGAAATTCGTATAATAAATCCAAATATTCGACCGCGCATAACTATCCCTCATTTACGCATATACTGCGCGTGACTAAATTATGTTTGCTCACCGCGCACAACGGTTCAAATTTTGCCCCGTTTTGCGCGCTCATTAATTAATCCGCCGTTTATTTATACTTGTAATAACAAACGGAAGAGCGAGAGAGTCAAGAAGCAAGATGGCCACCCATAATGCAGGACCCCGGCAAAAAATTTGAGTTGCCACCAAACTCGGAGTATTAATGTAGCAGACCGCAAAAAAACCCCACGAAGACCCCAGAAAACCCCGCCATGTGTCCGGTCAAGTGGAGGATATTTATCCCGCCAAATTTGGGGATATATCACCATTCGCCATGATTTGTGCATTCACTGCAGATATGGCTGAGAAATCGTGTCAGTGGGACGAAGAAACTTTGCAAGGCCAGTCTTCAGAGGGAAGAAGAGACGGTGACTTAGATGATAACCGTTCCCTTCATGACAGGGGGGATGTGCGGTCGCAGTTGGCTGAGACTCCCCTAAGGGATACGTGGCCATGGGGAGGTCTCGTTCCGGCAGGCTATGTCCCCCCGGCGTACGAGGGGGTATTGCTGTTGAATCTGCCCACTGACGTTCCATCGGAAGGTACTAGGGGTAACCGTCACCGACCCTTCTTCCCCGTCTGGGACGGCGAGTCTGCATTGGTGGATAGGGGGTGGCCAGTCGGCTGGTGGAGAACTCCATCCTTCCCATTGACCAAAGTGTCATGGGTCAAATTGACATTGAAAGGCTCGCTAACTCAGTCATTTATGGTAGTTACCAGGTTAAGTACTAATGTCGTCTCGTTGTGCTTTTTCCTTACTCTTACAGTCTTACTTATCCATGATTCCCTGCAGACATCATTGGTCGGGGCGGAACTGCGTCGCCGAGTGGTGCAATTGTTGATTGCCGAGCGGAAAAAGGCGGTTTCCTTCGAATCTCAACTTAAGGATTTGAAGGAGCAGCTGATGAAAGAGAGAGACCACAGATCTCAGGCGGAGTGGGAGGTTGCGAAAGCTAAAGATCGGGCGGCCTCTATGTCAGCGGTTCGGAAGAGCTCCGAAGAGCGATGGTACGTAGAGAAGAGCAGTCTCATGGCTCGTATAGCCGAGTTGGAGAGAAACTCGCTTCCTCCAAACTCGATTGCAGACGTGAGGCATGAGGCTGAGGCGAGGAAGCGTCAGCGATCTAGTCGGGAGTCCGGTGGAGGATCGGCCCAAACGTAGGATGGTTTGGCTACCAACGCCCCCTCCAGCGAGGCGTCTGTGTGAATCGTGGCCATCTTAGTACCCCAAATGGTTTTCATATTTTGAGAGGTGAACATGTGATGGTTTATGCGTTAGTAATGAACCCCGAACATTCAATTGGCAATGAACACCGTCTGGTGCAGTCTTTTACCGCTTGTTAGTTTAAATATCTGTTTGCCAACCATTAGCGATCTTTGTACACCGATGCTTAATTTCTTGTGGATATTAAAACTATTAGCATACATCCATCACAGAAATGGACAAGGATGGTGTGAAATATCGAAGTTTCCCGGGAATATACTTAGTGCATGTGAACTGCGTTGGAATTGAGCTTAGCATCACAGTGTACCAGATATACAATTTTTTTCTCATTGCTCACACCGGTCCCACCTTTTACCTGATGTGTATGGATGAATCTGATTTGTCAGTGTGTTTCATTGGAGTCATTTTCTCCAGCATTCACATAGCCTCTACATGCATCGAGATTGTTACGTATAGAGTTTTCCTTTAAACGAACTTGGGATATTGGACTTATGCCATAAATTCAAGTAGACCATCGTCAAGGAGAGAAAGATTCAAGAATACGCAGAGGTGAAAATCACTTCATGCAACATAAATAACACATTTAATGCAGTATACGGTCTTCAACATCAATAACATACCAAAGCACACAATTATGAGTCCAACTCTTAGCATTCTCCTTTATGTCCGTTGTGCGAGGTGAGCAAATTTTTAATGCTGTAACATAAATTGCTCAAAGCGCACAACGGGCAAAATTATGCCAGTCGTGCGAATTTAGCTACTGTATCCCATAACATAAATGTTCAAAGCGCACAACAAGCAAAGACATGATGGCGCGTTGAGTTCCCGTTGTGCAGAAATCCCATAAATTTTGTACAAAAATCCCAAAAAATTCAGTATATTCTTTCATTATAAACTCAGACACTACATTTGCACAAAATTATAAATTCAATGCTCTGATGATACGGTAATTACAGTGGGAGATTTGCCTACATCTTTACAGAATAATGTCTCGAATTGCCGCATCCTCTCTTCAAGGCCTTCCACCCATCCTTCGGCCGCAGGCAGGCGGTTAGCCTTCCATTGCCTTATCACCGGTGGGACCGGGCTTCTATCTTTAAGTTTAATATTTACAAAGTGATTATTATTTACAAAACCTATGGTGAAGGGACCACATTTCGTACCTTGGTGTGGTCCTGATCTTAACGGAAAAAATGAAAGACATTGTTGCATTGACAGCAGATGTATTACACAGTTATAACGACTTGAGATTATATGTCCAACTTCAGGGAATGTCATCCAATATTGCATCGGGGGGTGGTCACCCATATAGTTAATTGACACTACCTGTTCTTGTGCACTGTCCTCACACATCACCTTTGAGTACACATCATAGTGGTCACGCAGCTCTTGAAGCAACTCTCTTCTGATCACCTTCCACTGGTCCTCTCCCATCCCTAGATGTGAAGATATAGCCCTGTAACCACAGTTCCCATCTGCCGTCACATCTGTGACGTTTGATATATATTTGGCGATTGCAGCGGGGAATTGATCAAGATAAGGTATGCCTCCTTGAACGGCTCTAGCGTCCTTTGCTTCATAATTTGCTGCTGCAAATGAAGCTGTAGCAGAAACCCCAGTCATACTGCCAGATGTCGCGGCTTTGACAGTTGGTTTCTTTCTAGCAAGTTGAGGAGGAATTGGTGGGGCAGACGTATTTTTGATCCTTTGGGACCATCTCGGCTGGACACGGCCGACGCTTTCTTGTTTCGATGAGACTTCAGGTGGAATTTGAGCAGAGCAACTAGCCGCATCGGCGAAGTCATGATCAAAATGAGCAGGATGAATGGGGGTGGATGTATCTTCATTTGTCAAATTATTATCCCTTTTTCTTCTTCCCTTGAACACGACATTAACTTGCGGCTCTGTAATAAGATTTTTCGCCGGGGTAGCTAGCTCCTTCAACTTAATTAACAACTCATGCTTCATCGGCCCATCAAGTTGAGCATAGAGCTTGTGTATGCACTCTAATTCAGCATGTATAAGCCCATCTTCTTCAGACATCAATTCCGGCTTAGCCTCCATGTCTAGCTGCTTCCAATGAGAATTTACGGCATCTAAGGGAATGGGGCGATTTTCCCTTATGTATTCGCCAATCTCATTGGCACATGGTACACCATAAATCATTCTAGCTAGACAATCACCTGTGCATTGGTCCGTTCCCATATGGTCAGATTTATCAGCTTCCACAGACATTATCTTCAACGCCGCAGCGGCTGTAAATCCCATCAGCTCCCTGAACAAGAACCCATGCACATTATGTTGCAACATGATCTTAGATTTCTCGAATGATGCCTTGATCTCGATATGATGCCCCTCTAATGATTCATGTATGGTTCGCCAAGAAGCGGATAAACTGAAGGCCGATGATCCCAATGCCTTTTTAAGCTTAGAATGTTCAGTTTGGGCTCTTTTGGTCCACGCTCTATTGGTACTGACATTTCCAAAGTGGAGATTGCCATCTGTCCATACAGAAATAAACTTCTCCTTGTACTTGTCCAACCAAGATGTCTTCACAAGCTCACGACCCTTGTGTAATCTTTGTACTCGGTCTCCAATGCCTTCAGTTTAGCAACATACTCCTCATCCTTGCGTGCCCCCACCAATAAATTCCAGCTAGAGATGAAACCTAACCATTTTTCTTGATCTTCAAAAGAGGGCTGGCAATTTTTGGCAATATTTTTGGATATGTGCATTCTACATATTTGGTGCACCGTATGGGGAAATTTATGGCCAATGGCATTCATAAGTGCTGGCTCCAGTGCTGACAAAATTACACGTGGCATCCTGTATCCATGAAGCAAAGAGCTCAACTTCCCCAAGGCCCACAAGTAGTTCTCCTCACGTACGGCCTCCGTGTAACAAAATGCCGCTGCGAACTGAATATCTGTGGACGTCAACCCATACATCTCCATCAATGGTGGCCTGTTGCGGTTGGTCTTCAACACGCAGTCCATAACCAGAATCTCTGAAAATTTTCGTAATAACTCAACCGACTGCGGATGTGCCCAAAATATAGTCCTCACTGCAGTTGTCACTTCGTCCACTTCATGATACACAATGTAATTACGTTGTGTCAGTAGATTAAGGAATAGCTGCATTTCTGCTTTCCAGGCCATTTCCCCTGCCTTCATCCTCTGTCTGGCTTTATAAATAGTGTTGATTGTGGTAGATGTTGCATTATCCTTTTCCTTCAGGTATTTCAAGATTTCCCTTGGCCTAAGCAGTCTATGTGACTAGTCTCTCACCGTGGCCATCTCCCCACCTCCGAACCTCCTCTCATCTAGATGTCGCTCGATGTACATTGCGGGTTTATGGTTATGATTACCACATACAACTGTCAAAATCCACTTATCTGTTGCCACACCATTAGCCCTCAAGTAGAAGGGACATGAACACTTCTTGCTTCGAGTTGATTTTTTGGCCGATATATCCGGCCTGTGTGGCCGATATGTCCCACTTCTTTCACAACAAAAATAATAAGTTGGGACCCTATTGCCCTTTGTACTCATATTTGATGATTTTGTAACAACCAAATTCCCGGTTTTCACACCGACCCCTTTTATCCATTTACCAAGCTCTTCTATGCTGGGGAAAATTTTATTTGTTGTGAACTGATTTGTATAATCTTCATTAACCTCTGAGCCTTCAACAATACACTGAATTAAGTACCAGATACCAATATAGTCACTAAATGTTAAGCTTTATTTTCTAGTAAATTAGTCAGTTAACAAAGCAAAATAATTTCAAACCTTTGCTTCTTTGTCCGCTTCATCCCAGATCCCCTCAATGTGTACCGAGCCCATCTCAATCTTCGTAATTTCTACCCAATCATGTTCCAAATGTACATTGCAGCAATCAATTTCTGAAATTATTAAAAAATACCAAATTAATTAGCATCAATTAATGGCTTACCAACTTTACGATGCAATGCGTCCGCAGTCGACTATTTTAGGGCACCCCAACCCAATGACACAAATCTTTTGCACTGCCTTAAGGACCTTCGTTTGATATAAGCAGGAACTCTTATAGTCTATATACATCAGCGAATTAGAATAATTTCTGTTGATCAAACCCTATCTCGTTAGCTTTTCCTGCCTTAGGTCACAAAACTGATCGCATATGGTAGCTGTTATGATGCATTTGTATATACGGATGCGTAAAAAATATTGGTTCATAGTGTAAATTACTCATCGCGAACAGTGGGAGGGCAAAAATGTAAAAGATCTCCTCTGTGAACCGTCTAGCAGTTTGCCCACCGCACACAACCGCGCAAAACTCAGAATTGCTCACCGCACACCACCACGCAAAACTGGGAATTGCTCACCGCCCACAACCACGCAAAACACGGAATTGCTCAGCGCACATAACCACGCAAAACTCGGAATTGCTCAGCGCACACAACCACTCAAAACCCGTAATTGCTCACTGCCCACAACCGTTTTGGTCAAGTCCACGTGCACATGTGGACGGGTTATTTGCTAGTAATATTTCAAACTAGACTTGTTTACTCAACCAGCACAACGGGTAAATTATTGTAGACCCGATATGACCCGGTAGGACCCGAAATTGTCACATGATACCTTCTGCTCGCAGCGAATTGACAGACAATTACACAGATTGCTCACGGCGGAATTTCAAACGGCAAGTATTTTCAAAGATCGCTCCAGTCGCCCAGACCGAAATCCAAAAGCTTTGATTTTTATTTAATTGCTTGAAGGATACATCACTTAGTCAACTGGTGAGATCAAACAAAGAGCTGAATCGAGAGAAATCGAATTAGGGGTTTTTGACCTAAATTTATCAACATCGACTCTTTGGTACGTCTATACTTTTAAGTACAGTTTATCTGCCTTTCTTATTTTGATTTTACATGCATTCATCCATGGTTGAGGTTGATGAAGTCGGTACAAAAATCCAAGGTAATATTGATTTATCTTCTTGGCAATAATGCATTAAATCTTTGAGGATCAGGTTATGAATTGTTTGATACAGGATACTATGGATTTTACAACCGACTTTACCACCAATCAACTGTTCAAGGATAGAAAAGAGTTGTTTCAGTGGATACAAAACGTCGGGTTAAGTCATGGGCATGTGATTGTTACATGTTCGGGGAGATTAAGTAAAACGGCCAAAGGGCATCATGCTGTGTACTTTGCGTGTGAAAGAAGCGGTGAGTATCGGGGACACCGAAAGCTAAAAAAGACCAACCAGCCTGTTAAAACCAAGAAGTGTTCATGTCCTTTCTCATTGCGTGGTTATATGGTGGGCGTTGAGGAGTGGAAGGTAATAGTCATTTGTGGCAGGAACAACCATGAAGCAGCTAAATATGTCGATGGCCATTCCGATGACGGGACGTTGCAGGGAATGGAGATGGAAACAGTGCGTGACTTGGCAAATAGCAAGGTTCGGCCAGCTGAAATTTTGAAAGTACTGAAGGCAAATAAAAAATTCAGTGCTACCTCAATCAAAGCAATTTATAATGCACGAAACCGGTTACAACGGGGGAAGAAGGTTGGTATTGTAAAACAGTTGAAGGAGTTAGCATCAGCTGATAAAATTGTGGGTGCTGAGAATGTGAAGGCTGTGAATAATGAGGGGGAGGATCAGAAGGTGGGGGAGGCGTTTTGGGAGAATGCAGTGCCTGCTGAGTTGCAGGAGGAGGATCATACTGGGAAGATGGGTGGGTAGGATGATAAGGTGGATCGTAATGAGGCAGATCAGACTGCTGAGGAGGAGGATGATGATGATGAGAATGCAGTGGCTAAGGCCTTTGAGAAGGAGCATGAGGTTCTACGTCTTCAAATTTCTACCCTGGTAGCGGAGATTGCTAAGCAGCATGCTGAGATAACGGATACGTCTACATTGACGTGTAAGCCGGGTAAGGGAAGAAGTAGCCCGTTGTGGAAACGTACAATAAAGAAGCCGAAAAAATCAATTTCACATGATGATAGTGACGAGGACTTGGCTGCCGACATAATAATACCATATTGGAACGCTTTTCCTGAGTGTCTACGACCCCTTATAGTGTATGTTGTAGATGTGAAAGCAGACGGAAACTGTGGGTATATGGCTGTGGCAGCTCAGTTGGGACTGGGTGAGGACGAATGGAGGCATGTGAAATATGACTTGCGAGAAGAGATGCAGAACCACGACGGCTTGTACCGGCAAATTATGGGTGCCGTGGAATTTAAAAAGAATGCAGTGGCACTGGGCCATTTGTTAGACCGTCCAAAAGCTAAATGGTGGATGCAGATGCCAGAAATGGCACATGTCATTGCCTCATGCTACGACTGTGTAGTACATATTCTTGCACCTCATCAGTGTGTGACATATTTTCCTTTAAGAACTCCACCAGTACCCCTATCATCCAGACGCCACATAACGTTGGGTCATGTGAACAATAATCACTTCGTTATTGTTAAACTTGCCCCATATGGTCCTGTCCCTCCGACTTCAAGTATGTGGCTAAGATACCGTTCCGATGTGTCAGCCGGATGGACGACTGCTTATGAGGATAGGATGCATCAATTCCAGTCAATAGTATTTGGTCACGATATTGCAACCGTTGACGTTATTGAAATATTGTAGGATAAAACGTTGTATCATTTTACTATGGATTGTTTATTTCATATTGACAGATTGGTAGCATGAAATTTTATCATGTCTGCCTAAATGTGCAAATGTTATCATCTGTATGCCGTGCTTTGGTGTATGGTATCTATAAGTTATGCTCAACGATAGACCTACTAATCAAGTTTGCCTCTTACTAACTTTTTGGTGAACGGGTACAAACTGATATATACTGGATTTTGAATGCTTAATAACACACGCAATCTATCCAGATTTTCTTAAGGGTGTTAATTAATACAACTAATGATAGTTATCACGTTGGTATTATATTATTTTATACGTATCAATAATGTTGTTAACATCGGCATAAGAATATGAGTAATCCAATAGAATAAATATTAAAAACAAAATTTAGAACTCCTCAGCGCGCACCACGGTCAAAATCGTTCTCAGCGTCGTGATTAATAACGATTACCGTTACTAATGTCAATCTTGACAATCCATGTAAGATTACTCAGCGCGCAAAACGGTTCGAATCGTGTTAAAATATAACCGTTGTGCGCGCTGAGTAAAATAAGCCAACTAAACCACCGAATTTACTCGAAGCGCGCAACGAGTTAAAATTTTTACCCGTTTTGACCCGTTAGGACCCTCTTTCATCACTTGATAAATTCTGCTCACCGCTCACAGCCATAACCTTCCACAGATTGCTCAAGGCGGAATATCAAATGGCAAGTTTTTCGTAGATTGCTCAAGGCGCACAGACGGAAATTCCAAAGATTTGATTTTTATTACTGGGCTCGACATTTACATCACAGTGGCAACTGCTACGTTCAAACAAATCGGTGAAGCGATAACAATCGATTTAGGGGTTTTCAACCTAAATTTGTCGAAATCGCGATTTGGTAAGTATACAATGTTAAGTAAATTTTATTTGATATTCTTATTACAATTACAATGTGTAGAAAGAGGAGGAGAAATTTTTGGTTTTTACTTGCCTGCAGATACAGTTGAGATTGATGGAGATGCTAAAAAATTCCGAGGTAATATTGATTTTTCTTTACGTCAATAATGTAACTAATGTTTGGTTCCCGGTCCAATTAGTTGTATGAATTGTTTGATACATGTGTATATGGATTATACAGCCGAATTTACAACGATTCAACGTTTTAAAAGTAGAGACGAGCTCTTTCAGTGGATAAAGAGCGTCGGAGTATGAATAAATCGTCCAATAGGACTCCCGCTGCCTACTATGCATGTGCAAGAAGCGGGAACTACAGGGGACACCGACCAGTACGAAAGAGCAACCGGCCAGTTAGAACCAACATGTGTGGATGCCCGTTCAAATTGCGTGGTAATGAGGTGGGCGATGGCAGTGAGTGGAGTTTAACGGTCGTTGATGGCAGGCACAACCATCAAGCTGCTAATTATGTCGCGGGCCATTCCGACGACGGGATATTGCAGGGATAAGAGGTGGAAGCATTGCGAGACTTGGCAAATAGAAAGGTGCCGCCGTCAGCAATTTTGAAAGGCCTGAAGGACACTAAATCCTTCAATGAAACACCAATCAAATCAATTTAAAATGCACGTTCCCGATTACTAACGGGGCAGAGTGTGGGTATGGTAAACAAGTTGAAGGAGTTAGCATCACCGTGTAGAATTGTAGGTGATGAGCTTGTGGTGCATGTGGATAATGTTGAGGAGGAGCAGAAGGGAGATGAGGAGAAGGTGGATGAGGCCGAGGAGGCGACTGCATTGGCTGCTTATTGGCAGGATGATGTGGTGGATCGTAATGCGATGGAGCAGGCTGCTGAGAAGTTGGCTCTTAGTGGGCAGGAGCATAATGCTGCGGAGGAGGATGAGGTTAATGCAGTGGATGAGAATGTGGAGCCGAGTGTGCATGATGTTTATGGGGATGATGAGGCTGAGAATGCAGTGGCTGCTGAGTTGACTGTAGATGATTATGTTATTGGGGAGATGGTGGAGACGGAGGAGACGGTTGCCCTTAACGTGGAGGTGCAGAATGCTGAGGAGGTACTGGTGGAGGATAATGCAGCGGCTGAGACTGTGGAGCCGAAGGTGTATGAGGAGAAGGCAAACGAGGAGGATGATGATAAGGAAGTGGCTACTGATTTGATTGCTGAGGAGCATACTGGGAAGTTGGTGGATACGGCAGGGACGGTGGAACGTAATGTGGCTGACCAGACTGCTGAGATGGATGAGGGGGAGAATGCAGCTGGGGAGAATGAGGAGCCACAGGAGGATGAGGCGAATGTGGAGGATGTGGAGGATGAGAAGATAGAGGATGCTGGGTTGATGCAAGCTGAGCTTACGTTGGAGTTGGGGGCGACGGTGGAGACGGGGGATCATAATGTGGATGCTCAGACTGCTGGGAGGGAGAAGGAGACGGCTGTGGCCTCGTATTTTGATGAGCACGAGGAGATGGATGGCATGCTTAAACAACTTTCTCCCCTGGTTGATGAGATTTCTGATCATTTTTCGGATGTGACGGAGAAGCCTACAGTTAGGAGGAAGCCTGTTAAGGCTCCACGGTTGCATTCAATTGCGGAGCATACTGCGGCGGCGAAGGAGAAGCCTAAATGGAAGAGGCTGCCTTCGAAGGAAAGTAGTAGGCGTCCGAAACTTCAAATAAAGAAGCCGAAACCTTCGTTTCCCCATGATGATTATGTTGATGATTTGCCTGCCAACTTCCTCATACCATATTATTTGGATTTTCATCACAAGCTACAACCCCTCATGGTGGGCGGCGTAGACGTGGATGCAGATGGCAACTATGGGTACAGGGCTGTGGCAGTTCAGTTGGGCTTGAAAGATTCCGATTGGCGGACTGTCAGAGCTGATTTGCTCCGTGAGATGCGGACAAACATCGTCTTGTACAGGCGTGTTCTGAGTGAGGTTTCATATAATAATAATTTGAAGGCAGTGAACTATTTTATTACTGATAAAGGTGCAGGAGAGGAAAATTGGATGCAGATGCCAGACATGGGACATGTCATTGCCTCATGCTACATCTGTGTAGTACATTTGATTGCAAATGATATGTGCGTGTGACATTTTTTCCATTGAGAAGTCCTCCAGTAAACCGAGCCTCCAGACTCAACATAACGTTGGGTTATGTGAATAGAAATCACTTTTTTATCCTTCAACTTAAACCAACAGGTGACGTCCCTCCGACTTCAGTTGTGTGGACTAGATCGCATGACCCTGTGGCCGATGGATGGTCGGCTGGTTACGAGCAGAGGATGCAGTCATTCGTTGATAGGGTGAAAGGTACGAAGATTGCTACCGATGATGCTTTTTAGTATCTGTAAGATAAAACGTTTATCAATGTAATAAGTTTTTTTGGTATAAAAATGGACCACTTTGGCGGATGAAATTTTATCATGGCTTCCGAAATGTGCAAATGTCATCATCGGTATGGAT
The DNA here is from genome assembly GCA_030789695.1 of Scilla litardierei. Taxonomy (NCBI): domain Eukaryota; kingdom Viridiplantae; phylum Streptophyta; class Magnoliopsida; order Asparagales; family Asparagaceae; genus Scilla; species Scilla litardierei. The sequence continues at coordinate 389,306,149 of CM061142.1, forward strand.
TGATGTTGTGTATCATACCAATTACACCGAGCGCAACACTGCAGTAATATTGCCCGTTTTGCGCTTTGAGTAATTATGTCTTTACCTACCAAATTGCTCAACGCGCAGAACTGGCAATATTAGTGCCGGTTTTGCGCTCTGGGTATTTTTAATAACATCAACCTTTGTTCCAAATTGTTATGCGATGAAAATGTGTCATTGTTAGTGTGTCCAATACTCCAAGTGAGAGTAGGGTTATTGTATCATAAATGTTATTGTCTGACAAAATTGCTTACCACAAACTCCCATTGATAAGTTTTGCCCGTTGAGCGCCTTTATTAGCCAATTTGTTAGTGGTTACTACAATTGCTCACCATTCACCACGATCAGAACAAATAATTTTGGCCGGTTGTGCGCGGTGACCAATTTTGTTAGTGCGAAAAAAAACTCCTACTCGTCCACTCAATAAAATTTGCTGATATATCCACATTTATTGCTGCTCGCACCATGCAAATTTTTAATGGTTAACAGAAATGCTCACAGCGCACAACGGCGATATATTGGAACCTTTGGTCTTACTAATAGTCTAAGAGACCCCTAGAGTCTGTAGATCAGTGTTGGTGAACATACAGAGCAGAGATCGTTAATATACAGCGGATTGCTACCAGCCGGATGTTCTGCTCTATAATGATTAATGCCTGCCTAAGTTTTACGCGTTGGGATAAACTGTAGCCACTAAAAAAATAGCCCAACGCACACAAAAGGCAAAATTATTCCCTTAGGCTCGGGCAAAATTACGAGCACAACGGGAAAACATCGCGCACAACGGGCAAAAATTACGCGCACAACGAGCAAAACAACGCGCACAACGGGCAAAAAGGAAAGCCGGTGGTTCGCTTTTTGAGCATATAAAAGGTAGTTTATCGACAATTATTAAACGCGCACACACCTAGTAGCCTTATGCCCGGTGTGCGCGTTGAGCAAAGTTGCGACGATAGCCCATTTGCTCAACGCGCCCCGCACGGACTAATTTTGCCCGTTGTGCGCTTTGAGCATATTTGTTGGATGTTGTAATGTTTGTTCCTACGGTCAATCATTCACACTCCTATTTTCATCATACTAAAATTGTGATTCCACAATATGCCAACAGTCAAACTTCACTTAGAAACTTTACCTAGTCAATCTGATTCAGAAACTGCATGCAAACCTTTAGATTAACGCTGATACATATTCAAACGGTGACCATTCCAAAATGGCCAACCCATTCTAACATACTGAAGTACGTACAGATACAGATCCAAACAGATACATATCCCTTTACTCTTACAAACTGATACATTTGAGTGTCTTCACAGATGTTTGCAATGAAGTGGCGCGTGATCTGCGTGTTTCCCCTTCAACTTCCGCGAGTTCATCGGGCGCACATCTTCGCTGCGTTTATTAACGTCCTTGGATAGTTGGATATGAGTGTCGCATCGTTTTAACCTGCAGTCAAGTATGTAGCCGTGTCAAACACAACGCCTGGAACCCCGATTCCCCTGTGGCGATGTACGACACAGGCAATGCGCTCCACATCTATGTTGCAGTTGCCGAATTTCTGCCCTGATCTGCTCAAGATGATTGTCATACCAGATGTTTGCAATGACGTGGAACTTTGTCCTTTGTAGGAGACGCCGTGAATTGGAATGTCGGCAGACCGTTTCGCTTATTACCGTCATTGCTGTCGTCGTTGTAACATGAAGTCAGGACAAAATACACCGATTGGAACTCCGTTACCGAAGAAGATGTAAAACAACACCGGGTTCCATAAGAAGTTGTGTTTGGGAGTGTAAGAGATCGGAAAGGATAGGATGGAGTGTCTGTGCGTCAAAGATGATGTATAGTGAAACGATGAAGGGTTTGATGGAGGAGATGGAGTGTATAAAGAGGAGATGGAGATGGATATGGAGTGTATAGCAAGACACGCAAAACAAATACATAGCCACAATTCATAAATATAGGAGGGAATAACAATCTATCATGGTACAACACCCAGCAGCTTTCCTGAAACATGTGAGACATCATAGCCAATATCACCCCAAAAGAATATGGTATGATCATCGTACACATTTTTCATAGTGTTGTTTGGGACAAATTTTCTCAACACAGTTGCAAAACCCCCCAGCATTTTCGGGGATGCTTGATTATAAATGGACGATAGCCCTTCGTTGCATAAGTATCCAACATGAACCATTTACCTTTACGTGAAAAGAGCACTGGATGAATGCTATCGTCAATATCTATATCAAGCATGCACGAATAGCTGAAGGACTTATTGTTTCCATACGGAGGTTGTGTGGGCAAATAAAGAAGATGATAGAAGAAAGTAGACGAAGTTTAGAGAAGATGAGTGCTCGTTGTCCGCCATTTATAGGGGAAATTGGACCAATCATAATGAAGCGTATAAAAAGTCCGTGATCCTACAGTAATGCAATGGATCTCAGGAATCAACATTTAGAGCATCTCCAAAGGGGCTCCCGAAATTATTTTAGAATGTGGAAAAAATAGGTTAATTACTCTCCGCGCAAAACCATGAAACCCTACGGTTTTTCGCCTTGATCACATAATAGGAAAATTACACTCAACAATACTACTCTCCACTAAGATTTTTTAATACATTATATTCGCCGTGCACACCGGTCTAAATAATACAGAAGCGAGTAACTATCATAATTGCTCACCGCGCAGAACGTTTAGAAAACGAGAATTGCTCAATGCGCAAAACACAGAACGCATGACAGCGAATTGTATTGATGAGAAGAAGTAGAGTTAATGTGTGGCTACATCGAAGACCCCGTCATGCTACAGAGAGGTTCTCGTGAATATACAAATGACTGCTCATCTACAGCGGATTGATGTCAGACATATGAAGAGACGTTAATTGCGATGGGAGAGAATTGATGTAGCTGGAGCGATTTGAAAGCTCTCAGGGAGACCTTTGACCCGAAAAATGACACAAATGTCCTCAAAAGCAAGAGCAATTGTGACCCAGTGGAGAACTTTATGGCAGTTCACCCTCACTGCGACAAAATTGGTTGTGTGTGGTGAGCAATTCTGAGGTTTGAGTGGTTTTGTGCGCTGAGCAATTCTGATTTTTGAGAGGTTGTGTGCAGTGAGCACTTCTGAGTTTGAGTGGTTCTGTGCGATGAGCAATTTTGAGTTTTGAGTGGATTTGTGCGCTGATCAATTCTGAGTTTTGAGTGGGTTTTGTGCGGTGAGCTTATTCTGAGTTTGAGTGGTTGTGTGCGGTGAGTAATTCTGAGGTATGAGTGGTTTTGTAGCCGCTTACTTAATTGCTCAACGCTGAGACATAATTGATCAAAGCAAAGAAAGAAAAGCCCCCGTATTCGATCTCTCCTCACAATCCCAGGGTGTTAGGGACGATTTGCCTCTAGACACTTCTCCCCTCTCAAAAGAAACCTCCCGTTGGCCCGATCATTGGATAGGCCCTCCTTTGATACCGGACCTCTCCTTCCCGACGAATTCTTCCTCTTACAGGCGGATCGCCAACAAGTTATTACTCTTACACATGGAGCGGCCCGCCTTCCACTCCCCGACTTCCCTTGTAGAACTTACACCAGGGGACTTAGGGCGGACCGCTCCTCCCCTCCAACGCCTACTCCGTGACGACCTCCACCTCCGGGGGAGGCGTCGCCGAAACCTCCCGTTGGCCCGATCGTTGGATAGGCCCTCCGTTGATACCGGACCTCTCCTTCCCGACGAATTCTTCCTTTCTCAGGCGGATCGCCGACGAGTTATTCGTCTTACACATGGAGCGGCCAGCCTTCCACTCCCCGAATTCCCTTGGAGAACTAACGCCAGGGGACTTAGGGCGGACCGCTCCTCCCGTCCAGTGCATACTCCGTGACTACCTCCACCTCCGGTGGAGGCGTCGCCGCCCGCGGGGTGTCGGTCCAAATCACCGGTGAAGGCATCGCCATGCCAATCACCCCACTGGGCACCACCGTTCCCAGACAACGGGACCCTCTGCCATCCAATGGTCTACCTTCTACTCATCGACCTCCCGTCGCACATCCTGAAGTGGAACGAAACCCCAGCCCGCCATCCAACGGCATGCCTTCCACTCCTTGACGTCCCGTCGCACATCCTGGTGCAGGTTATAGTAAATTGGAACAAAACCCCCGACCGCCATCCAAAGGCATGCCTTCCACTCCTCGGCCTCCCGTCGCACATCCTGATGCAGTTTACAGTAAAGTGGAACGGCCCCCCAGCCCGCCATCCAACGGCCTGCCTTCAACCACTGGCGTCTTTATCGACGTATTGTAAAGAACGCGAAAATGTCCCTCCAAGGAAGTTGTTAAATTCCGTCTATGATAAAATTAACTTGTTTACATGCAAACTTTTAGACTATCTCTGATACATAATCAATCTGAAGACATTTTAGATTAAATCGGCTACATATTCAATCGACTTCGTAAACTGATTGAAAATTTTTAGATTATATCTCATACATATTCCAATTGATGACATTTTCAAAATGACCCCGCCATTCAACTATATGGATGTACATACTGATACAGAACAGAACATATTCGTTACCCTATGCTCTTTACAAACTGATACATATGATTGTCTTCGTAAGATGTTTGCAATGAAGGGGCTTTTTACCGGATCTATTGTCGGTGTGATCTGCGTGCTTCACCCTACAACGACGCCTGCAATGACGACACTCCTATCCTGCCTACAGTTGTCGTAAGTCGGCAACGACGTTAACAACGCAACGAACCGACCATCTTCGTTGAGTTTATGGACGTGTTTGCCAACTATCTGCCACCGTAGCCCTTATAGGAGTGTCGTCATTGCAGGCGTCCTTGTACCCGGCTGTCAAGTATGACGACGGTTCAAAGACACCGAAAAGAACTTCGATTCCCAAGAGGCGGTGAACACCGACACATGGTTCGTTATAAATAGAATGAGATTTTCATTTTCGAGATCGGAAAGGACAGTAGAAGGAGGTGTTTGTGTGTCTTAGACGATCTATAGTACAAATATGAAGGGGATGGAGGAGAAGATAGTGTAAAAGAGGAGATGGCCGTTCCACGTGAATGCGTGAAAAAAGTACTGGTTGAATTATATCGTCCATTTTTATCTCAAGCATCAGGCCCGAACAGTAGAAAACCATCTCATCTTTAAACCCCATATCCATCTCCATCTCGTCCATTTCTACCTCATGCATCATGCTCGAACATAAGAAGACCTTATTGTTTCCAGACGGAGGTTGTGTGGGCAAAAAGAAGATGATGATATAAGAAATTAGAGGAAGTTGTGAGAAGATGAGGGCTCCTTGTCTGCCAATTTATAGGGGAATTGGACCAATCAAAATGAAACTAAACGGTTTTTCGCCTTGATCAACAATGATGCCAATTGGAATATTACTCCCAACAATACTAATCTCCACTAATCCTTTTTAAAACATTTTATTCGATGTGCACACCGTGCTAAATAATATAGGAGCGAGTAACAAACTAACAATCAGAATTGCTCACCGCGCAAAACGCATGGAAAAATGGAATTGCTCAAGGCGCACAACGCACAACGCATGGCAGTGATTTGTATTGGTTTATGAGGATGCGACCGAAGTAGAGTTAATGTGTGGCTCCATCGAAGACCTCGTCATGCTACAGGAGGGGTTCTCATGAATATACAAAAGACTGCACGTCAATCTACAGCTGATTGATACCAAACATGTGCCGTTCTCAAGAATGTTTGACCGGCTGGTGGGATATGAGCTGGAAAAATTAATAGCCGCTAACATAATTGCACAAAGCTAGGAACAAACAAATTTATGGCCGTTGTGCGTGATGAGCAAATTTTTAATGGTTTAAATAATTGCTCATAGCGAACAACAAGAAACGACAGGTGTAGACGCTTTGAGTCGTTGTTCGCTTTAACATGTGTTCGATTTGAGCATCTAAGGTATTTTATAGACAATGGTTTAACGCGCACAACCAATCTGAAGACATATTCAATCGAATTCAACTATATTGATGTACATACTGATACAGACCGAAACTGATTCATTAGCCTATGCTCTTACAAACTGAAACATATGATTAATCCTGGATGGCAGCCCTTGGTCACATAGGTTGGCAGTGGATGGCTACTGTCCCTCTGAGGCACAAGCACTCCTTCCTGTTGTTTTCGATCGCTTGTCTCGCATCCAAATTGAAGAATAAAATGAAAAAGAATCGCGTCGGAATACGGAAAAAGGTGAAATTCCTGTTACTATTGATCCAGCCGTTCTAGACTGCTTCATTGGATGCGAGCCCTTGCGGTGTACATCGACCACGTTTACAGTTACCGTGCTCAGCGTATTTGTCATGCAATCCAAAGGCATCTGCTGATCCCGGTATTCTAGCGCTGAAGCTTTTGGGTCTGGAAAATCAAACATTTCATCCTGGTAACAAAACAGAATGCTTAACGCCATCATACATACATACGTAGTTTTGAATTATTCAGAGGAAATAATTAGAAAATTTGTACTTACTCCAATGACTAGATCCTCCAGGTTCGGGCAGCTATTCAGCAAGCATGACAGGATTGAAAACGTCGTTGTTGTGCAGGGTATCCATCTGAGGGTGAGTTCTTTCATCTTCGGCAAGAGACACCACAGAGTAACGGGCATGATATAGATATCTGATATGGACGATAGCATTCATTTAGCTGTTCGTCCATATATAATCAGGCATGCCCGAAAAAGGGTTTCCAGCTGTGAGGATTTCGCCTTCCACGAACAGCTGAAGGACTTACTGTTTCAATAGGAAGGTTGTGGGGGCAAATAAAGAAGAAGATGATGGAAGAAAGTAGATGAAGTTGTGAGAAGATGGGTGCTCCTTGTCCGCCAATTTTATAGGGGAATTGGAACAATCAAAATGAAGCGTATAATAAGTTCTTGATCCTACAGTAATGCAATGGATCTCGGGAATCAACAATTATTTACTCAACGCGCAAACCGCGGAATACCAACGCGAAAATCGCGTAATCCCAATTATTTTAGCATCTAGATCAAAATTGGTTAATTACTCTCCGCGCATAACAAAGAAACTCATCGATTTTTTGCCTTGATCAACATTGATGCTAATAGGAAAATTACTCCCGACAATACTACTCTCCACTAAGATTTTTTAATACATTTTATTCGACACGCACCCCGGGCTAAATAATACAGAAGAGAGAAACTATTATAATTGATCCTCGTGCAAAACGCATGGAAAATGGGAATTGCTCAATGCGCACAACGCAGATGAGTCAATGAGGATGTGACTGCTGCAGTACCATATTAACTGTGTGGCTACATCGAAGACCCCGTCAAGCTACAGAAGGGTGCTCGTGAATAAGAAAATACTGCTCCTGAATCTACAGCTGATTGATACCAGACATATGATTTTCCCAAGAATGTATGACCAGTGGTAAGTGAGCTGGCAAAATTTATATTTTGGCCGTTGTGCGCGGTGAGCAAATTTTTAATGGTTTAAAAATTTGCTCAAAGCGCACAACAAGTATCGCCAGATGTTCACTTTGACCCGGTGTGTGCGTTCAACAAATTTGTTATGGCTAACATAATTGCGCAAAGCGCACAACATGCAGAATTATGACCATTGTGCGCGTTAAGCTCTATAGTTGCGTCGATGACAAATTTGCTCAACGCCCCCACGGGAATAAATTTGACCGTTTTGCGCTTTAAGCATATTTGTGAATTGCAATAATTTTAATTCCACCGCGCACCAGCGCATTGAATCAATCACATTCCAAATTTCATCATACTTAAACACGCACAACCAGCAGAATTATGCCCGTTGTGCGCGTTTAGCTAAAGTGTAGATTAAATCTCATACATATTCTAGTTGATGTTATTTTGAAAATGACCCAGCCATTCAAATATATTGATGTACATACTGATACAGATCCAAACTGATTCATTAGCCTATGCTCTTACAAACTGAAACATGTGATTGTCGGTGTGATCTGCGTGCTTCCCCGTAAACTTCCGCGAGTTCATCGGGCGACCATCTTCGTTCCGTTTATTACCGTCGATGCTGATTTTCTGCCATCATCGGCTGGATATGAGTGTAGTCATAGCATGCGTCGGTGTAACGTGCAGTCATGTATGTAGCCGTTTCAAAGACACCTAGAGAAACTCCGATTCACATGAGGCATCGAACAACACCAACAGATCAAAATACTAAACACCGCTGGTCTTTGAACAACTTACAAGCTCAGATGCAGAACTGCATGCGGCGATGTGTTCCAGTAAGAGAATACTAAACCCTGCATGCGGCCCCAACCTCGTCGCATCTCTTCGTTACAACCTCCTCAAGATCTACTAAGGCGCACGTAGGTGGAGGATCTTCGTTGTAGACAATGAAGGCGGATCCTACGGAGAACACACTGGCATTTGATGTGTCCATCACCAGGTCAACATTCTTCCGGACGGTTCGACCGGCAGCTAGATCCACCTTTTCAAGGAAGCCCCTTTAAGGAGGCTCGAACTGATCGGTGAAGTAAAAGCTTAATCCAGAGAAGATCTTCACCGCCTGTAAGAGACCAATATAAGAGACCGATATGATATGTGCACTACTGGACATGGGCCTCCGCACACGCATACACAAGGAAAAGTGTTCATAAGATGGCTTCCTCCGATAATTATCCAAAGACTAAAATAGTTCAAAACATTTTCCAATTCAAATAGTTCAAAGGCGCGACATGCCATCATTGGCGTGTCATTACAGTCACTTCCCTGCTCGTTTTGTAATTTCTGTCGCTTTACTTGAGCATCATCAACATCATCTGTTCGGACGAGAAAATGGATGTGTGACTCTTCACATCATTTGATTTTCTGGAAATCTGAGACAACCATGCCTTTTGTGTTTCCGCACAGGTTCCAGGCTTCAAGCTTCTGCATTATGAGACAATTATGATCTGCTTCATCCACAGTCAGATTTGGCCAATTTGCTTGCGAGCCAAGAGATCGAAAAGAAAGGAGGGAGTGCTTGTGCCTCAGAGAGACGGTACCTATGCACCGCCAATCTAATTGACCCAGAGCAGCCAATCAGGGCGCAAAGGCCCGGGGGGCCATTCTTCTCTTCGTAGACCAGGGAGAGAAGCATATTAGGGAGGCGACTGCATCAGCCTGTAGTCCTCCGATTTCATACATTTCTCCAGGGCATTCACGGCATTCATGATCCATTATCCTACAATAATTCTAGGGATCTCGGGAATGAACATCTTATTTACTCAACGCGTAATCCCACCGAGAAAAACGAGTAATCCTAAGTATTTTAGGCTTAGCTGAAAAAGAGGCAATTTACTCTCCCCACACGACAAGGAAACTGAACCGTTTTGCGCCTTGAATTACTCTCCGTCAAAGACTCGAAAAATTATTAATTTTCCAGCGCAAAAAAAACAATCAAATTGTTTCTGTTGTGCTTGCGGGTTAATTGGTTCCACAATAAGCCCTTGTGTGTAATGTGGAGTCCTCAGATGTGAGACCGTGTGTGTACAGCGGTTGGATATTGATTAACACTATGACTTTTAACCACCTCGCACGACGCGCACAACGGCTAATTGATATCAGCCCTTTGTTGCGTTTATTAACGTCATGGCTTGGTAACGGCTATTTAGTACAAATGTATTTTACAAATCACGTGACCAAATTTAATAATTTTAGTACCGATGGAAATATCTCAATTATACCTACTACATGAGACCAATAATGGATATTTTTCGAGCAATTTAAAATATTTACAATATTACAAGAAATACTAAATACTTAAAAATTAAAAAAAATTAACATTGAAGAATAATATTATTTATAGTTATCTTTCATGCAGAAATAATGTATTAGATAAACCCATTTTAATGATAAATATTTTTCATTAGTAAAGCTTAAACAAAGAGAAAATAGGATTTGAAGATGGTGGGTTGGAGTTGCCCATCCTCAAAAATCGCATCTTTTAGAGATATTCCATTTTGAAAGGGGGGTTTTAGAGATTTGTGGTGCAGTTGCTATATGGAATTGGAGCAATCAAAATGAAGCGTATCATAAGTCCTTGATCCTACAGTAATGCAATGGATCTCGGGAATCAACAATTATTTACTCAACGCGCAAACCGCGTAATACCAACGCGAAAATCGCGTAATCCCAATTATTTTAGCATCTGGATCAAAATAGGTTAATTACTCTCCGCGCATAACAATGAAACTCAACGATTTTTTGCCTTGATCAACATTGATGCTAATAGGAAACTTACTCCCAACAATACTACTCTCCACTAAGATTTTTTAATACATTTTATTCGACACGCACCCCGGGCTAAATAATACAGAAGAGAGAAACTATTATAATTGATCACCGCGCAAAACGCATGGAAAACGGGAATTGCTCAATGCGTGCAACGCAGATGGGTCAATGAGGATGTGACTGCTGCAGTACCATATTAACTGTGTGGCTACATCGAAGACCCCGTCAAGCTACAGAAGGGTGCTCGTGAATAAGAAACTACTGCTCCTGAATCTACAGCTGATTGATACCACACTCATGATTTTCCCAAGAATTTATTACCGGTGGCAAGTAAGGTGGAAAAATTTATAGCCGTTACATAAGTGCTCAACGTTCAGTACCAAAAAATTGCTCAAAGCGCACAACAAGTAACGCCAGGTGTTCATTTTGAGCCGGTGTGCGCGTTCAGCAAAATTTGTAATGGTTAACATAATGGCGCAAAGCGCACAACATGCAGAATTGATGACATTTTGAAATTGATGACATATTCAAATTTCATACATATTCAAATTCAAATTGATGACATGCAGAATGGTTAAATCTCATACATATTCAAATTGATGACATGCAGAATGGTTAAATCTCATACATATTCAAATTGATGACATTTTGAAAATTACCCGGCCATTCAAATATATTGATGTACATACAGACTGATACAAATCCAAACTGATTCATTAGCCTATGCTCTTACAAACTGATAGATATGATTAAGCCTGGATGGCGGCCCTTGGTCACATAGGTTGGCGATGCATGGCTACCGTCCCTCTGATGCAACAGCACTCCCTCCTTTTGTTTTCGATCTCTTGGTTCGCATCCAAATTGAATAAGAAAATGAAGAACAATCGAGTGGGAATATGGTGAAATTACAGTAACCATTGATCCAGACGTTCTAGAATGCTTCGTTGGATGCGAGCCGTTGCGCCCGCCTATGTTCCAGGTTCAAAAATCCATGTTTTTAACTTATTGAAGTTTCAATAAGTTAAAAAACATGGATTTTTGAAGCTGGAACATAGGCGGGCGCAACGGCTCGCATCCAACGAAGCATTCTAGAACGTCTGGATCAATGGTTACTGTAATTTCGATACTTCCTGGGCCAGAGGACGTTGTTCGTGCTTCAATCTTGAAGGGTATTCCGAAGGAGCGGACAAAGTTCGATGATCTTAGGAAGGATGAGATGATCCTCGATCACTAAAAGCGAAAAAATGAACTGTGATCGATACCTTTCAACAAAAAAACAGGACGCGCAGATCAATCGATTTCATAAGTGCAAGCAAACTCGATCGGTCAGATGTAGATGGATCTAGGGTTAGAATTTAGTTTAGAATTTGGGCGAAGCAAGGGAGATGAAAAAATTTAGTCATCAGTTAAAAGCTTGGGGGAGGCATCCATAACAATCTATAACCATCTAGTTACCTTGGTCGACCATCGTCGTTACATTTATTATCGTCGTTGCCGACTGTCGGCAACAGTGAAACATGATAGGAGTGTCGTCATTGCACGCGTCGTTGTAACCGGCTGTCAAGTATGTATCATACTTGACACAATGTGCTGGTTATGTCCCCCTGACAAGTACTTCTTGGGCGGCTGACCTGGGTGCCCAGTGTCAGGGACGGTCATATGAAAAAGGTGAAATTCCAGTAACCATCGATCCCGAGGTCATAGAATGCTTCATTGGATGCGAGCCCTTGCGGTGTACATCCTCCATGTTTACAGTTACCGTGCTCAGCATATTTGTCATGCAATCAGAAGGCATCTGCTGATCCCAGTATTCTAGCGCTAAAGCTGTCGGGTCTGAAAAATCAAGCATTTCATCCTGGTAACAAAACAGAATGCGTAATGCCATCATACATACATACGTAGTTTTGAATTATTCAGAGGAAATAATTAGCAAATTTGTACTTACTCCAATGACTAGATCCTCCAGGTTCGGGCAGCTATTCAGCAAGCATGACAGGATTGAAAACGTGGTTGTGCAGGGTTGCATTCTGAGGGTGCGTTCTTTCATCTTCGGCAAGAGACACCACAAAGTCACGGGCATGGTGGAAGGTGAAATCCTCACATCTGGAAACCCTTTTTCGGGCATGCCTGATTATAAATGGACGAACAGCTGAATGAATGCTATCGTCCATATCTGATATCTATATCAAGCATGCACGAACAGCTGAAGGACTTACTGTTTCAATAGGAAGGTTGTGGGGGCAAATAAAGAAGAAGATGATGGAAGAAAGTAAATGAAGTTGTGAGAAGATGAGTGCTCCTTGTCCGCCATTTTTATAGGGGAATTGGAGCAATCAAAATGAAGCGTATAATAAGTCCTTGATCCTACAGTAATGCAATGGATCTCGGGAATCAACAATTATTTACTCAACGTGCAAACCGCGTAATACCAACGCGAAAATCGCGTAATCCCAATTATTTTAGCATCTGGATCAAAATTGGCTAATTATTCTCCGCGCATAACAAGGAAACTCATCGATTTTTCGCCTTGATCAACATTGATGCTAATAGGAAACTTACTCCCAAAAATACTACTCTCCACTAAGATTTTTAATACAGTTTATTCGACACGCAACCCGGGCTAAATAATACAGAAGAGAGAAACTATTATAATTGATCACCGCGCAAAACGCATGGAAAACGGGAATTGCTCAATGCGCGCAACGCAGATGGGTCAATGAGGATGTGACTGCTGCAGTACCATAATAACTGTGTGGCTACATCGAAGACCCCGTCAAGCTACAGAAGGGTGCTCGTGAATAAGAAACTACTGCTCCTGAATCTACAGCTGATTGATACCACACATATGATTTTCCCAAGAATTTATTACCGGTGGCAAGTAAGGTGGAAAAATTTATAGCCGTTACATAATTGCTCAACGTTCAGTACCAATAATTTATGGCCGTTGTGCGCGGTGAGCAAATTTTTAATGGTTTAAAAAATTGCTCAAAGCGCACAACAAGTATCGACAGGTCACAGTTGTTCATTTTGAGCCGGTGTGCGCGTTCAGCAAATTTGTAATGGTTAACATAATAGCGCAAAGCGCACAACATGTAGAATTATACCGGTTGTGCGCGTTACGCAAAAGTTGCGTCGATGACAAATTTGCTCTCCGCCCCACGGGAATAAATTTGCCCGTTTTGCGCTTTGAGCATATTTGTGAGATGCTGTAATTTTACTCCCACTGCGCGCCACCGCAGTTAATCAATCAAATTCCAAATTTCATCATATTTAAACTGTTAAACACGCACAACCAGCAGAATTATGCCCGTTGTGCACATTTAGCTAAAGTCATGACAAATTTGCTCAACGCCCCCACGAGAATAAATTTGACCGTTTTGCGCTTTGAGCATATTTGTGAGATGCTATAATTTTAATTCCACATCGTACCAGCGCATTGAATCAATCACATTCCAAATTTCATCATACTTAAACGCGCACAACCAGCAGAATTATGCCCGTTGTGCGCGTTTAGCTAAAGTTTAAATTAAGTCTCATACATATTCTAGTTGATGTTATTTTGAAAATGACCCATCCATTCAAATATATTGATGTACATACTGATACAGATCCAAACTGATTCATTAGCCTATGCTCTTACAAACTGAAACATGTGATTGTCAGTGTGATCTGCGTGCTTCCCCGTCAACTTCCACGAGTTCATCGGGCGACCATCTTCGTTCCGTTTATTACCGTCGTTGCCGATTTTCTGCCATCAGCAGCTGGATATGAGTGTATTCATAGCATGCGTGGGTGTAACCTGCAGTCGGGTATGTATCCGTTTCAAAGACACCGAGGAACTCCGATTCACATGAGGCGTCGAACAACACCAAATGGTTGCATAACAAATAGAATGAGCTTTTTATCTTCGCGATCGGAAAGGACAGGAGGGAGTTTTTGTTTGTCATAGACGAGGTATAGTGAAATGATGAAGGATTTAATGGTTTGGATGGAGTTTATAAAGAGGAGATGGATATGGAGTGTATAGTCGAGGAGTGGAAGGCGAAATGCTCACATATGGAAGGCATTCATCGGGCATGCATGTTTATAAATGGACGATAGCCCTTCGTTGCGTTTATTACCACCATTGCGTAAGTTTCCAACATCAACCATTTAGCTTTACTTGAAAAGATAACTGGTTGAATTCCATCGTCCATTTCTATCGTAAGCGTCAGGCATTAGGGCTCGCTGTAGGAAAACGGAGTATACTCATCAATTTGAATGGTCAATTTCACACTAAATGGACCGTGAATTCCCTAAAGAAGTGTATGAAATTGGAGGACTACAAGCCGATGCTGTCGCCTCCCGAATATGCTCCTATCCCTGGTCTGCGAAGAGATGAATGGCCCCCTAGACTTTACGCCCTGGATGTCTGCACTGGGTCACATAGGTTGGCGGTGCATGGCTACCGGCCCTCTGAGGCACAAGCACTTCCTCATGTTCTTTTCGACCTCTTGTCTCGCAGCCAAAATTGGAAATCCCCAGGACGAAAGGGACAATTATGATCTGCTTCATCCACAGTCAGATTTGCCCAATTTGGCTGCGAGCCAAGAGATCGAAAAGAACAGAAGGGAGTGCTTGTGCCTCAGAGAGACGGTAGCCATGCACCGCCAACCTAATTAACCCAGAGCAGCCAACCAGGGTGCAAAGGCCCGGGGGGCCATTCTTCTCTTCGCAGACCAGGGAGAGAAGCATATTCGGGAGGCGACTGCATCAGCCGGTAGTCCTCCGATTTCATACGCTTCTCCAGGGCATTCACGGCATTCACGGTCCATTTATAGTGAAAAACGACAGATGAAATTGATGAGTATTAAGTTCGTTATCCTACAGTAATGCTAAGGATCTCGGGAATGAACATCTTATTTACTCAACGCGTAATCCCACCGAGAAAAACGCGTAATCCTTAGTATTTTAGGCTCAGCTGAAAAAGAGGCAAATTACTCTCCCCACACAACAAGGATACCGAACCGTTTTGCACCTTGAATTACTCTCCGTCGAACACTCGAAAAATTATTTATTTTTCAGCGCAACAAAAACAATCAAATTGTTTCTGTTGTGAGTGCTGTTTAATTGGTTCCATTATAAGCCCTTGTGTGTAATGTGGATTGTGGAGTCCTCAGATGTGAGACCGTGTGTGTACAGCGGATGGATATTGATTCACACTATGACTTTTAACCACCGCGCACGACGCGCACAACGGATAATTGATATCAGCCCTTCGTTGCGTTTATTACCGTCATAGCTTGGTAACGGCTATTTATTACAAATGTATTTTACAAGGCACATGACCAAATTTAATAAGTTTAGTACCGATGGAAATATCTCAATTATACGTACTACCTGAGACCAATATTGGATATTTTTCGAGCAAATTTTAAAATATTTACAACATTACAAGAAATACTAAATACTTAAAAATTAAAAAAATTAACATTGAAGAATAATATTATTTATAGTTTTCTTTCATGCAGAAACAATGTATTAGATTAACAATTTATGCAGAAACAAGTATCGCCAGGTGTTCACTTTGAGCCGGTGTGCGCGTTCAGCAAATTTGTTATGGCTAACATAATTGCGCAAAGCGCACAACATGCAGAATTATGCACGTTGTGCGCGTTAAGCTCTATAGTTGCATCAATGACAAATTTGCTCAACGCCCCCACGGGAATAAATTTGACCGTTTTGCTCTTTGATCATATTTGTGAGATGCTATAAGTTTACTCCCACTGTGCGCCACCGCAGTGAATCAATCAAATTCCAAATATCATCATACTTAATCCGAATCCCAACCACGCCTACATCCAAACTTTTAGATTTAAGTCTTATTATACTTGTTCAATCTGAAAACATTGTAGATTAAACCGGATACATATTCACTCTGACTCAGAAACTACATACAAACTTTAAAAATAAATCTGATACCTTTTCAATCTGAAGGCATATTCAATCGAATTCAGAAACTGCATGCAAAATTTTAGATTAAATCTCATACATATTCAAATTGATGACATTTTGAAAATTACCCAGCCATTCAAATATATTGATATACATACTGAATTACTGATACAGATCCAAACTGATTCATTAGCCTATGCTCTTACAAACTGAGGGGTTCTCGTGAATATACAAAAGACTGTTAATCTACAGCTGATTGATACCAGACATGTGCATTTCTCAAGAATGTTTGACCGGTCGATGGGACGTGAGCTGGAAAAATTAATAGCCGCTTACATAATTGCTCAACGCCCAGTACCAACTAATTTATGGCCGTTGTCCACGTTGATGATATTTATAATGGTTACTTTAATTGCGCAAAGTGCACAACAAGCACAGCCAGAGCCAGCTGTTCGCTTTGAGCATCTAAGGTAATTTATGAACAATTGTTTAACGCGCATAACCAGCAGAATTTACTCGTTGTGCGCGTTAAGCTGATGTTTCATCGATGACAAATTTTCTCAACACGACCACGGGAATAAATTTAATCATACTTATTCTGAATCCCAATCAAGCCTACATGCAAGCTTTTAGATTTAAGTCTTATTATACTTGTTCAATCTGGAAACATTGTAGATTAAACCGGATACTTATACACTCTGACTTAGAAACTACATGCAAACTTTAAAATTAAATCTGATACTTATTCAAGCTGAAGGCATATTCAATCGAATTCAACTATATTGATGTACATACTGATACAGACCCAAACTGATTCATTAGCCTATGCTCTTACAAACTGATACATATGATTGTCTACGTAGATGTTTGCAATGAAGGGCTCGCTGTAGGATAACGGACTTATACTCATCAATTTGAATGGTCAATTTCACTATAAATTGACCGTGAACGCCCTCAAAAATTTCGCTTTGTGTTTGAGATTACCCTCAAAAATTACTCACACCGCAACATCTGTATATAATGTATATTCACGAGCTCAACAACTGTAGACTCACTGGTTCTTTCCATGACTCACAGTAAATCAACTGTAGTATCATCCTCATCCATGGGCAGTCCAAATCGTCTATAATAAATGGCGTCTCATTCTAAAATGTTGGTAACTGCTAATTTGATTGCAGCATTCAAAACCTCTCAATAAATATGCAGTTAAAGCCTCGCTTTAATACGCATCATTCAAAGCCTATTTTAATACTCGTTTAATATTTGACCGTTTGAATTCATAACAGCTATTTTTTGAACTCTATTTATATCCCACTGCTTTCCTCAAGAAAATACATGGAAAAATTGCTTCCTCCAAAAATTCTTCTGTGCTTCATCACGTTCTCCTGGGTAGCTATACTGTGCAAAATCCAAAGTCTCTGGCCAAGTGTGGACGTGGCCAGGGGCTGCTGTGTTAACCTTCGGGAGCAACCAGCAACAGCGATTACCACCGAGGTCGCGTCACAGCGGTTTCAATTACATCTGCCAAGTATTCTGCTTCTCGGATCTTCCTCGTATAGCCATGGTATTCTACGTAGCCAAGTATGGACGCGGCCAGGGGCTGCTGTGTTAACCTTCGGGAGCAACCGACAACAGCGATTACCACCGAGGTCGCGCCACATCGGCTTCAATTACATCTGCAAAGTATTCTGCTTCTCGGATCTTCCTCGTATAGCCACAGTATTCTACGTATTTTTCTTACAATATATTTGTTTCTCAGTTTAACCGGACAAATTCTAACCATTGCTTCGTTCTGCTTGATGTAGATATATACCATGGTAAATGGAAGATAAAATTGAAAGTTACTCCTGCTATTTCAATATGGACCATTTCCTTCATGATGTAGATGCCTGTAAAGAGAATGGGATGGCGGTAGAAGATGACTCCAATGAAATCAGTCTAACTTCGCAACCAAAATGCACCTTCAAATCTTCCCAGAAGATCTCAGCGGTCAGCGTAGTAGCATTTGCAACCAAAATGCACCTTCAAATCTTCCCAGAAGATCTCAGCGATCAGCGGACCTTCTAGGATACATGATCATTTTCTTCCTTTCTTGGGTGTGAAAGTAGGAATTTTCGAGGTATTCCATTTGGTAAGTATATACTTTTAAATACACTATAGGTGTAATTCTTATTCAATTGGGTGGAAAATGATGTAGAAATTTGGTGATTTTACATGCATGCAGATACGGTTGAGATTGCTCGAGAAGGTACAAAAATCCAAGGTACTATTTATGTCGTAAAAAAATCCAGCGTTCAGTAGAGGTTAACAGTCATTGAGGGCAGCTGGGCAGGCACAACCATCAAGCTGCTAATTATGTCGAGGGCCATTCTGATGAAGGGCAGTTGCAGGGAATGGAGATGGAATCATTGAGAGATTTGGCAAATAGCACGCTGAGGCCGGCTGAAATTTTGAAAGTCCTGTAGGAAAATCCTACCTTCCATGCAAATAAATTTATAATGCACGTCACCGTGTAAAAAGGGACAACAAGAATGTTGTCGCTTTGCATGTAAAACTTCCGATAGGATTCCTGCTGCCCTTCATCGGAATGGCCCTCGACATATTTAGCAGCTTGATGGTTGTGCCTGCCCTCAACGACTGTTAACCTTCACTCCTCACCGCCAACACCGACGCCCACCATTATCACTCAATGAGAACAGACATTGACACTTCTTGGTTTTAACTGGCCTTTCGGTCGTTTTTTCCTTTCGGTGTCACCTCTAAACCCCGCTTCTTTCACATGCAAAGTAAACAACTTTGCATGTGAAAGAAGCGGGGTTTACAGGTGACACCGAAAGGAAAAAACGACCGACAGGCCAGTTAAAACCAAGAAGTGTCAATGTCTGTTCTCATTGCGTGGTAATGGTGGGCGTCGGCGTTGGCGGTGAGGAGTGAAGGTTAACAGTCGTTGAGGGCAGGCACAACCATCAAGCTGCTAATTATGTCCAGGGCTATTCCGATGAAGGGCAGTTCCAGGGAAAGGAAAAAACGACTGACAGGCCAGTTAAAACCAAGAAGTGTCAATGTCTGTTCTCATTGCGTGGTAATGGTGGGCGTCGGTGTTGGCGGTGAGGAGTAAAGGTTAACAGTCGTTGAGGGCAGGCACAACCATCAAGCTACTAATTATGTCGAGGGCCATTCCGATGAAGGGCAGTAGCAGGGAATGGAGATGGATCATTGAGAGATTTGGCAAATAGCACGCTGAGGCCGGCTGAGATTTTGAAAGTCCAACCTTCCATGCAAATCAATTTATAATGCACGTCATGGAGTAAAAAGGGACAACAAGAATGTTGATATTGAAAAAAATTCGGTATAAAATTGATGTTAGGTTTTGTGTAAAATAATCACTTGTTGTAAGAAATTAAAAGATATGTTTACCCCTATTGCTACCTTCGTATGGAAATTTCACCACACTTGTCACTTGTGCTTTTTAAGCCCCGCGGACGACGCGCACGACGGGGGTAATTTTGCCCGTCGTGCGCGTGAATGGAAAATGCTCCACACTTGTACGTTTTAGCCCCGCGCATGACGCGCACGACGGGGGAAAATTTTGCCTGTCGTACGCGCAGATGGAAATTGCTTCACACTAGGCGTTTTAACCCGCGTGCACGACGGGGCGTATTTTTGCCCTTCGTGCGCGCAGCTGGAAAATGCTCTACACTTGTGCGTTTTAAGCCACGCGGAAAACGCGCACGACGGGTTTAATTTTGTCGTCGTGCGCGCGGATGGAAATTGCTTCACACTTGTGCGTTTTAACCCCCGTGGACGACGGGGTTAATTTTGCCTGTCGTGCGCCCGGATGGAAATTGCTCCACACTTGTCTGTTTTAAGCCCCGCGCACGACGGGGGAATTTTGCCCGTCGTGCGTGCGGATGGAAATTGGTTTACCCGTTGCGTTTTACCCCTCCCGCACTACGGGGGTAATTTTTGCCTGTCGTGCGCACGTTTGGTAAATGCTCCACACTTGTGCGTTTCCTGCGCACGACGCCCACAACGGGGGTAATTGCTTCACACTAGGCGTTTTAACCCCCGCGCATGACGGGGTTAATTTTGCCCGTCGTGCGCTAGGATGAAAATTGCTGCACAATAGGCGTTTTAACCGACACGCCCGACGGGGTAAGTTTGCCCGTCGTTCGCGCAGATGGAAATTGCTTCACACTAGGCGTTTTAACCCCCGTGCACGACGGGGCGTATTTTTTCCCGTCGTGCGCGCGTCTGGAAAATGCTCTACACTTGTGCGTTTTAAGCCCCGCGGACAACGTACACGACGGGGGTAATTTTGCCCGTCGTGCGCGCGGATGGAAATTGCTCGACACTTGTGTGTTTTATGCCCCGCGGACGACGCTCACGACGGGCTTATTTTTGCCCATCGTGCGCGCGGATGTGAATTGCTTCACACTAGCCGTTTTAACCCCCGCGAACGACGGGGTTAATTTTGCCCGTCGTGCGCCCGGATGGAAATTGCTCCACACTTGTCTGTTTAAGCCCCGCGCACGACACGGGAATTTTGCCCGTCGTGCGCGCGGATGGAAATTGCTGCACACTTGTGCGTTTTAACCCCCGCGGACGACGGGGTTAATTTTGTCCGTCGTGCGCTCGGATGGAAATTGCTCCACACTAGGCGTTTTAACCAACGTGCACGACGGGGTAAGTTTGCCCGTCGTGCGCACGGATGGAAATTGCTTTACAGATTGCGTTTTCCCCCTCGCGCACGACGGGGTAATTTGGCCCGTCGTGTGCACGGCTGTAAAGTGCTCCACACTTGTGCGTTTGCCCGCACACGACGCACACGATGGGTGTAATTTTGCACGTCGTGCGCGCGGATGGAAATTGCTCGACACTTGTGCGTTTTAAGCCCCGCGGATGACGCGCACGACGTGGTTATTTTTGCCCGTCGTGCGCGCGGATGGAAATTGCTGCACACTTGTGCATTTTAACTCCCGCGGACGACGGGGTTAATTTTGTCCGTCGCGCGCTCGGATGGAAATTGCTCCACGCTAGGCGTTTTAACCCACGCGCACGACGGGGGTAATTTTACCCGTCGTGCGCGCGGATGGAAATTGCTTCACACTTGTGCGTTTTAACCCCCGCGGACGACGGGGGTAATTTTTGCCCGTCGTGCGCTCGGATGGAAATTGCTGCACACAAGGCGTTTTAACCCACGCGCACGACGGGGTAAGTTTGCCCGTCGTGCGCGCGGATGGAAATTGCTTTACAGATTGCGTTTTCCCCCACGCGCACGACGGGGGTAATTTGGCCCGTCGTGCGCACGGCTGTAAATTGCTCCACACTTGTGCGTTTGCCCGCACACGACGCGCACAATGGGGGTAATTTTGCCCGTCATGCACGTGGATGGAAATTGCTCGACACTTGTGCGTTTTAAGCCCCGCGGACGACACACACGACGAGTTTATTTTTGACCGTCGTGCGCGCGGATGGAAATTACTGCACACTTGTGCGTTTTAACCCCCGCGGACGACGGGGTTAATTTTGTCCGTCGTGCGCTCGGATGGAAATTGCTCCACACTAGGCGTTTTAACCCACGCGCACGACGGGGTAAGTTTGCCCGTCGTGCGCGCAGATGGAAATTGCTTTACAGATTGCGTTTTCCCCCTCGCGCACGACGGGGGTAATTTGGCCCGTCGTGCGCACAGCTGTAAATTGCTCCACACTTGTGCGTTTGCCTGCACACGACGCGCACGACGGGGGTAATTTTGTCCGTCGTGCGTGCGAATCGAAATTGCTCGACACTTGTGCGTTTTAAGCCCCGCGGACAACGCGCACGACGAGGTTATTTTTGCCCGTCGTGCGTGCGGATGGAAATTGCTGCACACTTGTGCGTTTTAACCCCCGCGGACGACGGGGTTAATTTTGTCCGTCGTGCTCTCGGATGGAAATTGCTCCACACTAGGCGTTTTAACCCACGCGCACGATGGGGGTAAGTTTGCCTGTCGTGCGCGCGGATGGAAATTTCTTTACAGATTGCATTTTCCCCCTCGCGCACGACGGGGGTAATTTGGCCAGTCGTGCGCACGGCTGTAAATTGATCCACACTTGTGCGTTTGCCCGCACACGACGCGCACGACCGGGGTAATTTTGCTCGTCGTGCGCGCGGATGGAAATTGCTCGACACTTGTGCGTTTTAAGCCCCGCGGACGACGCACACGACGAGGTTATTTTTGACCGTCATGCGCGCGGATGGAAATTGCTGCACACTTGTGCGTTTTAACCCCCGCGGACGACAGGGTTAATTTTGTCCGTCGTGCGCTCGGATGGAAATTGCTGCACACTAGGCGTTTTAACCCATGCGCACGACGGGGTAAGTTTGCCCGTCGTTCGCGCAGATGGAAATTGCTTTACAGATTGCATTTTCCCCCTCGCGCACGACGGGGGTAATTTGGCCCGTCGTGCGCACAGCTGTAAATTGCTCCACACTTGTGCGTTTGCCCGCACACGACGCGCACGACGGGGGTAATTTTGCCCGTCGTGCGCACGGATGGAAATTGCTGCACACTTGTGCGTTTTAACCCCCGCAGACGTCGGGGTTAATTTTGTCCATCGTGCGCTCAGATGGAAATTGCTCCACACTAGGCGTTTTAACCCACGCGCACGACGGGGTAAGTTTGCCCGTCGTGCACGCGGATGGAAATTGCATTACAGATTGCGTTTTCCCCCTCGCGCACGACGGGGGTAATTTGGCCAGTCGTGCGCACGGCTGTAAATTGCTCCACACTTGTGCGTTTGCCCGCACACGACGCGCACGACGGGGGTAATTTTGCCCGTCGTGCGCGCGGATGGAAATTGCTCGACACTTGTGCGTTTTAACCCCCGCAGACGACGCGCACGACGAGGTTATTTTTGCCCGTCATGCGCGCGGATGGAAATTGCTGCACACTTGTGCGTTTTAACCCCCGCGGACGACGGGGTTAATTTTGTCCGTCGTGCGCTCGGATGGAAATTGCTCCACACTAGGCGTTTTAACCCACGCGCACGACGGGGTAAGTTTGCCCGTCGTGCGCGCGGATGGAAATTGCTTTACAGATTGCGTTTTCCCCCTCGCGCACGACGGGGGTAATTTGGCCCGTCGTGCGCACGGCTGTAAATTGCTCCACACTTGTGCGTTTGCCCGCACACGACGCGCACGACGGGGGTAATTTTGCCCGTCGTGCGCGCGGATGGAAATTGCTCGACACTTGTGCGTTTTAACCCCCGCGGACGACGCGCACGACGAGGTTATTTTTGCCCGTCGTGCGCGCGGATGGAAATTGCTGCACACTTGTGCGTTTTAACCCCCGCGGACGACGGGGTTAATTTTGTCCGTCGTGCACTCGGATGGAAATTGCTCCACACTAGGCGTTTTAACCCACGCGCACGACGGGGGTAAGTTTGTCCGTCGTGCGCGCGGATGTAAACTGCTTTACAGATTGCGTTTTCCCCCTCGCGCACGACGGGGGTAATTTGGCCCGTCGTGCGCACGGCTGTAAATTGCTCCACACTTGTGCGTTTGCCCACACACGACGCGCACGACGGGGGTAATTTTGCCCGTCGTGCGCGCGGATGGAAAATTGCTCGACACTTGTGCGTTTTAAGCCCCGCGGACGACGCGCACGACGTGGGTAATTTTGCCCATCGTGCGCGCGGATGGAAATTGCAGCACACTTGTGCGTTTTAACCCCCGCGGACGACGGGGTTAATTTTGTCCGTCGTGCGCTCGGATGGAAATTGCTCCACACTAGGCGTTTTAACCCACGCGCACGACGGGGTAAGTTTGCCCGTCGTGCGCGCGGATGGAAATTGTTTTACAGATTGCCTTTTCCCCCTCACGCACGACGGGGGTAATTTGGCCCATCGTGCGCACGGCTGTAAATTGCTCCACACTTATGCGTTTGCCCGCACACGACGTGCACGACGGGGGTAATTTTGCCCTTCGTGCGCGCGGATGGAAATTGCTCAACACTTGTGCGTTTTAACCCCCGCGGACGACGCGCACGACGAGGTTATTTTTGCCCGTCGTGCGCACGGATGGAAATTGCAGCACACTTGTGCGTTTTAACCCCCGCGGACGACGGGGTTAATTTTGTCCGTCGTGCGCTCGGATGGAAATTGCTCCACACTAGGCGTTTTAACCCACGCGCACGACGGGGGTAATTTTGCCCGTCATGCGCGCGGATGGAAATTGCTTTACAGATTGTGTTTTCCCCCTCGCGCACGACGGGGGTAATTTGGCCCGTCGTGCGCACGGCTGTAAATTGCTCCACACTTTTGCGTTTGCCCGCACACGACGCGCACGACGGGGGTAATTTTGCCCATCGTGCGCGCGGATGAAAATTGCTCGACACTTGTGCGTTTTAAGCCCCGCGGACGACGCGCACGACGGGGGTTATTTTCCCCGTCGTGCGTGCGGATGGAAATTGCTGCACACTTGTGCGTTTTAACCCCCGCGGACGACATGGTTAATTTTGTCTGTCGTGCGCTCGGATGGAAATTGCTCCACACTAGGCGTTTTAACCCATGCGCATGACGGGGTAAGTTTTCCCGTTGTGCGCACGGATGGAAATTGCTTTACAGATTGCGTTTTCCCCCTCGCGCACGACGGGGGTAATTTGGCCCGTCGTGCGCACGGCTGTAAATTGCTCCACACTTGTGCATTTTCCCGCACACGACGCGGACGACGGGGGTAATTTTGCCCGTCGTGCGTGCTGATGGAAATTGCTCGCCACTTGTGCGTTTTAAGCCCCGTGGACGACGCGCATGACGAGGGTAATTTTGCCCGTCTTGCGCGCGGATGGAAATTGCTTTACACTTGTGCGTTTTAACCCCCGCGGACGACGGGGTTAATTTTGTCCGTCGTGCGCTCGGATGGAAATTGCTCCACACTAGGCGTTTTAACCCACGCGCACGACGGGGTAAGTTTGCCCGTCGTGCACGCGGATGGAAATTGCTTTACAGATTGCGTTTTCCCCCTCGCGCACGACGGGGGAAATTTGGCCCGTCGTGCGCACGGCTGTAAATTGCTCCACACTTGTGCGTTTTCCCGCACACGACGTGCACGACGGGGGTAATTTTGCCCGTCGTGCGCGCGGATGGAAATTGCTCGACACTTGTGCGTTTTAAGCCCCGCGGACGACGCGCACGACGGGGGTTATTTTTGCCCGTCGTGCGCTCGGATGGAAATTGCTGCACACTTGTGCGTTTTAAGCCCCGCGGACGACGGGGTTAATTTTGTCCGTCGTGCGCTCGGATGGAAATTGCTCCACACTAGGCGTTTTAACCCACGCGAACGACGGGGGTAAGTTTGCCCATCGTGCGCGCGGATGGAAATTGCTTTACAGATTGCGTTTTCCCCCTCGCGCACGACGGGTGTAATTTGGCCCGTTGTGCGCATGGCTGTAAATTGCTCCACACTTGTGCGTATGCCCGCACACGACGCGCACGACGGGGGTAATTTTGCCCGTCGTGCGCGTGGATGGAAATTGCTCGACACTTGTGCGTTTTAAGCCCCGCGGACGACGCGCACGACGGGGGTTATTTTGCCCGTCGTGCGCGCGGATGGAAATTGCTGCACACTTGTGCGTTTTAACCCCCGCGGACGACGGGGTTAATTTTGTCCGTCGTGCGCTCGGATGGAAATTGCTTCACACTAGGCGTTTTAACCCATGCGAACGACGGGGTAAGTTTGCCCGTCGTGCGCGTGGATGGAAATTGCTTTACAGATTGCGTTTTCCCCCTCGCGCACGACGGGGGTAATTTGGCCCGTCGTGCGCACGGTTGGTAACTTCTCAACAATTGTGCGTTTTAAGCCCACGCCGCGCACGATGCGTAGGCTGTAGCGCGTTGTTCGCGGGGAGTAATATACTCCGTTCTGGGTCGACGCGCACAACGGTGCTGTATAGTGTAAACTATTTCTTTGAAAAGGATGTAAAGCGCGGGATGGTAATTGCACCAATAGTTCTAAAAAGTTGCTTTCATAGGGGCTATAAGGGCGGGATGGTAATTTCCCTAAAAGTTCCGTGCGCGTAAGGGCGCGTTGGTAATTGCACCAAAAGTTCCTCATGTTCTGCTTTTAACAACAGCCGGTGGATCGGATCTGACGGTCAGGAGGGGTCAAGCGCAGGAATCCCATCTGAGCACGAGCTCAGGCGCATTTTACCCTATATATATATATATATGATTTAATGTAAGAAGGTGGCACCTGATCCAATGGATCAGGTGCAAGACACAAAAAGGTGGAAAGTACAAGCCCCCACATGGGCTTGTACTTGTTGGGGCCCACCTTTTTGTGTCTTGCACCGGATCCATTGGATCAGGTGCCACCTGCTCTACATTAATCCTGTGTGTGTGTGTGTGTGTGTGTGTGTGTGTGTGTGTGTGAGTAAAGATAGATAATGTCATATATATATCTTAATCTTAATTAATCCAAACACATCAAAGTTTGGATATAATTAAGTTGTAGAATGGTATCATAGTTGAAGTCCATGGACGGATAAACTAAGTCATAATCAAAGAGCGTGCTTCGTTTTCGCATTCACACGTGCACGCGTGTCACGAATCAAGTTGAAACTCAACTCTGCAACTCATTCTAACCAATACACTAACCCTAACCCTAGCCCTAAGAGCATCTCCAACCATGATTCAATTTTTCATTTTGAAGCACGGTGGAGCACCAATCCGGCATCATTGTGAAGACGGATTTAATTATAATATATAATAATTTAACCAAAATAATTTTATTTATCGATTAATTATAATTTTATATTTCATTATAAATTTATCTAATAAAGAAATATTGATTATTGTTATGAATAGGCCCATGAGGCCCATTTGGGTATCCAACCCACTATTGAAAGCTATAAATATGAGGGTAGGGGGCTCTTAACCCTCTACACCTATTTCCCTACTTTTTCCTTCACAACACGTTATCAGCACGATCATGCTCATTGGAGGAGACGGCGGCTCGCGAGGAAGGACATCCATCAATCGCTCAGATTCAAGAAGATCGTAATCTTCTCAACGGGGAGCGAAAAGGGCATCCTTCACCAACCGTCGACTAAATTCCCTCGTCGAATCTAGAAGTAAAAATCAAAACTTTTTAGATCTAAACTTGCTTTTCACGATTAGATCTGTATGTTTTAGGATCAAAAAGTTTAAAACACGGTAAAAATCACATTTTTATTTAGATCTGCATGACTAAAAACAATAAAAATCAGTTTTTAGCGATCTAAATGCCTGAAAAATCCGTTTTTACCCCCGACCTTGATCCAAAACTACGCTCGCCCGTAGGGCGAAACGGTGGCGCTTCACAAGCGCCGACGGCAGCAAAAAACGCCGCGGCCATAGGCCGCGGCCAGCAGCCGCGGCCTCAGGCCGCGGATTGCACCCGCGGCCTGCAGGCCGCGGCCCGCCGCTGCGACGGTCGCGGCCCGCAGCCGCGGGCCGTCGCCACCACGACGACCGCGCCATGCGTGGCCAGCCGTCGCGGCGACATGCCGCGGTTCCCCCAGGGTTTTTTCAGAAACCCTAACCCTAAACCTAGGGATTGATTTAATTATTTAATTAGGGTTTGAATATTGGATTAGCTAGGGTTAATTAAAGATTAAAGAGGATTAGGTCGATAGGTCGGTCAAACGGTGTCCGATAAATACAAGAAAAATATCGGGACGACCGTGTCGACGAGAGGATCGTGACTAAGAAGATCGGTTACGAGCTTGGTTGACGGAAAACGGAACTAAAAATGAAGAGGTCAAACGTAGAAGTCTAAAGTTACGACACCCCTTCAAACAAAGCTGTTTTGTGGAAGAATGAGCCGTGAAATGACGTTCACGAAAAATTCCACATTTAAGTACTCTCTCAGAGGGTCACAATGACATATCACATCACACGTTTGGGATACAAGAAGAGGCAACTAAAAATACGCGTACAAAAGGAAAGTACGTGCACGAAAAATGTACGATCGAAAAGCGACCGTGACATCCTAGCCATCTTAGAATAAAGTCCGTCCTCGGACTTTCTAACTGTAAATATATCAAGCCACTCTAGTAACCACCCCAATCACATCATACTATAATTCAAACCATGTATAGTTACTACAAGTGTTTATAAATGCATTAGGTAGTCAAACATTAATACTACAAACATGTGTGTGTGTGTGTGTATATATATGCACATTCTATACTTATACCTATCATGGACAGTCAAATTCATACACGTACTTCAATCATTCATATAGTCACTTACATCCCTTATATAACTATCACTCACTTAACACACAACCATGGTACACATACTTACAAAAAAATAGTTCACACCAGCAAATACAATCATAGTACTTCACGTATATGTAACTACCTATGAGCAAAACAACTTGGATATACTACTCCCTATATCTCCTAGTGTACATCCAACACCAAACATATCAACACATGTAATCACACCATACAATATTAAATCATGTTTGCAATATCTAATACACATTCACTCCCACTATAAATACACAAATATATAGTTATTCAAATACACGCAGATACTTCATCTTATACACACACCACCTACAATCCTATAACTATATTCAAGACACAACACACATACCATAGTCGCAAACACCTATAGCTAAACACATACTTACCTGTGTATGGTGTGCACCCACACACGCTAACATACCATTCATACATGTCACTCATACTACTATATACTTAGCACATTCTACACACCTAGTTTAGCTAGCATATATATACATTCAAACATGTAAGTCCTTCGTAAAGAACTATACTACAAAACCAACACCTATAACTATATAATGGTATAGCCACCCACAACCATGTGCGTAACGTAACCATGCACAACCAAACCTATCGCTATACACACATCATCCATTACTATGCTCATAGCACTATACACTCACCACAGACAAATATCTATATTACATTTGACAGAGTTTTTTGAATCCTAGGGCTGACTAGGACAAGCTGACTAGGACAAAGGGGGTAGATAAAAGACGGCCAGGATTAATTCTAGGGGAATGAACGGTTTAGATGGAGATTTGAGATGAAGGGTTTGTATTAACTCTAGGGGAGAGCAAGAGTCTATTGTTTGTATTGGGGGAGAGCAAGAGACGTACTTAGGGAAGAGCAACAAGCATTTAATCGCTGCTGGGAGCTTCCCAAATAGAGTAACAGGCATCTGGGTCTTCTCGCATCCTGCGCGTTTGGGGAGCAAGGAGCATCATCTGGGAAGAGAGAAACACCTCGCATCCTTTCGTTTTTATTTTTCAAGTTTGTGGAAATGTGTAGATTGCTTAGTTAATTGATCTCCCAATTCACTGTTTATTCGGAGAGATTGTGATTTCAAGTTTGCAGACATCGACGGCCTGAGCAGAGACGAGTCGATACTGGCAAGAGTCAAGAACATGACGATCGAAGGCTAGGGCGGTGTCCGCTTGCCTACTGTATGCATGTGTAAAGACAGAGTCGATAGATTTTTTAAACGAATCAGAATTTTCTCAGGTGAAAATTTCAAATTTCCCCCAATTTTCAATAATTTCCCCCATTTTTCAATAATTTCCCCCAATTCTCATCGTCCGCTACGGCGCCGTCCCGGTGAACGTCCCACGCGTCTCCAGCATCGACGCCGCCCTCGAGATCTTCGAGCCCATCCACGGCGTTCTCCTCTGCGAAGGCGAAGATGTCGATCCCAGCCTCTACGACGCCGGCGACTGCCATCTCTCCGAGCACGACCTCGAGCACGTACGTCCCACGCGTCTCCAGCATCGACGCCGCCCTCGAGATCTTCGAGCCCATCCACGGCGTTCTCCTCTGCGAAGGCGAAGACGTCGATCCCAGCCTCTACGACGCCGGCGACTGCCATCTCTCCGAGCACGACCTCGAGCACGTCAGATCCATCCAAGCCAGCGACACCGCCGTCGACCGCGAGAAGGACTCCTTCGAGCTGCGCCTCGCGGGGCTTTGCCTCCGCCGCGGCGTGCCGCTCAAAGATTTGGACGGCAACTTGAGACGATCGTTCTTTTTTCGCTTTCGATCCAAAAAAATAAACAACCGATGTCATCCTCAATTCTTTTTTCAAGAAGTTTGATGTTTGGATTTTGGTGAATCTGGAAATGATAATTTGGGTCTCAAGGTGTAGATGATGCGAACAAAAAGACAAAATTATCCATATAAGTTCCCTGCTAAATTATCCAAAAAGAGAAAATGATCTTCGTCTCTGTAGTTGCCTGCTAAATTTTTTCATACTTTTTGTATGCATAAATTCATATATTTTCTACTTTTCTTATGATTTTTTATTAAACATGAAGATGATCCCGACCTATTTCATGATGATTCACTGTTAACATCCTGGGCTCTTAGGCATCATGAAATAGGTCGGGATCATCTTCATGCTCAGGATCCGATCTTCCATCTTCTTATGATTTTTTATTATCCAATACGATCTTCCATCGGATGTTATCTCAACCCTCTTGCAAAAGCTGCTGTTGCGAAGCGAGTGAAGAGCCCAGGATGTTAACAGTGAATCATCATGAAATAGGTCGGAATCATCATGAAATAGGTCGGGATCATCTTCATGCTCAGGATCCGAGATGACTCCCCAAGAGCTCATGATGTGAGATGATGATCCTTGCTCCCCAAGAGCTCAGGATGCGAGCTTTTGCAATGAGATCTGAGGAACAAAGTTTCACCAGTATTCTTCCCACATCATTATAATATATCAAAGTTGTGAGCTTACATGGTACATGACTCCCAGACGAGATACATATCAAAACCAGTGCAGAGATAAGGCCGGAATGATTCAGAAGGTAAACCATTGACATGCTCAACGCTGACCATTATGTCCTCTTTCTGGAAGGAAATACAATAGAGTAAGTAGATAATATTTGAACATGGTTATGAATCAAAAAACAATATTAACAATATCAACGCTAGAAAGAAAATGATATCTTACATAATTAACATTTTCGGAGATAAGATGTTAATGCTGCTTTGCCATGCGCCTCAATTAGGAACTATGAATCACAGACACTTCAAAGTGTGTGCATCTCGGGTAAAAGAACTCTTTTTCGTCTTCTTTGATATACCACTCACAAGTTATTCTCAGGTTGAACTACGATTAGATGGTTAAAAGAATTCTTTTTAGCGTAGTTCTTGAAACTAAAATGTTGGTTTAACTTTGTGATGTTGGCCTTAACCACTCACTGATTAATTTTGCTGCTACAGAATTCGCCAAAGTGGTGCTCATGTTCATGCGGGTGGAGGGATCCATCATGAGCACTGGACCACACGCATGATAACACTACTGTGATAGGAAAACTTTTTGATACTAAAACATCTACGGTGAACACAGATAAATTTTTGAGCAAACACAATTAACAAACAATGAACTAAATTCTCTGGGAAGGTAATTGTTTTTTTTTGGGGGGGACGAATTTGGAAGGAATTAAAATTTGTGGAGGAATTAAAATGTTTGGGATAAACTATATAATAATTATTATGCCTTAATTATTGTTATTCGTTTAAAATTAGAGTATCCAAGATTGGGGGGTAATATTTTAAATGAACAATGCCCTTAGGGCCCAGGTTACAGTTTGAGGGAACTATATTTTTGGGGGGGTCACTAAAAGTTTTGGGGAAGCTAAATTTTTTGGGGGGTCACTAAAAGTTTTGGGGGAGCTAAATTTTTTGGTGGAAACAAAATTTTGTGGGGATTTAAAATTTTTGGGAAAATAAATAACAATTATAGCGCTTTATTTATTGTTCTTTGTATAAAATTAGGGGATTTTGATTTTGAGTGGATTTAAAATTATTGCGCGTTACTTATTTTAAATGAACCGTGCCCTAAGGGCACGGGTTATGACTAGTAATAATATATTAGAGTATACCTACTCAAATATGAGTGAGACTCAAAGACCCATACAAGAACCAGAATACTATTTATATAACCGATATTTATACCTATACCAACACACCACTCTTATATATATAGACATATACATACATACATACATACATACATACATACATATGATATATATATACAACAATGTAATCATATTACTCGTCACACTATACAGGTAAAACACATGCCATCATATACACACAAGAATATCAATCACACTTTATATTTAGTCAGGTAACACCCCCATAATGTAATCACTTTACATACCATAATAATATTGCAAATATCAGCGCACGTATACAATCATAATACCATCCTATACATGCATATATTGTATAGTCACATACATATAATTTATTCACACTATAGAAATTTACATAGAACTAGTATACTACAACATATACATATCCATACATAGTCATGACATACAATAATCGTGTATACCTCGTGGTATACACACAACATCCCGTAAACAAAATTATAACCCTATTACCACACATATATCACACATATTCATACAGTATGTATATATCCTACCTATGATTAAGCACATACATATCTACGTACTAGCACATGCTCATACGTACTAACATATAAATCATATAATAAGCCTGCACACTTAACTATAAGTACACCTATTATCATTACACCTAACATGCACATGACTTACTAATATACTATTTCAAGCATTCACAAGTACCTTCAGACTACATACACCACTAATAGGTATTCCAATATTAATTCTAATATACACAGACATCCCTAAAATGATACAGCTATCACACATATATTTATAAATACTATCATTCATACAACTTCATATATATATATCATGAATAACAATGAGTATGCATATATGACATAAGGGACAATCATTAATAAACTAAGGGTAGCACACTCATACACGAGTGGTACGCAGGGGTTACATATACGGGTCCACACACTCTACCTATATACATACACCACGACGACATCACAAAAAAACTAATGGCCTACCAATAAACTAAGGTTGACATAGTCATCCTACTAATGCCTAAGCTATAGGTAAGGAACCGGAAACAAATAGCGTAACGAAACAAGATCGGGATGAATGGGTTCAGATAAGGCGAGGATAAGGAGATAGATTGGTAAGGTGAAACAAAGATGTAATAATATCATTATAAAATACATGGGAATAATGTGTTCATGATATAAATTAAAATACGAAGTATATAAAAACGGACATACTTGAAAAGTTGGAGTTCTCTTTTGCATAGAAAAGTATTTAGAAGTCAGTAAAATAAGTTGTTTGAAATAAATTTAAGTTATATAAATAGTAAGAGAAGAAATGGTATATTGGATTATCGAAAAAATCAGTATATGAAGGAAGTAAAATATTCACACGAGTATGAAAGATATAGGTTAGAAAATATTACTAGATAGTAATTTAAAGATTTCGGCAAAAAGTTTCGAAATTCAAAGAATGCATGTAAGTCAACTGAAGGGTCGGAAGTCTAAGCTCATGTTAAATGTTTTCAAAGACTTTAAACTGGGAGAGGAATTTTAAAAATAATATTATTGAAAATACTTTTCGAAGGATTAGGATGGTAATGGCAAGATTCAACGATTGATGTCGAACGACACGAAGGAATCACGTGGATCGAAAGGAAGTGAATCAAATATTCCAAACGTAAATACAACTAGAAAATAACTGAGTGAATCCGCTACGATGGGATTCTATGGTCATAGCTCAAAAGGATAAAGATTAGGAAAATGATAGAAATCAGGGGTTTTAATTTCTGCGTCGACTAAAGATTAGGAGAAACTTAGCACTAAGACTTTCTAATGAATGCGACGATCTATACGTTCTGCTGGGCCCGAACCCTGATGGACCGAAGCGAACGACTAAAGCAAAAACTCTGGAAGTCTAATATGGTCAGGACTGGGTGAGAGGCTACTAAGGCATCCTAAGATGAGTACATCTTCCTACCATCTAAGACAATGAAAACCTTCCTATTAGACTCAAATTTTTATGACTCGAATGTTTCGAATGTTTTAATGGATGTTTTTATTATTATCGTTGTTTCAATATTTCGTAGGTGCAATGACTTGCATGGGCCACCACAAAAACTTGTCACGCCCCGCTTCCCAAGTACGGAAGGCGAGATGCGAAGAGGTCTGCTCAGACTGAAGCTGTGAAGCCACAGCCTGATAAGCATCTGTGTGTTCATCCATTCGCAGATTCTTGCATTGCCTAAAGAAACAACAATAATAATAATATTTGAAAGCAGTTAAAGAGTAACCAACATTCAACATAACATCCAATTTAAAATTCAAACATCCACAAATAGTCATAAAGAAAAGTACTTAGTCTGAAAAGAAGGCCCAGGCATGGCCGAAACTAAATCATAAATAATAACCAACCTTAAGTTTGACATCAGCAAACTGTCGTCCACAACAACCAACTCAGGCTCGAAACCTGACATGTGACACCCAAAGAGAAAAGGGCACATGTCAACAAAAGTCCCCAAAAAGGAAAGGGAGACTTTTGTTCAAGGAAACGTAAAAGCAAA
Organism: Scilla litardierei; assembly: GCA_030789695.1. Classification (NCBI taxonomy): domain Eukaryota; kingdom Viridiplantae; phylum Streptophyta; class Magnoliopsida; order Asparagales; family Asparagaceae; genus Scilla; species Scilla litardierei. The sequence continues at coordinate 389,340,853 of CM061142.1, forward strand.
AGAGTACAACTAGCAGTTCTAAAATAATGATGATAACATGGCATGTTATTTTAATGAATGCATCAGTTTAAACATGTGCATGATATGACACATCGTAGCAAGAGCTACTAAACAATATTTCATGAAAAGCACTAAAACATGCATTCACATTGTGCACAGTGTTTCCATCTTTTGGCTGAAGTGGCTGAACGGGCACACTTCTACGCTCAAGTGATCGTTTAACCCTACCCCTCCACGTGTATCGAGTGTTGGTTCTTCACCAACCACACTGTGCTCGCTTCTGGTTCACGATCCAGAAAGTGTTATTGGCATAGGGTTGTACCCGGCATGCAGGTGCCTAGCCTCAATACACGATGTAGGAGTCAATATCCTACTCACCGAAGCTTACCTTTCAATAGTAGTGTGTGATACACAATCACGACCAAACATTAAATGCATGATATGACATGATATACAACATGATAAAAGATATTGAATTGCGTACAGTTATATCAAATTAAATGTGACATGTGATATGCATGAATCATAGCATGGCAAGGGTGTCGGATCTAACTTCGTTGTCAAGCTGGATCAAGTATGGTGTCGAATCTAACTTCATTGTCAAGTTAGATCTAGCATGGTGCCTAGGCGACTATCATTTCACTGCCTAGTCTCTTTTACACAAATCCACAGAATGGCCAAAACATGGCCTACAAAACAACTGAGCAAGTTTCACTTGCCTGAAATGATGTCCACGAGTCTCATGTCAACGGTCCAAAAACTTCCTCTGTGCTCAAACCATCGCCCAACCTACAGTCCCATATTATTATCTTCAATTAGTTATTTAACCAGTCAAAGGAAATTACATGTTTTTATCTTGTTAAACATATAGGTGTTTGGGTTCCTACGGTTCAGGTATACCTTAACACGACGCGAGAGCTACACTGACGTCGGTTAGTGACATCAGGGGTTGGATTCTGGTAGCGTGCAAGGTACGGTGTGTGCTACGACGAAGACGGTCGTGGGACAACGATCACGGTACGGTAGCAAACACGACGGCGAAGGTGGCCGCGGAAGGAAGATGAACGACAGGGGGGATGATGTTCGGATCTAAAGGAAAGAGGGGAAGTCTCGGCCTGTTGTAGGTGACCGGATGTTGTCAAGGAGAGGGAAATGGATCTGAGGAAGATAGGGCTGCTAGGGGATCAAAGGGCGGCAACTAGTGGGGTGGTGCAGCAATATGGTGGAAGAGGGGATGTGTCCTAGGGCTGACAGCAGGTAGGGGCCAGCTGGCAGGTTGTCGAGGAGAGGGGAGAGGATGGCAGTTCCTGGGCAAAGAGAGGAGATCGCGGCAGGTTGGGGAGTTTCGACAATACATGGAGGAGTTCTGGGTGGTTCAAGGGCTGGCGGCTGTCTTGGGATGTGGCCGGACTAGGCTATCGGCGGTTGCAGCCTAGGGGGTCTCGGCAATGAGGAGCAGGTGGGTCGGAATCAGTGGGGAGGCTAAAGTTTAATAGGGGGTGACTGGCGGTTTTAGGGGGGATGAAGGCAGGCCTGCGGTTATCGGCAAGGGGAGGTGGTGCGAGGCTAGGGGAGGAGGAGGAGCTTGCGACAAGGGGAGCTCGGGAGGGTGGTGCAAGGGGGGGAGCTTGGCTGTGGGTTCTCAAAGTGGGCTGTGGGTTTTTTGTGAATGGAGGACAGATTTTTTTCGACAGATTAAGGAGAGTTTACCGGCGGTTTATGGGCTGAGGAGGGTGCTGTGGAGGAGGGCCGGCGGCAAGGAGCTTGCCAGAGATTGGCCGACGATGGAGGGGAGGGTGATTGACATCGTATGGGTTGATGGCGGCTACGGGAGAGACATGAACCCGAGGTGCGTGAGTTTGGAATGAGAAGGGTTTTGCTAAATAAGGTTGATAAGGAGTGCAAATAGGGGTGATTGGAGAGAGAGTGTGTGTGAGGGGGAGGGTAGAATTAGGGTGTAGATGGCTCGGGAATAAATCAACATGAAACGTATCATAACCTATGGATTGATTTAATTATTTAATTAGGGTTTGAATCTTGGATTAGCTAGGGTTAATTAAAGATTAAAGAGGATTAGGTCGATAGGTCGGTCAAACGGTATCCGATAAATACAAGAAAAATATCGGGACGACCGTGTCGACGAGAGGTCGGGACTATGATAATCGGTCACGACCTAGGTTGACGGGAAATGGAACTAAAAATAAAGAGCTCAAACGTCGAAGTTTAAAGTTACGACACCCATTCAAACGAAGCTGTTTTGTGGAAGAATGAGCCGTGAAATGACGTTCACGAAAATTCCAAAATAAGCACTCTCTTAGAGGGTCACAACGACATATCACATCGCACCTTTGGGATACAAGAAGAGGCAACTAAAAATACGCGTACGAAAGGAAAGTACGCGCACGAAAAATGAACGATCGAAAAGCAACCGTGACATCAACTCCCCCTGATCTGTACAAGCTTCAGGCTTGCAGATCTCCTATGTATCTATACAATCATTTCCTATTCGTCTATACATCCATCATGTTCTGAAAGCAAATACAATCATCACTCATCTATACAAGTTTCACTCATACCTAGCAGCTACTGGAAAACAGTGGCGCTCGGGAGTGATACGCTCTTTGAAGTTTGGTAGATGACTCCACGTATGTATTCTGTTACTCAGTCTACACCATGTCTGCAAGGTACTGCTGGACCTTGATGAGCGTATTCTAGATATGCTTTTTAGATGATAAGCTTCTCAGAAGATGTAGACTTTTGGAGGATGATGCGTAGATCTTTAGGAGGTGGCCGTCCATTTGTGCTTAGTCATCGCGATGGTTTGTAAACCAGCATATGCGATATTTATTCCTTGGATGCTGATCATTGACCCTTGGAAGTTGCGCAGAAGCAGCTTATCCTTGGTCCAGTGGTGCTCTCCAGGGCAACAATGTATCTGGTTAACAGCTTTACTGCAGACGTTCTATTAGAGACACGTGCATTTGGCCAGATAAATGATTGTAACTAGTACACTAGAGCTAGGTTCTTCAGGACCTAGGATGTCCTCCCCCTCTTCCAGCGACTGGAAGGCGTCATAAATAAGCATCCATTTTTAACAGATTGCAAATGGATAACTTTCTTCATAAACTCCTGGTATATGAAGAATATGATAGGTATAAAAGGATTCCACCACGAAGGTGTTTAATCTGTAAGCCGAGACAATACCTTGTTTTGCCTAGGTATTTCATTTCGATGGTATGCTTAAGGCTATCAGATATATCAATGTTCTCTGCAGGAGATCGTATTAGATTTAAGTCATCCACATAGACGGCAACTAATACAAATCCTCTCCATGTTCTTTTGATAAAGATACATGGGCAGATTTCATTATTAGGGAATCCTTGTTCAGCAAGGAATTCGCTAAATCTGTTATACCACATTTTTCGTGATTGCATAAGATCATATAATGATCTTTGAAGCCTTTATAGAGGAGACGTTCATACGTCTCTCTTTCATCTCTACGGGTAGAGTATACCCTTATGAAAGTTTCATATAGATCTCTATATCTATATAACAGTATAGATATGTAGTCACAACGTCCATGAGCTGCATTTCTTGGCTTTTCCAGAGACGTTTAGGCTTAGTATGAAATAGGAAAATGATCACATTCCTTCATTTCTTATTCTTATGAAAACCCAACTTATATTCCACAGGTTTTACACATTCTGGTGTATGGACTACTGGTCCAAAGACTTTGCTTTTCAAGAGTGAGTACAGCTCTACTCTTATTGCCTCGTCCCACTTTGGCCAATCTATGCGTTATGCTATAGAAAAGTGGGTTGACGTCATCGTCATATTCAGCGACATGAACGACAATAGCAAAAACAAAATCGACGACGACGACTGTGCTATATCTGTCCAGTACCTCTCCAGTACATACATTATACAATGATGTTTCTCCTATTATTTCCTCTGCAGCGGAAATTAGGAGGGGAGAGGTCGCTGTTCTAAGCTCAGCATCCTGTGGAGGGATTATTTTAATATCTCATGGAATCTTCCTCTTTCGAAGAACTTTATCTTTTGATCCTGTCGGGCGTCCTCTTTTCAATTGAGGTAAAGCCAATTCTGCTGTCAGTGGATTGCATCCATCTTTGGGGATGTCAATCCTAGATGGCGTGTTGGCAGTAGGGACGTGTGAACAAATAATCTTATGGATTGTCCGTGAATTTATCCGGCAATTGATGTACTTTAGTCTGAATGTGAAGGATCTTCAGGATCTCATCTTCACACAGAAAAGTATGCGGATCATACGAGAATTAGGACTTTTGTGTCCCATGATATGGTCTCAGAAGCTTCAGGCTTCTTTAGACTGCGTGCCTATTTTAATTAGACTTTGCTCATTAAATTCACAGTTATCAAGAATTGCCTTTAATGCATCGCATGTCAGGGGTTCTAGGTATCTAATAATACATGGCGAATCAAACCATATAAAGATAACTAGTTTTGATGATGACCCATTTTGGTCCTCTGAGGTGATGCTATTGGAACATATATTAGCACATCCAATGAGATATGTTTGGTGGTGAACCATAAGCAAGCGGCATCAGCAATAAGATATGGCCACAAAAGGGTCGTATCGTGATGAGCGATGTGGAATGCAGTATGGAGTATCCCTAAACATCCACATGCAACTGGGATTTAACAATGGACGTGAAATCCATTGGAGTCTCTTTATCAGAGACTCTGATAACCCATTCTGAGTATGAACATGCTACATGATGTTCAATTTCAATGCCAGTTGCTTGGAAGTAGTCTTGAAAGACATTTGTAGTGAATTCATCCACATTATCAGCTTTTGAGAAAGCTAGGTTGCGGGTGGACACAAAAAAGGCACATATAAGACCATCTAGTAGATGCATCTATCAGTACAATGTAATACCGAAATGGGCCATTTGCGGGGTGAATAGGCCCGCAAAGGTCACCATGTATTCTCTCAATGAAGCCAGGAGACTCTAATCCCACTTTCAGGAGGGAAGGTCTCGATATAAGTTTTACCTTATGACAAGGGGGACAAGAAAACTCAACCTTTTGAAGAATCTTCAGGTTCTCCAAGGGATTCATTTGATGATGCGTCCATCATCACTGATCTAGGATGACCAAGTCTATTGTGCCAGAGTTGAAAACTCTGGCAATGAAAGGCACTTCTGGTGCTCAGTCAATTTGGCTTTATATAGGATGAATAACAATAATGATAGGGACCCGACGTGGGTCCAACAAATCGTTTGTAGATGGTCTTCTGGCCATCCTCTTGACGAGTTACTTAAATATATTCACTATTTATTATCCATAGTTTCCAAGTTATGTTTGTTTAAACGAAATATCCTTGAAACTTGGGAGATTTAATCTATGATTTAGGAGAGAAATATGCATCTTTTAGTCTCGTTGTATGTGGGAGCAATTAAAATGCTTCACTAGTGCATCTAAGCACTATCCATAATATATCACATTTCATCTATATATCAGAATGAATAGAAAAGCTAAATATGCATTCATAAAGTTCCAAAAAGGAAATACAGATAAAGGAAACTAGTATTTAAAATGCAAAGATAAAAAGCAAACTAAGATAAGGCTCCATCGAGCAGATCATCATTCTCGAAGTCTTGTACATTGAACTTGGTCAGAGCTTGAATATCTGCCAGGTTTGTTTCCAGGGGAGGCTTCAGGCTCGCCTGATACAGGTCCTGGAGGGGTGAGAAATGCGACAGTTTTTGAACAATGTCCAGTCATGCCACATCTATGGCATTTGTCCTCCCAGTTCTTATTTGGAATTTGCACTGGATCAGGTTCTTACGCTTCCATGTGAAGTTTTTCTTCCCCTTGTTGTTATTCTGGGGTGGTGCACTTGCTGGCTTCACTTCAGCTTTCCCTTTGTTCTTTCTAGCCTTCTTCTTGTTTTTCCACTTCTTGGGAGAAACATGGTGGGCTTCAGGGAGAGGGGTAGCACCAGCAGGGCGTAGATTATGAGTGGCAAGTAGTAAGTCTCTATTCTGCTCTGCCTTAAGAAGGCAAGAGATAAAATCAGAGAACTTCGTGAAGTTACGTTCACGGTACTGTTGCATGAGGATTGCATCTTTCTCATGGAAAGAGGTAAATGTCTTTTCCAACATGCGATGCTCAGAGACTTCTTCACCACACAACTTCAAGCGTGATGTGATATTATGAAGTGCTGAGTTGTACTCAGCAACAAACTTATTGTCCTGAAGATGAAGATTTACCCACTCATAACTGGCACGTGGTAGTATGACATCAATTTGATGACTATAACATGCCTCAAGCGTTGTCCACAACTCAAGAGGGTCTTCTACCATTAAGTATTCTTCATTTAATGTCCGATCTATGTGTCTCCTGATATAGATAATGGCTTTCGCCTTATCCATATCAGAGACAACGGTAGTAGAACTGCCAGCTGGCTGGGCCACTGCAGGGGCCTTGCTAGCAGCTGTCTCGGCCGCTGTAGGGGCCAAAATTGAGTGAAGGAGTGCCATTAAATGCAAGTAGAACTTCAGGTCCACTCGCCAGCTAAAGTAGTTATTTCCTGCTGCGTCAAGGACCTCGAAATCGACGCTAGCCAATTCTGCCATTTATCTATGCAATTGAATATAAATGAATTAATATTTGTGAAAAATAAATTCACGCAAAAATAAATAAATAAACAGACATGTTGGGATCGGCCAAATACCCTTAGAAATAAAATGTCCAAAAATGTCCGAATATGGTCCAAAAATGAAATACAAAAGAAATGAAAAATATAACTTGGAAACCCAGTTTGGGTCCCAGCATAAAGCAGATTTCATCTATGTCTTCAATTTGGCTGAGCTCCGGGCATTGGCATTTTACATTATAACCTCACTACAAAATCTCTCAAAACAGAAAACGAAAGCGAGGAATATATAAAGGTGTATCTCAAAATGGCCGATCCCAAACCATAAGACTGAATTATTTACAGCATCGACATAGTTTATATATGATACAGGCAATATAAAAATCAACCACGCAAACACACATGCATAATCAATACAATTATTCAACATCGCAGGCAATTTTATTGGATAAATATATTAAATTTACGTTAAAAAGTTACTTGGACCGCGGGGAAACGTCATTACCCGTTAGGTTAGATAACTAACCTAACGACAGAGCAGTCTCAGGATCCTTGTAATCATTAAAACGTAAAATAATTTTTATCCAATTTAAAATAAAGCGATAAATAATGAATTACACATAAAATTCAGTAATAAAATTATAAATTTGCGCCAAAACCCCAAAGGAGTTAATCAAATGCAATATCCTCACCCTGATTTTCCCTGATTTTTCCGGATTTTTCCAGAATGTTTTCGGCTTTTTTCCGATTTTTCCAGTATTTTCTGGAATTTAAAGGGTTTTTAAAAAATGGGTATTTTCTGAATTTAATAATAAATTGGCCTACAGGCCAGAGGCCCGCGGGCTGGCTGCGTACTGCAGGCCCGTCATCCAAAATATACCCAGTTTTTATTTTCAATTTTTGTTAATTAATGGGCTTCTGGCCCATCAGGTGAGACCCATGCCCCTTCTCCCCCTAACCTTAGGGTTAGGATTTTAAAGAGGGGGTGGTGAGTTCCAGCCGCCACGAAAGTTAAAAATTATTATTTTTCGTTCTCTGAAAAACGACAGGAGGGAGTGGGGGGCTGGAACAGTGCCCCATCCCCCTTCTCCTTATTATCACGACAGAGGGGGGGCCAGAGCAGCTCCCCTTTCCTCTGCCTGATCGGGGCCGAAGGAGGGTAGCAGCCCCCCTTTTCCTCTGCCTGATCACGGTCAGGGGGGAGCAGCCCCCCCCCCCCCCGCCTTTCCTCTGCCTGATCGCAGCCGGGGGGCCAGAGCAGTGCCCCCTCCTCTGCCTTATCATGGCAGGCGGTGCCCCCCCTATTTTGATATGGGGTGGCGAGACGGGATCCCCTCCGACTGGGAGGGGGGTGGCGATTATGGAGGCTACGTAGGCCCCCCTCGACAGGAGGGTGCAGTGGGGGCGGTCCCTCCCTCGACAGGAGGGGGGCGGCAGGGGCAGTGCCTCCCTCGACAGGGAGGTGTGCATGGGCAGGCCCCACTCTGACAGGGAGGGGGGTAGCGGGCACCCCCGACAGGGGGGTGGGGAAATTTGTTCCATGGAAGACCAAAAAGGGGCTAGACCAAAATTCAAGTTTGATTCGACTGGAATCAATTTTGATTTCTAATTGATGTTCCAATTTTTGATTAGAATGGAAATTTTTGCCCAAAAATTGGAGTTTGATGCTGCCCAATTTAGTTATTCAATGGGTAGTGGATGTAATTTCGTATTTAAAAAATCCCCTAGATCAATTGCAATTTTGTATTTAGCATGCTAAAATTATGATCATGGGGAAAATTAATTTTACCTCTAGATCAGATAGATCTAGCGACGAGCGTCGAAAAATATTAGATCCGTAGAATGAATCCCCGCTTCCGATGACCCGTGGAAAATACCACAACGGATTGCTGCAACAAAAGATTCCAATGGATCGAGCTTCAACATGCAGAAATCGTCGCAACGGATCACAGCAACCAAGATTCCAACGCGCGGTGAGGGTGATTTGAGGGGATAAAAGGAGAAGCTCAAGAACGAGAGCTAAAGTGCCGATAACGTGTTAGAACTTAAAAGAAACAGTAACCATGGCATGAAGCCATGGTCCTCTATTTATTCATCAATAAGGTATACCAACGGGCATGAACTCCAAATGTCTCCATTATACTAACTAATGGGGAGTAATGGAGGGATAAAGGAGTGGGGAGGCCAAAGGCCTCCCTCACTCATAACATATATGTATAAATGAAAAAGAAAGAAAAGAGCTCCGTATGAAAAATGGATACGATCCAAGGCAACGACACTACCTACGAGTTTCCAACATAAGCTTTAAGAGTAAAATTTAGCATTGGTGTTATACTCGTCAAGCAATGCCACCCCACATCTAAGAGTCCTTATAGGCTATGTTTTGGGTGTGGTAACTTGTACTCATTTTTAATGAGATGTGGAAAATCAATACTAGATGATATCATGTTACATGGAAAAGTGGATGGTTTTGGTTGAATTTCTTGAAAGTTCTCCTTATGTGCCTCAATGTTTAATCATCACACTTACACAATGGTGTAGATGTCCTTGTTATAATTTTCATTGAATTTGAAATGCTTATTCTACGAATGTCTACATGCAAGTGTTTGTTGTAATTTATAATACTCTCTTTTTGCATGTGGTATGAAATTGACTTTGTAAATACACTTTTGATGATAATAAAAGGGGGAGAATATTAAGAAGATTTGGTTGAATGATTATTGGTTGAATGATGTGCTTAATGCTTAATGTGCCTAATGAATAATGTGAATATGTGCTTAATGAATATGTGTTCAAGGGGGAGCATGAATAAAGGGGGAGCATGAATATAGGGGGATCATGCATACATGTTGAACATCATTGCATATCTTTGTATTTGTATTATTTCATCCATCATCACACTTCACACACACACACACACACACACACACACACACACACACACACACACACACACACACACATGTCAAGATGATACTATTTGGATTGTTATTGCCCAAATCTCATATTGGTTTGTCATCATCAAAAGGAGGAGATTGTTGGATACAACGTGTAGTTGGATACAACGATCGATGACTTCGTGTTTGATGTTAACAAACGTGTGTGAATGATTTGATGTGTGTGCTAAGTGTTTTCAGGAGTGGCAAGCTCATAAAAACTCAAAGGGGGACTAAGTCAAAGTGATGGAGAAATATGCAAAGAAGACTTAGTCAAAGTGATGGAGAAATTGCAATTCATTTGCAATTTGGAATTGGTCAAATATGGAGAGATATGGAGAGATCTCAATCAAATCAAAAGTGATTGAATCAAATCAATTTGTGATTTGTGCAAATACAATTCAAATTTGATTATAATTAAATCAACACCCATGGCACTTTCTTCCAATTTCATAATCAATACAAATCCTATACAAATTACCCGTCCAATCCAAATCCAATTTGTATTGCTATGGAGATCAAATCAAATCACAATTCAAACTTCAAACTCCTACAATTAGGGGATTCAATTTGATCCTATAGATTCTCGTCTCCACCTATATAAGCCAATACCCAAGAGAGAGCAATTTTCATGCGGCCAAAAAGTAAAGAGAAGAGGACGGCCAAATAAAATCCTAGATCACATACCTTACCACAAACATCTTTGACATACCCATTGAGCCACAATCAACTTGAAGCCCTCATCATTGCTGCAAGCCTCATTGCACATCTTTTATAGTCGCAAGCAACTTCCTCCAAGCAAAGCACCTCCGAAGCATTAACATCTACCTTGCCGCAAGCCTCAAGTGTTACATCTCCATTGTCGTAAGCCAAGATCATCTTCATTACCGGAAAGAGGAGGAAGCCCATCAAGCTACATCTTGGATTGGAAGAACAACTCAAGCAAGAGGAGTAGCTACAACAAAGAAGAGCATCTCCATCAAACATTTCGCAAGAGAAACTCCAAGAGCTGAAAGTTGCAAAGTTACATCCTCCTTCAAGCATACATTATGCAAGTCATCAAGAGGGGGTTCATCAACATAGCCACAACTTCATAGCATCATCCAGAGGCAGTCGTGACAACTACATATTGTCAGATCACATCTGACCTGAGCTGATTGACAGATATGACATGCCGACACGAACTGAGCTTTTCTAAACTCTTATTACTTTATATTCGTGTACTTTGTGTATCTATCTTTGTAAGTTAACTTTACCATTCTTTTGGGGTCTTGTCTAGTTGGGGCTAGACAAGAGGGTCTTGACGAGTTGGGGCTTGTCAAGAGAGAGCGTTACTAGATTAATAGTGTTTAGCACATTAGTGAGTGCGGTACTAAACCGGGTGAGCGGAGAGTTGGGGCTCGAGGAGCTTAACGGTTGTACCCAGTAACATATTAATGATAGTAGTTATTTTGGGGCTGGAGTAGGTCGTTGGGGCGACCGAACCGGGGTAAATCGATCGTGCACTCTGTGACTGCTTTTATTTACTATGTGTCTGACTTTCTGTGTTGAATATTGCTTATAATTGCCTGTTATATAGTGTGTGTTCGCAAGATTTTTATTAGCCTATTCACCCCTCTCTAGGCTTAGATCCAGATCCAACAATTGTGTGCTAAGGTGTGTATGTAACCAGCCTTAAGATAGAGCCCTGGCATTAGAAGCCCAAGTACAGAGTTCCTTGGGGGTAGTTAAGGATAATTGTCTGTATATATACGTGGCTATATGTCCACGTCTATATACCAGTAGTGTATGTCTTTTGTCATGTATATCTATATGATATTCATGTGTATGTATCTAGATCTATATTTGTATACATGTTATTTTTATAATGAAGGTCGGGCTGCTTCTATACTTATTTGGACCTTATATATATGTGTGTTAGTATGTAGATGAACTGTATCGCCCCGCTCCCCAGGATACTCTAAGCAGCAAGTGTTCCGGAGGGAAATACAAAAATGCCAACACAAGAAGGTCCACTGCGCACTGCTGGGATAGTACCTGTAGAGTTCAACAAACAGCCAACCAATAACATGGAACGACACCAAACCACAGAGGAATACTGAAAAGCAAACATTGCACAATTTCATATACATCTCAAGCATCCCAAATCATCAATTCATATAGTACAAGCATCTCTCACCCCAAAAGAAAACCCAAAGTACACATAGCTCTCTCCTCACCCCTCACCACCTAACCTAAGCTCCAACTCCCAACAACAGAACTCCAAACTCAACAACCAGCTCCAACTGCCATCTCCAAGAACTACACCTGAAAAATTCAACGGGGGCACGTCAACGCGTGACCTAGTAGGAATACCATACTCCAACCTAAACACAACACACACTAATACCACTAATGGGTGCACAGTGCTACAAGTAAACATGGCATGCGTGACAAAATAAGGCAACAATAGTATCGCATGTAGGAAAAAGTGAATAGAACCATAGCAGAGGGTATAAGGGTGACGATAGTACAACAAATTACAACAAGTACGCCTAAAGCGCAAAAGAGAGTCAGTCAACCAATTTCATACAAAGTTAGCCTTTGGAACCCTAATATCGAATACGACGTATGGGACTGGACCTCTCCCAACAGTGTGGAAGAGCAAAGAGGACTCCCTGTCGCGCTAGCCCGTCAGAAGTGCAAGTGTACCCACCACACAGAACCATAAAGACATCACCACCAGTCCATCCCATAGGCCTACTCGATACTTCGGAATTCCCCCAACATGTTTCACCCTCCTTTAGGAGGACTGAAACATTCCTCACTTTCACTTTATACGAAACATAACTCATTCTCCAACACATAAACACACATCAACCATGCCAACAATACCCTTCCATTTCCACAACCAAATGAAATAGGCCCAACGGCCGAAATTGTCACATGGGGTGTTCTTACTTGATTTACATAATTAGCCATTTCAACTCCCCATTTGCATAATGAACCACAAGATATTCCATTACAACTTCAAGCAATACCAATAAGTGCTTAAGCATTATTAAAAAGGAATAACTCCAAATATAGCCACTAACAACCAAATCATGCAAGTTTTTGTACCATAAGATTAGGCATACTTTAAACACCTTAATTGAACAAATTTAAGCCTCTAGTTTTCACAAACTAGCAAATTTAAAAAACATCATAAAGGAAGCAAAAAGACACGCATAAAATCTACTAAAGTCAATATAAAAAACATCAAGAAACCTCGCTTGCAAGATGGCATGAAAGAAAAGGTTTGCATGCTTATAAGAGTGCAACTTTCGTCAAGAAAAGGTTTTGCATTTTAGCTTACTGAGAATTTCGTAACAGTCACATTCAATAGCAATTTCCTCCATATTTTTGTATAGAACATGGTCATGAAATATAAAAGGAAGTTGTAGATATAGGTGTTGTGAGTTCATATATAAATTTTCATGACGTTACGAGGAATATTCAATTTAATATAGAATTTACGGCAAGGTATACAAGTGCTGGAAGGTAAAACAGAAACTTTCCTGACTTTGTAGCAGAATTACTCCTAATAGTAGTAAGAATTTGGAAGTCATGACCTAGGTTAAAGTTGTAGAACTAAATATTATCTTTCCAACGAGACCAAGAACACACCATTTCATTAAGAATTGAGGGACTGATAGCTGTTTCCATGAAAGATGTCCAGGCTAAGGAAAAACAGCCATGCTGAAATAGATGAATTCTTACCCATAGTTCTAATCCTAATTAGACAAGGGGTTCAATATGAATGTTAAGGGTCCTATCCTTCAGCCATAAAATTTTCAGAGCATTCTCAATACTAATTTATGAGATATAAGCCAAACAAATAGCATGTATTTCTGTCTCAAATCTCAACAACACCAAAGTAAGGAACTAGTATCATCAACCATGCTTTAGCTCATTTTATCATGGGTGAGGGGGCTATACAACATATATATATGTCAATTAATGACCATTAAGTAAGGCTAGCACTGAAGATTAATAACTTAAGCTAGCATAAAGAGAGCATGTAGGAACCATAAGCAAAATTGTATCTTTTGGCATCCTAATAAGCAAGGTAACAACTTTAGCAAATCAACACATGAAAGCTTCTAAATTAAAGCATCATTCATCAAGAAAACCATGCTTACATGTTAATAAAACAAGTGCATGAGGAAACATGCTCAAAAAGATACTAAATTTAATTAATAAAGCCATGAAGAATATCACCATTAGCACAATTAGGACATAGTGATGTTAATTGCATTAGGGATACATCTAAAAACCATAACTTTCTTTCAAATTAATGCTACAATTATTAAACGCAACCAAAAATTAACAATTTTGCACAAAGTAAGGAACCCTACTTAAGGAAGAATGCATCTTGTTCATAAATTCAAAACCATTAATAAAGCAATCTTCTATTTAAAAACAAATCATGGATCAACACTCTAAATGTAGCAGGATTCCTACCTTGTTTGAGGAGTCAGTGCCCTCTTCCAAATCCATGAAACTACGCCATGAATACTAAGCTCCAAACCCTAATTTCTCTTTCCCCCATCTCTTCATGGATTTCCCCATTCCTCTTCTCTTCTTTCTTTGTTTCTCTTTCTTTCCTTTCTCTTTCTTTTCCTTTCTTCTTTTTTTTTGTTTTGCGGTGACCTGGGAGAATTCGGCCATGGGGGAGAGGAGGAATTTCGACAGGATGGGGGGAGAAAAGAGAAAGAAAAAATAAACGAATCAGGGAGAAGTTTGTAGAAAGAAGAAGAAATGAATTAACGAAAAATGGGAACCTCCTAATTACAAGTTTGCCATGCCTCTAAACTATCTCTCTTCTCTCTTTTCTTCTTAATAATCCAAGCCCAACCATCAAAGCCCATTTCTAATACACCTCTTGGCCACTAAAAGTACTATAGTCCCAAACAATAATAATAATAACAACAACATCAACAATAACAACAATAATAATGCCAATACTAACACTAAGAATAATAACACTAATAATGACAACCACAATGCCATTCATTAATACCAATAACAACAACAATAATAATCTTATTATTACTAATAATAATAACAACACCAACAACAACATCAATAATAATAGTAACGATCTCTCGTTAGCATGACATCACTGAGCATACTAATAAACAATAATAATACTCACTACACCATATCTAACACAATCACTTACATTCACTTATACATCCAAATCACGTCATAGTCAACCATATAGTAATTCATATAGGAAATTACTATGTACACAACAAAATTACTATATACACACACATTATTATATACATCCTACGGAGGCACACAAGCAAGCATACACTACATATCAAACAAAAATACATACATTACTGTATATGGCACTAGGGCCATTACATGAACTATGTAGTGTATAGAACTATTTATATGAATAAATGTTTATATAGTATGTACATCATGTGTAGGGTCCATGTATGGATTTGTGTGTACCACTTGCATGTGAGTAGGCATATTATATGTATACTAGTGTCTTTTATACTAGTGTCTTGTGTATTTCATATAGATATGTAGTAATATATATGCTGTGTATATATATATATATTTGAGTGTAAATGACTATATGGTTGTACGTATAGTTGTAAGTGATTATACTTAAGTACTTAAGTGATATATTTGTATATGACTATCAACTGGATGTGTGATGCAGCATATCTGTGTGTATAAATATTTGTGTATGAATATTTATTATTGGTGTATTAATGTTTGGATGTACCTATTTACATATGTATGCTAGTGAATTTGTGTGTATATTGGATGTTACATATATAGTAGTATGCATGCATACAGTTGGTATTAAGTAATTATTACTGGTGATATGTGTACATATAAATGGATGCATACTTGGTTGTATATTTGTATCTATATATGGATGTATCTAGATATACTTGTATGTGTATTCATACAGTAACATATATCCTTGAACTTATACTTGTGTGTATCTCTATGTAAGTGTACATATATTAAGTAAGGTGAGTGTATAGATATTAGTGTGCATTTGTGAGTAAGAGTATACTTGGTTTTTATATGTGTGTTATATGTTATCAATGTAAGATATGTGTTATAAACCAATCTTCATGAGAGTATGTGTAGGTTTAATATGAGTATAGGAAAGAATGTTAGTATGTATACATAGATATGTTTTATTAAGATGCGTGGATGTATCTATATGTGTGTTCGATATACGTGTCTTTTGTTGTATGTACATTTGTTATGACAGTATATATGTATGAACACATATGAGTGACACATATATATATATGTATGAATGTATACATGTGTGTATGTATGTATTTATCCATGTTACTTATAAGTCCTGGTATTTGTGCTTATACCTATGTGTGCATATGCCTACGCTAAGTATGTAATAAGTACATATAAAGCTAGCATATGAGGGTGGTATAATTAGGTATATGAAATAATATAAATATGTGCATGTGTATGTATAATATTATCGAGATATTTGGTATTGAAATATTGTATGTATATGTTGTGATGCCTTCTTTATGGTGAATATGAAATTGTGAATGATATTACTCATATTCGATTTACGGGTGTATTACGTGTATGTGTATACATATGTTTATATTAGTAAGTCGTGGGTATGACGACTCATGAATCTAACTAAACTCCAGTTAGATCCTTAGTTTTAGAAAAGTTCGAGGGCGGACTTTATTTTTAAGATGGGTAGAATGTAATATCTTGTTTTCGTATATAAGTGTATAATGTATGTATTTCAGGACGTATTTGTATGTAGGAATTTTTTGGGTATTTCCACGAATTTTCCATATTTTTCTAATAACTAAAATAATTTTTAAATAATTTTTAGAACATCATTTGAATTATATAAATGAAGTATTTGGAATGGTATGATGTATTAATTAAGTATTTTTATTTTATGTAAAATTAAATTTTGGAAAATTATTAGGATGACACATAACTATGTTAGGTGTCATCTTGCATGAATTACTAATTACACTTGCCCTTAAGCTTTGACTAATCTGTGGTGGAGAATAAAATATAGAAAATACAAAAGAGAAAATGGAAAAAGGAAAATAGAAATTTTTGCATGTTTTCATCCTCTTCCCTCTCTCTTTCCTCCTCCATTAGCTCCTTCTCTCCCACCACCCAACACCACCAACTACTCCTCCTCTCCCACCACCAAATCAAACCTCCATTAAAATTCTTCATACAACCTTCATCCATACCACAACATTCCTCATCACCAAGGCCACATATTCATCATAATCATACTTGAAGAAGAAGGAGCTTGAAGAGAGAAGAGAAGCTAGATGTCTTCAAGGAATAAGAAGGGCCAAAGAATAAAAAGAAGGACATTTTGAGGTAGGAATTCTTAGCATCTCTAGTTAGGATTAGTTTTAGGATTAGTGTTTAGTAGGATCATCGACTAGAGAAGGGTTGCTATACTTAGGATTGTTTAGAAAGGGTAATCTCATTTATGCTATAAGAAAGTTCATATATTAATATGTGTGTATATGAAAGTACGCAACCATGTAGGTTATATGTTGTGTTTCATGCTAATTGATAATCCAATTTCATGCTAAAGTTTAGTTATGATGGATGTAGTTTATGTTGTTTCATTATCTCTTTTCTTTTCATATGCTGAAATTTTCCAGCATATTGCAGTAACTTAGAAAAATCGTAATAAATAGTATAAAAATCCAAATAATGTAATTTAGGACACTAAGAAATACTGCAAAAAAATTTCCTACAATTTTTACGAAGGAAGTGAAGTCTAATTTTGACTGCAGTTAGCTTAAAAATTCTAATCTTTCTGATGTATCAACGTTAGACAGATTTACATGTTATGTTCATGCCAACATGCCATTATCTATGTTATGTTTATATCTATGTTATAGTCATGCCATGACATGTTATAGTCATGCAATGCCATGTTATAGTAATATTCATGCTATGTCATGTTATATTCATGTTATATACTAAAATTGTTAGTATAGTCATGCTCAAGCTCATGCGTAAGGATGCTAACATGCTTCAAGTTAGTATAATAATATTTATTTTATATTAAATGTTAATATAGTAATATGCTCCAATATTTATGCAATGTTATAATGCTCAAGCTTTGTCAATTTGCAAATATTCATGCTAATATTCTCAAGTGTATGCCAAAATGAATTGACTAGCAATTTATGTTTATAAACTTAATTATGTCTCAAGATTCAACTTAGTTGGCATGCTACATACTATGTGAGGAAAGTTTGTTATGTTTAAAATGAAGTTTCATGAATGTTAACGTGCCATGCTACAACGTTAAATATGTTTAAGCCATGGAAGCATATGTTGCTATATGTCATGTTTATGATAGAAATATCACAACGTAATAATAGTCATGCTAATGTCGCATTAATGTTCATGTGTTGCAATCCTTGTAAATGACTAAGTTCATACCTTACGCTAAGCTAAATTAGGTGAAGGTTTTATCTTAATTGTCATACCAATTATCATGCTTACATTAGTTTGCTGAGTAATGTTTAATGATTAAGCCGTGTTATTATTCATGTGGGAAATTATGTTATGGAAAGTACATGTTTATGGATTTAATGTCTCACCATTGTAAATTATGTTATTGAGGTGTGTGATGATGCTATGTTTTATATCCATGGTAGAAATGATGAAAACATGTGTTAGAAATATTAATTGGAATCAAAAGAATCGTGTGATGGTGTAATGAATGTTTATGCGATGTTCGTTGTTAACAACACGACATCGATGAAATGGAAAGTAATGGAAATGTGAATGCGGTAAGTGAGACTGCCGAAATGAAAGACATGATGAATTCATTTTATAAATTAAGAGTGAGGAAGAGTGGTGCCATTATCTGGAACTCTCGATCCATCCTAAGATGTGTGAGACTCCAGATACGTGTTCGAGGGAAACGCGGGTAAATTATAGGAGTTAAGGAGCGGACACAGATGTGACTCCCACTTGCACTTCTGAGCGAGGGAGTTGGTTAAGTGCGGACAAGTTTGATTCTCACTCGCGCTCCCGAGAGATGGAGTTGACTAGAGTTAGAGAGGCCAGTGATGTACTCGTGATGGACCACTAGGTAATTGTTGGTTTGCTCCGTTTGTCCCGATGAAAACCAAGAATTGTCTCACTCCCGTAAGGCGAGTTACGAGAGGCCTCTCCAGTGCTCGTGTCACTGGTAGAGGTATCACTTTTCATCCACCCTGGGTGAAGTCCAGCTCCTTAGTCTCTTACGGTTTACCCAGGTTTCCAAATACTAACTAAATGTCTAACTTTAAGACTAATTTAATCTGTAATTGTGGTCACATACTTTTTGTTCCTTAACTTTTACTTTCAGCACGTGTATGATATGATGGTTTACTTTTATGCTTTATTCTTGTGGACATTTCATTACCAGTAGATATACTATTAGTTAGATGGACTGGTTTGAAAACCGGATCCTACCTAGCGGGGTTAGGATTTCCTACTCGTTCACACGTTGATGTGCCCCATTTACTTTTTTCAGGTTTAGGAGCAGTACAAACAGAGCAGAATTGACTCAAGAGTTTACCCAGGGTTCGAGGTCAAATTGGAGCCACAGAGGATGACTTGTACAGTTGGTCTTCTAGGGGTAGTCTAGGAAGTGAGTTGTACCAGGTGTAGATCTTTTTGTCTTTTATGGGTTTTCTAGGATTTCTCCCTTTTTCCCTTTGTATCCCTGTACAGATGATATTGTATTAAAAGATGTACTTTTGTGATAATAAATAAAATAAAATGTTGGAATTTGTACTTTATTAGTATTTCTCTGTGTTAATTCCGTGATGGAGCATTACTAGTACTTCCCAGCATGTGCGTAGCGACTTGCATATTTTCCTTGTACTTTCTTTCTTTCTCTTTTTAGTAACACTCGCTGCTCTGGGAATGCTTAAGACAGATTCGTACTTCATGGATATCCTGGGGAGCGGGGCGTTTCACCTTTGGTCCTTTCGGCCGAAGTACTACGCATTCTCTAAATCACAGTGGACTCTAAATCACAGTGGAATGCTATGCAACACAAATCTTGCATGAATCATCAACCGTATCATAGCAAGAGAGGGAAAAAGAGAGAGGAAAAGAGTATATTCATGACCAAATACAATAGCTCTACCACTTGGCCTTTCGCGAGGTTGTAGGTGCTCGGCCTCAAAACACCATTCATTGGCATTACCACATTGTAGTGCCTTTCTTTGCCCTAGCCTTAGATGATGATGCTGTGTTAGCATGTTCTTCTTGTCTTCCTCATGCGAACACACATCATCATTTACGGCTAGTGCAAAGAAAGCCCTTTTAAGGAGTCATACCAACGAATGGTGTTTTAAGATCAAATTGAGTGACTATAACTCTCGAATGGACAAGTGGTAGAGCTGTTGGATTTGGCAATGAATATGCTCTTTTCCTCTATTTTGCCCCTCTTGTTATGATATGGTTGATGGTGCATGCACGATTTGTGTTGCATGGCATTCCACTATGATTTATAGAATACATAGTACTTCGGCCGGAACGACACGAAGTGACCCTGAAGGATCCAAAACTCCGTCTGTTGATGGTTGGGCTTTGGCACCATAAGTGTCTATACTTGACTGGTGCATTCCAATTTGAGTTGGGGTGCCTCCAAAGGAAATGGCACGAAATGATATGGTGAGCGAAGATACTCGAATACCATGCATGAATAGATGATATTGTGTGGTAGTGAGTGAGTGAGTGAGTGAGTGAGTATGTGTGTGTGTGTGTGTCATTGTGTGTGTGTGTGTCAGTGTGCCAAGTAGGTGTGTCTATATGTATAGTCTGTGTCTATGTCTGTGTAGTGTGTATGTGTGGTCTGTGTGGGAGGTTGTGGGTAGGGTGTGGGTAGTCTGTAGTCAGAATGAATTGTCGCAAAAGATTTTTTTTCTTATGATAAATTATGTGGGATGTGTGATCTATTTTTTGAGAGGAATTAGCAATGTGGCATCCTTAGTTTTCGATGAGCGAACATAATCAGGATATAGGTAGTTAGAGAATCGTGCAGCATAACATCATTCATGTTAGAAGATTCAGAAACTTTTTTTAGATATAATAGGACATTCATGAGATTGCTAAACTATAAGCTACATAATCTGTAATACCCATAAATTATTTTTCAAAGTAATGTTATCTAATTGTAAGAGATCTTATCTATCATTAAGTTAAATTTAAAAATCTAGAAGCAAAACAATAAGGAAAATGTGTTCAAGATACCCTTGAAAATAAAATAATTATTTAAGTATGATGACAATTTAAATTCATTTAGAAAAATCTAAATTCATAGCACAAGCTATGGATCACAGTTGGTCGAAAAATTGTGTTCACATGGTTAAAATTGGTTATAAATCTTGTAGAAGGCAATCGATTTTTCATATCGACGCATATTAACCCATTATATGAGAAAGATAAAGACAGAGAAGTTAAGGGAAATAAAAAGTTAAGGTTTTCTAAATGAGTTTACATTGTCATTTTTCTTTTAGGGGGACTCACAAATCATATTTTTCATATCTTTTTTACAACTAGAATATCAAAGCTAACTTCATACTAGATTAGGTTTCTCACAATTAGAGGAAATTATTTTGGGAAGTAATTTGATGTGGGTCACTTATAGATATTAAGAAGAGTGGTAAACATATAGATATTAAGCTAAGTTATCATATTTAACTAAGCGTGTATAAGCTTTGGTAAAAGATATGAACTAATGATCTTTACAGATATCTCTCATTTTCTAATTATCTATCCCTTGTAAATTTCTAATAAGAAAGACTAAATAGAATCAAAATCTTAAGCTCTCACATCCTCTGTCTTAAGACTTAAGAACCATAACACAAAAAACCCTCAGAAATTTTTATGTAAAACTCCCATGATAAAATGGAATGGGATAAAATGGCAGTGTGTGTGCCTGTCATTGTGTGTGCGCACGTGTGTGTGTGTGTGTGTGTGTGTGTGTGTGTGTGTGTGTGTGTGTCTTTGTGCCGTGTGTCAGTTTTTGTGTGTCTGTTCGAAGTCTCTCTCTCTCTCTCTCTCTCTCTCTCTCTCTCTCTCTCTCTCTCTCTCTGTCTGTATGTGTGTGTATGTGTGTACCATGTCGTGTATGGGTGTGTTTGTCGAGGCGATGATGATGATGATCTGCCAATAATTAATATGTGTGTAGTCTCTGTGTGTGTAGTTTGTGGTAGCGTACAACTTATTTTTGAGAAAAATGGCTAGACGTGATAGGATGGTCTGAAATTATGCAGACAACCATCTTGCACCCATTCTCGGTCAAGTGCTTATAATGTGCAGATATGAGCCTCATTCTTGTGTGTGTGTGTCAGTGTGTGTGCCAAGTCAGTGTGTCTGTGCGTGTCTGTAGTCTGTGTATGTGTGTTGTGTTTGTGTAATCTGTATGTGTTTGTTTTATATGTTTAAAAAAACTTTTTCTCAATATGCAATGCAATGTAGTGTGATTTGTTGCTGCAAATTGATGGTGTTTCTATTTAAATTTATTGTTTCACGTTCACATTTTTGTATGTGAGAGCAATGCAAGTGGTTGGTTGTTGGCAAAATGCAAGCTTGGCTATCAAAAAATTGTTGAGTTATGTGGGGAGCTAGTTGGGTCATTAAAAGCATGATGTTGTGATCATTGTGAGTATTTGTGGGCTGTTCATTAGTGCCCTTCCCTTTATGCAACTGGGCATATGATGTTTCTTAAATTTTTTTCTAATCTTGATAGGTGTTTGTGGTATCAGAATAAATATAGTTGTGTTTAGTAGGAGCTTTGAACTGGATGTATGAGAAGAAGTGTTGCCATCTTTGCATGTGAGTTTATGAGCCCCCACCCCTTGCTGCAAGTTGTTGCCATTGAGTTTTTTCTCATAGATGCCATTCTCTTATAGAGGATTTGATGGTGAATTTCTTCTCATCTTCACCTTGTAGACTGCAAATTGTTTGCACATCTTGTTAGGATTTTGTGTGGTCTATAAGTGTTGATGGATTTTGAGGGACCCTTAGGGCATTATTCTATGCTCATCATACGTCGGACGAACGATAGAAGCAAATAGAAAAGAAAGCAGCGGAAAACGTTAAACTATTTAACGAGCAAGCCCTAAGGATTTCAAGACCTTAGCCAGGATCTCTACTATCTTGAGGTTGGTTTGACGACCCCAAGATTGATCTAAACTACTGCAATATAATAAATGAAATGCTTAATTAAACTACATACCCGGAACATTGCTTGCACCGGCAAATTGTACCTAACCACGTCCCGAGCCACTCCTCGTCCCGAGCTGAACCGTTTCCCGAACTTCACCGCATTCAGAGGCGAGCAACCCCCTTGCCGCTGAGCCAATCACGTGCCGAAGAAAGTTTCACCTTGAGTGGAACCTTCGCCAAGACTTTGGATCGAATCCGAGCCCCTTTAACTTTGCTAGAGCCCTTCAGGAGCAAGTGAGAAATATAGGGAGAAGAGAATATTTATTTTAAGCTTAGATCCGAGCGTGCTCCAAACTTTTGGGAGCCGCTCAGATCTAGAGCTTGGGGACGAGTTATGAGGAGGGGGCATGCCCCTATTTATATAGGCGGCTGACGCGTCCCCTTTACACCACTTCCGATGTGGGACTAAAGGTTTTGGAGTAAAGAATTCAAGTTAGTTTGCCGTAAAGAAATGCCAAACTTCTATTAATTTTAACTCCCTCACCGTTGAGCTTCACATTTGATACAACCTATCAAATCAAATAGCACTGAATGGTGAATGCATAGAAAAACGGTGAGTCATTCCGAGTCCGTTTGACCTCTCAAACGTGTGCTCAAAGTCAACCCAAAACATGTATTTGGCAAATACAATCCAGCCACCATCGAGTTTCAAAAAACCCTTATCCATGGGACCCGAAGTGGGCCCCACTTGCCCACTAGCCCGTAGGCTGGCAGGGGCCAGCCTGGCATGCCTCAAATGAGGCGGGCGCTAGGCGCCCGCTAAAATGGGGCGGGCACCAGGAGCTCACACAAATGTGGTGGGTTGGCACCCGCCTCAAGCGAGTGCGGGCTGGCACCTGCTCCCAACGGGTGCCCGCACGTGCCTTGCGGGTGCAGGCACAAGCCTGCATTGTCGGTGCGGGCCCGCCTTTTGGTTGGGCTCAGACCAACTGGTTTGGGCTAACCCCATTGGGCTCCTTTTGGTCTTTTGGATATATTTTGAGCATTTGGACTCCGTTTTTGACTCGGTTTGAACCTGTGTTTAGACCGGGACGATCTCATCATCCAGGTAACCATTTCAATGCGTTTATTATATTAAATATGTGCATAAACAATTTACGACATATTTAACTCCCTTTGCATCATATGCAAAAATGTCCGCATCTATTATGAAAAAATCATTTGCATCAAATACAAATGATCTTAGGCATACATCCCTTAACATCTCCCTCTTGCACTCAGGATCATTTATCCCGAATGCATAAGATAATTGCAAACTCTTTGCAGTATTCTATCCCTTGCATCAAATGCATATTCTCCCTAATTTCTACATATTACTTGACGAAGGTCGCACTCTGTGTGAGACCCTACAGCCTGATCTTACTATAGGTGGGACTCGAAGCCCCAGACAGCAGTAACCGCGAGCAGCAGGTACCGTCCTTGTTTCAATATCATACTTATGTGGTTAACTTATTGACATGCGTATTGTCGGGACCACCCTGACTGTGTCTGTGATTAATACCGCAGTTTTAGTCTCTTCGTCAAAACTATGACATTCAATTCAAGCCTAGGGTACGGTCAAACTGTCAACCCCAATAGCTCGAAGCCAGTTAGTCTACATCGATCTTTAGTCAAATAATGTTGGACATCTTCCAACATACTCTGGCCAGAGTTTTCACTAAAGATCGAACTAACACTACGACACTAACTCCCATTGACCGGGAGAGACAAATCCTATCTTGGTCATTACTCTCCTAGCACGCTTCATATGTCACCCAACCAAAGACCTTTCAACGGGGCTTACCCGAAGATCAGTGATCTAAGTAACACCAGTCATGCACATGTTCGTACAATGACCTCAAGTCAAAAGACCAACTTACCAATCATCACTAAGAGTTATCATTGTCAGATTGGTCAATCATAACCATGTGATAACTCTTGTTGGTTCGTTCAGTGAACTCATTCTCCAATGAGGACTTGTGTCTCGTCTTCGACTTCGCCAAGTCAAACGATCATGAGATCATCGTTGCCGCTACACAGTGAAGACTAAGACACCATGGTCTATCCGATGTTTCGATATCCTTTTCTCGAAACATCTACGACCACGAACCTTTTTAGACATATGCTACTAATGGTCAAGCACTTCCCCAAGATCGAGATCCTTATCTCGATACATGTTTGACCTTGCATTAAGTCTCAAGACTTTACCTAAGTTTCTAATGATTACAACATTTCTATTAACTTAGATAAATACTTACCAAACAGCTTACTGTTATTTCGAACATGATGTCTGTATAGATACACATGGATGAATTTACCTTGAGGGCATACACATCTCTCAACATCTCCCACTTGCACTCAGGCCCATTTATCCCGATATCTCATACCGCATTTACACATAAGTCTTTCCAGACTTCATGTGGTAGAGCCTTCGTGAGTGGATCTGCCAAAACGTCTACTGTATAGAATTAAGGGGTTTCTATGTTTATCTTAGACCACATAGTTGAATCTCATCCAAATAATTCACTTGGTCTCTTGGAATCCATAATTAATTTCATGACTGGATCTCATCCAGCTCATCGTACCTTACGAGAATAATCCATAATAAGTTTTACTGGTCATTTAGACGGTTAATAATCATTTTTGCTAAAGTGTCAAACTCTTTGACCACTTTGTCAAACCATATGTTCCGGCTCCTTGATGCCTCGTATGCTTTTATTCGCTCCCACAGACCTTGAAAACTCTCTGGATGATTCATATAAGTTTGTTCTTCTAAATCATATTTAGAAAACAAACTATACATGAATGCACCAGTTTTCATGGTCAACTTGAGCATTTACAGCGAGTTCGATCCGAGTAGATCTGTACACATCTGCTGGTGAGACAGTTTCATCATAATCCGTTTATAGGAGTTCGGATGATACCCGTTCTTAACAATATAAGTTGTACTTCGCTATTTTCTTTCTGCACCAATCTTCTAAACTCGAAGATTCACTTGCAGCCAATAAGAAACACTTTCTTTGGGCACATAAACTAAAGTCCATACTTTATTTACGTGCACGGACCATTTCTAATTGCATCAAGTTATTAATCAGAGTCCCTACTCCAAATTGCATCCTGAAAGTTGTCTAGACCATCATTGACTATGATGTCTAACTCGGCTCTTTGTCTCACGAGACTCGAGTAATCCTTTAACTTCCTAACGATTGATTTAATGAATATCTTATTGATAAGGTCCTAATAGAGCCTTATCAAAACCTAGGAATTACTATCTGGGACTTAACCCAGAGGGAGGATTGTAACTCAAAGTCACTTGCCATGCATCGCATCATGTCTAACAAATCGTGATTCATGCTCTCTAACACACCGATGTGTTAAGAGACTTGACCTGAGAGAAAATCACATTTTCTTTTTAATTTACACAAGATTTATACAGCTAAGTATTCGACTCTTCGATCCGATCGAATCAGTTCAAATACTTTTGTCATTGTGTTATCTATTTTATCAGACTTGTGTTTCAGCAAGAACACGTGTCGTAATAAAATAAGAACAACTTATCCTGGTTAACTTAGACTTGGGTCTGGGTACATCTGTATGTACGAGACTATGAGTTCAACAACTCATTCCCCCATTGTCTTACAGAATGAGTTTCGACCATCATACCTTTGAGACAAGATTCACAAGTGCATGTAGACTTCATAATACGAGAGGTCAGACCACTCTTTATGTGACTTGTGAAGCTTAGTCTCTTTGGTACGGCCTAGTCTATTTTGCCATATAAGTTTTGTTATTATCTTGCGTATTCATGTATTAACATTTAATACATTATCGTTATACAAAATACTCACTTGAAACATTACTTCAGAAGCAATGTGACGAAATTTGTCAAAAATGTGTTTGACGTCCTACATGGTCCAAGAAACAACAAGTGTTCCTTTTTCCAACATGTAGACAATCTATTTCTTTTGTATAATTGTTATCCTGAAACCGTGACATTAAATATGTCACATTTTCAGTTCCTCCTATTTATGTCTTAACTAATGATAAATCAAACTATCTTTCTCAAATGACTTTCCTTAAGGCCTTCTTCCTTTCTAAATCTCCTTTAGATATTACGTGTCTAAAAAAATAGCCATGCAAACATCTCATGTATCCAAACACTTGAGCTTTGCAACCTTGAGTGTGCTCAACAAGTTGCTCGTCTCAAGATCCGGTTGGAATACATAGTCTTGCACCGTTCAAGCACTCATTTTCGATTCAAACAATTTGATCAAAGTTTCGAACTTTGCAGATCGAAATAGTTTTCCATACAATCTTGAGTGTGCTCAACAAATCGTATGTAGAAACATGCTTTGAACATTAGTATGTTCAAGCTGCCCCTCATAGAGGTAAGTGACAGGTAGCGTGCATTTATTTTGTTGGACCTAAAGCTTAAGGAAATCACTGTCCTTACGCTGTGCTTAAGAAGGTCATTTTAATGTCAATGAGAACATAGTTTAGTCTACCAATTAGAATTTCAGTTGATATTCCATTAACCAATCATTTGGACCAGTTAACTTATACTCTTATGATATTATGTTTTGATTCCAATGGTAAACATAAAACTATCCTAGTTTAGCATATGTTCAATTTTAAATATAGATAGAATGGATTTTATCTAACTATATCCTCACACTATTTTAGCGATCATTTTAAGCCATAATAATGAACAATTTAATTAAATTAAATTGATGGGAAAAAGATCCAACCACCCTGAGCCTCGCAAGCTTGAGTGTGCTCAACAAATTGCTTGACTCTACGATTGGTAGATGACTCTTCTTCAATCATATCATATATGTTTCTCTTATTGGTTTTTACCTCTAGCCACTTATGATCATGAGTGTACTCATCCAAATCACAATGACAAGTCTAGTCGGACCCTTGTTTTCGTGTCTAGCTTAACTTACGCCGGTGCTCGGTGTATTCACGACACGACGGTTTGGGTCAAGTCTAGACTACATCTCATGTTTTGAGAAGTTGGTTTCCATAAAGGGTCTATGTTATAGTTTGAGTGTGCTCAACAACTATAACAAAGAAACTATAGTTGCCAACCTCTAAAATAAGGAGAGCTACGGCTAATCTTGAAAAATATTTTTAACGTAATTCACTTAGATATAATAAATGATGTCATCATAATCATAATTCGCATCCTTGCGGTCCAGCGAAACACGACCAGGGAATTGACTAAGCCAGGATCACTTATCCCCATTATAGCTAGGGTGATCCAACAAACTTAGCCAAACACATTGACCGGATCATGGTCCATTGAAAGAAACTTATTATTCATATGTGACCCGTACGATTAATAATGGCTTCATTAAAACTAGTTAATCCTATCAACTAGTTGAATCCTAAAATTCGAAATTATTAGGATTGGTTAATAAATTTTATTAAGTCCTTATCAACTATAAGGAATGATTTTTAAGGTGCTATCCTAATCGTGTATTAGGCATTTAAAACAATTTTAAATCATAGCAAAGCAATCTAAAATTATCGCATAATAATTTAAAGGCTTTTAATGGCTAACCTAAAAGGCTTTCTTGAATTATCATATAATAAGCAAGAATTTAGAATAACCATTTAAAACCATAAACTAACTTTATCGCATAAAATCAGCATGCATCTTATCAACTTAAATATCGCATAAAAAGTTTCTAACTATTTAACAATTATCAAATGCTTATTAAACATGAACAACATATTAAAATTTATCCTATAAATAATAATATGCAACGTAAAATTTAACACTTAAATTGTAGGTATGTTTTTAAAACATAAAATTTTTATCTAATAAAAATCAATAGTTTCATAAAAATTATCACATAGTTTTTATTTGAAAAACATTTTTTTTAAAATCAGCACATAAAATTAGCTTGCTACTAAAAGGATTTTATCACATAAAATAATTTTTTAAAGCATCTAATAACAAGTGGTCTCATTTTAACATTGTCTCATAAAGTTAGAATAGATTTTGTATGTATTTAAAAAGCATACTTGCATTTATAAATATTGTAGTCCTTAGATCAGAAGTAGACCTAAAGCTCTGATACCACTGATAGGTTTTGAGGGACCCTTAGGGCACTATTCTATGCCCGTCCTACGTTAGACGAACGATAGAAGCAGACATAAAAGAAAACAGCGAAAAACGTTAAACTATTTAACGAGCAAGCCCTAAGGATTTCAAGACCCTAGCCAGGATCTTTACTATCTTGAGGTAGGACTGCCCACCCCAACATAAATCTAAGCTACTGCAATATAATAAATTAAATGCTTAATTAAACTACATACCTGGAACTTTTCTTGCACCGGCAAAGTGTATCGAACCGCGTCCCAAGCCGCTCCTTGTCCCGAGCTGAACCGCTTCCCAAACCGAACCGCATCCCGAGGCAAGCAACCCCCTTGTCGCTGAGCCAACTACGTACTGAAGAAAGTTTCACCTTGAGTGGATCCTTTGCCAAGACTCCGGATCGAATCCGAGCCCCTTCGTGGCTTTGCTAGAGGCCTTCAGGAGCAAGGGAGAAATATAGGGAGAAGAGAATATTTATTTTAAGCTTAGATCCAAGCGTGCTCCAAACTTTTGAGGCGCTCAGATATAGAGATTGGCGACGAGTTATGAGGAGGGGGCAAGCCTTTATTTATATAGGCGGCTGACCCCTCCCCTTTACTCCCCTTCCGATGTGGTACTAAAGGTTTTGGAGTAAGGAATTCAAGTTAGTTTGCCTTAAAGAAAGGCCAAACTTCTATGAATTTTAACTCCATCACTGTTGAGCTTCACATTTTGATACAACCTATCCAATCGAAGAGTGCTGACCGATCAAAGCGTAGGAAAAAACGGCGAGTCATTCCGAGTCTGTTTGACCTCTCAAACGTGTGCTCAAAGTTAGCCCAAAACTTGTATTTCGCAAATACAATCCAGCCGCCATATGGTTTCAAAAAAACCCTATCCGTGGGGCCCGAAGTGGGCCCCACTTGCCCACTAGCCCGCAGGCTAGGCTGGCGCCAGCCTGGCATGCCTCAAATGAGGCGGGCGCCAGGCGCCTGCTCAAATGGGGCTGGCTGGCTCCCGCCCCCAGCGAGCGCGGGCGCCCGTGCTTGCCTTGCAGGGTAGACACGGGCCCACATTGCGAGTACGGGCCCGCCTTTTGGCTGGGTTCAGCCCAACTGGTTTGGGCAGACCCCTTTGGGCTCCTTTTGGTCTTTTGGCTATATTTTGAGCATTTAGACTCCATTTTTGACGCGGTTTGAACCTGCGTTTAGACCGGGACGATCACATCATCCAGTTGACCATTTCAACGCATTTATTATATTAAATATGTGCGTAAACAATTTACGGCATATTTAACTCCCTTTGCATCATATGCAAAAATGTCCACATAAATTATGAAAAAATCATGTGCATCAAATACAAATGATCTTAGGGCATACATCCCCCAACATCTCCCTCTTGCACTTAGGATCATTTATCCCGAATGCAGAAGGCAATTGCAAACTCTTTTTAGTATTCTATCCCTTGCATCAAATGCATATTCTTCCTAATTTCTACCTATTGCTTGACGAAGGTCGCACTCTGTGTGAGACCCTACAGCCTGACCCTACTACAGGTGGGGCTCGAAGCCCCAGACAACAGTAACCGCGAGCAGCAGGTGCCGTCCATGTTTCAGTATCATACTTATGTGGTTAACTCATTAACATGAGTATTGTCGGGACCACCCTGACTGTGTCCGTGATAAATATCGCAATTTTAGTCTCTTCGTCAAAACTAAGCCGTTTAATTCAAGCCTAGGGTACGGTCAAATTGTCAACCCCAATAGCTTGAAGCAAGTTAGAATCCATCGATCTTTATTCAAATAATGTTGGACATCTTCCAACATACTCTGGCCAGAGTTTTAACTAAAGATCGAACTATCACTACAACACTAACTCCCATTGACCGGGAGAGACGAATCCTATCTTGGCCATTACTCTCCTCGCACGCTTCAAATGTCACCCAACCAAAGACCTTTCAACGGGGCTTACCCAAGGCTAGATCAGTGATCTAAGTAACACCGTTCACGCACAGGTTTGTAAAATGACCTCAAGTCAAAGACCAACTTGCCTATCATCACTAAGAGTTATCATTGACAGATTGGTCAATCATAACCATATGATAACTCTTGTTAGGTCGTTCAGTGAACTCATTCTCTAATGAGCACATGTGTCTCGTCTTCGACTTCGCCAAGTCAAACGATTATGATATCATCATAAACACTACACGGTGAATATTAAGACACAATGGTCTATCCGATGTTTCGATATCCTTTTCTCGAAACATCTACGACCACGAACCTTTTTAGACTTATACTACTAACGGTCAAGCACTTCTCTTTGATCGAGATCCTTATCTCGATACATGTTTGACCTTGCATTAAGTCTCAGGACTTTACCTAAGTTTCTAATGATTACAACATTTATATTAACTTAGATAAATACTTACCAAACAGCTTACTGTTATTTCGAACAAGATGTCTGTATAGATACACAGGGATGAATTTGCCTCGAGGGCATACCCATCCTCAACAAGTGTGGTCTGTGGGGTGGGGGTAGTCTGTATGTGTAATCAGTGTGTGTGACTGTGACTGTGGTAGTCTGATGTGTGTGTGCTGTGTAGGTGTGGATAGTCTGTATGTATTGTTTGTGTGTGTGACTGGGTCTATGTCTATGTCTGTGTCTGTGGTAGTCTCTGTGTGTGTGATGTGTTTATGTAGTCTCTCTGTGTGTGTGTGTGGATAGTATGTGTGTGTAGGCAGTGTGTGAGACTGTGTCTGTGTCTCTGTCTGTATAGTTTATATGTGTCTGTATTTGTGTCTGTGGTAGTATGATGTGTGTGCATTGATTTGTTACAATATTGTTTTTCTGTGTGTGTGCGCACGCATCTGTGTGTCTGTCTGTAGTAGCGATGATGATGTTGATCTGCCTAGACATCTTATTTTTGACAAACATTGCATGGCGAGTTTGGATGGCCTGCAAACACAGATTAAAAACACAGCCTACACATAGACTACACATACAAACTGTACATTCTTTATTGCATTTTGTCTTAGCCTTCATAACTTTCTACCATACTTGTTTTCTACACATTTTGTACTATTATTGTATACTTGGTCTATTTGAACACAGACACACAAACTACACACAGAGAGACACAGACACAGACAGACAGACACAAACATACAAACTACACACACAGAGACATAGACGTAAACAGACAGACAGACAGACACACACACACACACACACACACACACACACACACACACACACACACACACACACACAGAGAGAGAGAGAGAGAGAGAGAGAGAGAGAGAGAGAGAGAGAGAGAGAGAGAGAGAGAGAGAGACTACAAACACAGACACATACACACACTGACTACACATACAAACTACCTACCCACATACAAACTACACATAGAGACTACACATTCAGCACATATACATTAGTACACACAGACTATAGATTCAGCACCCACACTTCATACTACACACAGACACAGACACACAACAGACACATATGGGTAGGCAACTATCTTGCGGCTATTTTTGTCAAGTGATTACAATGGGTATATCTGAGCCTCATTCTTTCTTGTTGGTTTTTCTTTTAGATTTTATTACTGTATCTTGAATTTAAATAATAATAATTTTTTCTTTCGTTGGCTTTTATTTTGTTTATTTTGTAAAAAAATGAATTTTTACTTTTGAATAGTATTATTGTATTTTGATTTTAAATTTTTTAAAAATTTCAATTTCACTGATGATACCGTTAGTGAAAATAATTTATTTTTTTAATGTTAAAATATTACTGATGGTCCTTCAGTAATAATTCAAATATCGGTGAGGATACCGTCAGCTATACTTTGGGTTTTTGCTGACGAACCGTCAGTGAAATCTATTAACTTTTTTTTAAAATTTAAATTTTACTAACTCATCCGTCAGCACAATTCTCACCTTCACAGACGGAACCGTCAGCGATATTTAATTATAAGTTATAAAAATTTAATTATTGCTGACGGAACCGTCAAAAAAAGTTTTTGGTGTAAAATTTTTTCTATCTCTGACGATACAGACGATGTCAGCGATATTTACTGATGGTTCCGTCAGTACGTGTGTTACTTACTTAAATCTACTGACGAAACTTCTAACGAACCTTTGCCATCAGTAAAGAGTTTTGTTGACGGGCTTTTTACTTTTACTAACGGCAAACACCGTCAGTAAAGCCCCCTTTTCCTGTAGTGCACCTCCCATTGGCCTCGGGTGCATGCACAACCCGCTTACAGCCCAAGCCACCCGGCCCCCGTCGGCTCGGTCTTGGGCACAATAGGGAGGCAGGGCCTCTAGCCCGGGCCCCTTGTAGATCACCAGCCTCCTTCACAGGCTGTGAGAAACCCCACCCTCGAGCAAGCTGGCTACATCCCCACCGAACTCGTTACCCTCATATTCCTCTGCAGGCTCAATCTCCACGGCGACAAGCTCTTCTGCTGGATCCCCACTCAACTCTTCAATGCTTCCTCCCTCCTATCAATCTTTTTAAACGATGACAACTTATCTAGAACACTACCACCCAAACTCCTCCTCCTCTGCCTAAAACCCGAGCTCTGCACCACCCTGTCAAAATACCAAGTTCACCCCAAAGCCGGCCCCTTGCGTTACCAATCCCCAGTGACCCCTCCATTGTGGCATACTTAGAAAATGGGAGCCATGACAACATTGGTTAGTAGCAATAGTAGTAGTACTGAATAGCTAGTAAAGGAAATGAATGCATCACACTTTCCATGTTGACTGATTTTATTTATAGGCAACATTGGGCATGTACTGGCATGTAACGTAAGGAACAAATGAAGAAAACAAAGGCTCACTTTCTTGAGTCCTCTAACTCAAGAAAATTCACACGGGAAAGGGGAAATCCATGTGTGTCAACCGAGCCCCCAAGCCCTGAGAGTCCCTGAACCTCCCCCATGCTCCTCGTGCACCTTCGTTGTGCTCATGCACCCTATAAAACTAATGTCGGAGCCGACGGTTCATTCCATCACGTCGTAAGTAGGTTCCTAACATTAATTTTAATTAAACATAACATTTTTGTTACCCTGCTACATAATCTTATTGAACATGTTGATACTCGTATTAATTCGTAGATTAACCCATGTTATTGTATGCACATAAAATCGGAAAAATACAATCTCATCTAACAATGCTAATGCTTTCATTAACACCTTGTTTAAAACTAGGACTGCTATGAACAATGAGCAAATACACACTTTATTAAATCATGAATATACATGCACTTGAATATGTATACACACCACTAGTTTAGTCAATGACCCCTTCTTCTAGTTACTACTTAGATATACTATTCATACTATGATATTAAG
Source organism: Scilla litardierei (assembly GCA_030789695.1). Lineage (NCBI taxonomy): Eukaryota > Viridiplantae > Streptophyta > Magnoliopsida > Asparagales > Asparagaceae > Scilla > Scilla litardierei. Next base: position 389,375,129 of record CM061142.1, read on the forward strand.
TCCATGTACATAATTTCTTAATGTTTGATCTTGGGAGGAAATGCTTTATTTTGATGCTACGGTAGATTCCATTTCGTTATAGCGTTGCCTTCGTTTTGACTTATAAGTATTTAGTTTAATTTCCATTTAGTCATGCTAATTCTTAAACCATGTCGTAAATTATGTGCACATGCTGAAACTGTGGATATGGTGGAAGATGAATTAGGAGATGCTAATATAAAACTCCTGGTTGAATTATTAAGCAAAGTAATAACATCTTGTTGGCTATTTGATAATCCCATTCATATGTTTGTAAAGTAATGACTTAACTATATGTAATCAAGTTGCAGTTTGTTTTAATTAGTGGCTGTTAATCATAAATTCTTGAACGAAATAACTATACCTTGATGGCCTTTCATAAGAGGTGATTATTTTTTCATACACGTATATTTGTGGATTACTTAATAATGCTGTTTACAAGCTTATAAAGTGGTGATCTAATCAGAAATTAATTAAGCTGAGGTATATCGTTAGCTATAAACTCTTGATCGATTTAGTAAATTAATTTATTATACCTTGTTACTCTTTTATGTGAAGAATATTCGGACATGATTGCAAGCAACAATGACATGTAATTGGGACTAATTCATGTGCATGAGAAATAAATATGTGCTAGTTGATAATGAGAACTGATACATATTATAAGAAGAAAAGCAAAAAGAATTCATCACATGTTCTTGGCGTTAATTCTTATGCCTGAGAAGAGAATGAATGTATTGCCTAATGATGAGAATTGAGACATGTTATACGTGAAAAATGCAAGATAAATCATGATTGAAAACTCTTTCCATGAATTGACACAAGAATTAAGTCACACCCGTCATTGGGATGTGGTACTCATTATCACAAGGGTGCACGAGCGACCATGTCAAAATCGAGTCCACGTCTTCTAGTAATGGGGGTGGGATACATCATGAACGTCACCGTCATCCAGAGCTAGAGTCAGGGTTATTGCTAATTACAAGAAAAGAAAATCAATGAGTCACCCTTTAAACCTTGAGGGATGTATTATTAATGAATGAACATCACCGTCTTCAGAAGTGGCATTGGGGTAGGGTCTACCAGGGTAAGCGCATCTGGGGACAGTTGCACACCTTACCCTCAACATTGAGTTTTACATAAGCATAGGATCATTTCATTTCAGTTACATGACACTTTTAGAAATGTTTAAATATGTTAATCGCCCAAATGACTACCATGAAATCAAGTTGAACGTGATTATCTTACCTATGAGTACATGTTACTATTTATTAAATCTTACGTTGTATCATGTTTTTTATACTAATAGTTAGTTTTCCTTTGTATCATGCTATCATGCTAGTAAATTACATTGTTTCATATTTACCTATGCACGCATGTAAGCATTTATTTATTCTTCATGGTATCATGTTGCTAGAATTTCATATCCTACTAGTAGACTACATTGATATACAGGTAACACATTGATCATGTTAATTTTCTTACCCTGTCATTGTTACAACTATAGAGCATATTCATAAACCGTGCCAATACACACACTCAAATTAACCGACTTAATGAATGAATGAATGTGTTGTGTGACATTGTCACAACATCGAAGGAATGCAACCACCATGTTGATTGGATATTGGTATTGGCACTAAAATTCCATTATCACTTAACACCGATTAGTAATTAGTTATCACTGCTCAAGGTATTTATTCCTTCACATCATGTTTATTAAAGTATTAAATCGTTCACATGACTGCCATTAGTATTTATTTTCCCTGTTATATTATGTTGCTAGAATTCTTATAACCTGCTAGTAGATTATATTGTGCACTGTTAGACTCCTTTTTATAAATGTTTAAGTGAAATTGATGCTTTTGAACCTAAATGAGTAACCCTCACTAACAGACATTGTATTTGTGTTTCCAATGCAATGCATATCAGGTCCTGATGTTAGTTTTGTAGGTCCTGATCCAACGTTGCATGATTCTGTTCGTGGCATGATTCTTTTTAGAAGACCAGTTTAGGCTGTGGCTTCCTATCACATCCATTTGTATCAAATTTATGTACCCCGTGTTGTAGGGACCATCTGGACCCTCTTCATTTCATTTGTTGTATCTATTTTTGAGACGATCAGGATTGTAATGTTAATAAAGATTAATTGTGTTGTTTTAAATTATGCATGCAACGGCCTGCAAGTTAATCACAGACGTTAAGTGTGCTTAGGCCAAGGAGGAAAGAAAGAAAGAAAATAAGAAGTGTACCATCCTTCCCTTAAGCACACTGCTGCCTCGCTCGTGGCCCTGCTCATGTCCCCGCTTGTGCTCCCACTCCCAAAAAACAATGGGAAGCGGGGCATGATAGGGTTTTTCGGTTGCCTATGCAAGTCGTGCAAAATACTCTAAAACAGCATAGATAAGATTACAATCTTGATTCTCAAAGTATACCCTTCCTTGACCTTTCCTATCCTTGCCTAATTCATTGGAAAATCCTTTCCTAGAGTTCTAATCATTAGTTGATCCAATTAGTTCACCATTGATCAAGAAGCCATCTTCGACATTATATTCCCATGTCGACGACCCTAAATCCCGTATTGTTGATTCAGTAATTTATTTCTTTGTCATATTCATCTTTCGATTATCCTCGTTATTGATTCACATGCTTCCCACGAAAACGGCCTTGTCATCATATTTTTACTCATTGCTATCCATTTGAATCGTCCCCATCATTGCCTATCCTATTTGATGCATGTAGCCTTGACACCTTAATGTTAGTTTTGTTAAATTCCGAGGACGGAAATTTTTTGTAATTTGTGGAGGATGTGACGGCCTGAAACCGTCAGTAGTGTTTTTAGATCGTTTCGGCCATTTTTCTATATTTTTCGTAATTTCTAATTATTTCCGAAGGTCGTAATCGTCTCTCGACCGATAAACGTTCAGCCCCTGAAACTGACTTTTTTGTCATTCGAAATTATTTTCATACATTTCGTATCGTCCCAAATGTATGATAATTTTTGTGGACTTTTTTGAAAACGTTTATTTTCAGGGGCAAAACTGTAGTTTTGCTAGAAGCATGAAAATTAATTAACCACTTATCATTACCCCTTGCCCTACACTAACCCCAATCGACACCCATTGTTGGCAGCCCACGAGGGGGAAAATGTTTTCATGTTTCCTTCATTAGTCAAACACATAACATACTAACCCCCTCTTAAATGCATAACCCCACACCCCTTACCCTACTTCATCTCTCCTCCTCCGTTGGTATAATGAAACCCACGACCAAAGCAAACAACTCCCTCACTCTTCACCCTTACTGTCTCCCCACAAAAATCACAGCACACATGTTGAGTGTATATTTTACATATTTTAGCATCTTTTCTTCCATGCATTTTCATACTTTTATTCCCATCTTTTATCCACTTTCAATTTATTTTCGTTCATTTCCGTTCATTTCTAGTTTTGCGGATGTTTTGTGTGTTCCAGGTGGAAAAAGAGGCAAAATGATTTATATTAGTGATGGGAGGAGCAATGGAGAGAAGGCGGCGAAGACCGATGAGGATCGGATGCCAAAGCGAGAAGAAAAGCACAAAAGTACAGGCAACACGACCGTGTGTGCAAACGCAAGACCGTGTCATCATATCGGCTAGAGAAGAATAGAGCAACATCAACGGCATGGCCGTGCTACACGCCATGCTACACGGCTGTGCCTAAATTAAAACAGAATGATGACTGCAGACGCGGCCGTGTTGTACGGCCGTGCACTGTAGCTATCTGGAGCCATCCAAAGCTTGAAGATCAATTGACACAGTCGTGCCGATTAGCGGCATGACAATGCTCGATGAGGTAGCTGCTACTTATGCCCTAGCCTTTTTGCAGCGACACGGCGGTGTCGATTACCGGCACAGCAGTGTGGCCCTAATTTTCCGTTGTTTCGCTGGGATGTTATAAATATGTGTGAGTGATTGAGAGAGGGGGATTACCTTACGTTTTCTTAGGGCTTTCTTCCCCCTTTGGGGGCTGTCTCTCCACGGTTTTGTAAGACTCCTTTATGTAATTAAAGATTTCTATTCCTTTTTATTTCATTGCTCTTAGTTTTATTTCTTGCTTATTCGTGATGTTTTTCTCCATGCCTTATTTGTTGTTTATTATTATGCTTCTTGAGTAGATTTTTGTCCATAGGGCTTAGTTGAACCCTAGTGTAGGTTATTCGTGTGGGTTGATTGCCCCAAATATCATTCTATTAGAATATTGCTAAGGCATGGGTTGGATGTGATTTTATATCAATCCATCCCATTAGTGGCTTTCTAACCTTAATCACCAATGAACCATCTGGGTTTTGATTTGATGTCTTTGATGGAGGGTTGACTATCTAATGCTAGGCACCGACGAACCATCGAGTATGCTCATTAGAACTACATATATCGTAGCTACCGACGAACCATCAGAGCTTCAATTGGGATCCAGACTTTGCACATCGTTCCCTCATTCACCGACGAATCATCTAGGGAGAGAACGTGTATTGAGATTTCTTCCTTATAGACGGCTTACTCTCTTAGAACGAGAAGCTAGATCGATCCCATGATTAACCTGCTTTAGAAGTGATGCTTAGCCCTGGTACCTTTTCTTTATTTTCATATTTCTAGGATAATTTCCCCATCTCTACTACCATTCACGTAGCTAATTGAATGCATAATTAATAAGTACTCAAATCACTACCTCCTTGTGTTCGACTCGTAAGCTACAACTACATTATGCACTTGCGGTTAATTTAAAGCTCCTAACAAGCTTTTGGCGCTGTTGCCGGGAGGCAATCGGCATGATATCAATTCAATTCTGTATTTGTTAGACTACGCATATAAAAAATATTAATAAATAAATAATTAATTAAAATTTCTCCCCCACTGCACCACTTTCTGATATTCCTTTTTCATCTTACTGACAATCTTCTCTGAGTTTTCTTTTCCTTATCTTTGTGTGACGATGTGCACGTGGAGTACAGATGATGATGCCTACAAATGATGCTCCTTTACTCTTTGCTAGCCAGATAGACGTGTTGGCACAACAGATCAATGTGCTAATGCCTGAGGCATACGCCCCTGTCTCTCTAGCATTTTTGCCACCACCTCAGGAAACCACATTGGAAACTTCGATGGAGCGGTATATGGAAGCCAAAAAGCAGCAGAACGATAGCATCCAAAACTCCCTCAAACAACGGATCGATGCAATCAATTTGATCAAAGTTCAATAAGCTCAGTTGGCTCAGTAGATCTCTGAGACTACATCGCCACGAGGAGAGCACTATGGTGGAGGAGCTACACCTACAATCGAAGATAAGGCGAGGTGATACCGAACACCAAGGGAACATATCACTAGCTTCATGAATCCATTTGATTATACGAGTGAGTATGCCATTAGAGTGGAGTTGGCACATTTGGGGACATTTGATAATGCTCAGACTTTGCAAAATATATTAGCTATGTAGAATTTTCATGATTTGAGATGAATATATGAATGCCATGATCCTTATTCTATTCACTGTTGCATGCTTGGTATGACTCTTACATGCTTCATTTATTTCTATTGATTGAAAAGTGCGTCGTCAACATGTTTATACTAGACTCTATGAATTGCATGATGTGGATATGAATAGATTGCATGAATTTAGAGAATCGCTTCCTTTGGTCTTAAATGCTTGCAAGTGATATGTTTAGCTAAGATATGAAATTCTTATTAGCATGTGATCCACTTTTGAAGCATTGTGATATGTCACAATGGATTGAGTTCTGACTGAATACTCTAGCACTCCCCTCCATCTTCCATTCTATTTCTATTTTTTATTTTTAATCGCCCGGTGAGCCTCGTATTTGTCTTCCTCGATGACGAGTAAGAGATAAGCTTAGGGGATTTTGAAGTGTCCATATTTTACATGTTTTTACCGCATCATTTCATGTCATATTCGCCTCCAAGCTCCATATTTTTATATATTATCGCGCTTCTAACGTCATATTCGAATTTTTTTTATAGCTTTTTGGATTTTCAGGAGTTTTGGATGGAATTGGAGCTATTTTGGGACATGGACACATCCGGCACATCTGAGATGTCATTGGCAAGGCTCCATGAGAGTTCACCGCGGAATAGAAGAAGATCGGAGGAGAGGATGAGAAGAGAACAAGAAATGGCAAAGTTGAGATCAGTTTCCCGCGTGACTCGGCTGAGTAGCATCAGCTACTCGGCCGAGCTGACACGCTAAAATCGCACAAGAAACAGCTCATACCTACTCGACCGAGCAGACATCCGACTCGAACCGAGTCGCACCAAACAGATGAAGATTTTGATCTTCTCTCTAAGGCATCCCAGCTCGACCGAGTAGCTCAGCTACTCGACCTGAGTCGTAAAGAAACAGAGCAGCGTTTTGGAGAAAGTTTTGAACTACTGTAGCTCGACCGAGTAGAGGGCTACTCAACCGAGTAGCCTTTATCTGCCAGATGCAGAAGCAACAGCAAGCGGAGCCTGTGGCTGAATCGACTGAGCAGGCTCCGCTACTCGGCCGAGTCGCACGACGCGACCATCCTAGTTTGTGGGCCCAAGTGCTCAGATTTTCTGAGATTTTTTGGGATTGTTACCCAATGATTTTAAGGATGTTTTAAGCTTTATTTTCATAGAGGAAATTTAGAGAAACTCTTAGTTTAGTTTTAGTTAGATTTTTGAGAATTTGTGCCATCGCTATTTTGTATGAAGCAAAGCTTGGATTTTATTACTATTTCGTGCAAGGAATCTTGTCTTCTTAATTCTCTTTGGATTGTTATTGCTTTACGACATGTTGGTAACAATTCTCTACACTTTTTATTGTTTTTGATGTTTTCCATTGCTATGATGAATTACATTACATCTATTGAATCTTTTGTTGTTATTTCTATGATGCGTGAGTAGTTCTATCTAGGCTAATGGATTAGCCCATGGATTTTAGGATTGAGATGCAAAGTTAGGATTTTTAGGTTGTGTTGGTATAAAAGCGAAGTATTTTGGTTGATCTTGAAAATTTTGTTGGAGAACTCGTACTGAGATCGTGCCCACGGTCGGTGGAATCGAAGTGTTTAAGGAGTATCCTATAGGCTTAATTAGGGAGTTAGTGGATTCAATTAGGACTCGTGACCATGTCCGGCTCGTGTCTTGATGGGATCCACCGACGAACTATATTACTAATTGACGGCTACCGCCATTGCGTCAATGAGAGCCAACAAAATACGTCGAATCTTTAACCCACGAGAGTGGTGTGAGCTGAGATCATTCCGTCCATGGGAGTGGCATGAAAATTGTCGATTCTTAATGCATGTGTCATGTGCGCATTTGGGTTAATGCGATACGTTAGAGTCATGGTGCTTAGAACCATGAATTCCACATCTTGGATGCGACAATCCCTATAATGCCAATGCAATGTAAGAGTCTAAACTAAGCATCGACGTCTGACAATCCTAGTGGTGATTCCTAAAGCCATAGTCTTTATTAATTGTTCACAATCCTAAACAAACAATCTTTCGAAACCGACTGCTACCTACATTCTGAGATTTAAAAATAACCCACGACAATAACATCTCTACATTCCCTATGGGATCGATATCTTTTATACTATTACTTGACACCGTACGCTTGCGTAAAGTGCCGAGGATTCGCATTTGGGATACATTTAGCACTTGGTGTTCGTGCCATTGCTAGGTGAGTTCTAGGTGTTAGTTTGCGGGCGATCAAGTTTTTGGCGCCGTTGCGGGGAAAGGTAACAGTGTTACTTGGATTATTTTTCCATTGAAGAATTTGTTAGCAAATATTATCATCTCTTATCTTTCCATACTTTTTATTCTTTTATTAATTTGCTACCGACTGTATTTTTTTGAGTTCTTGTTATGCATGAACACTAGCCTTGGGAGTCTTGATAAAGAATTATTATTTGACCCTCGAGATCGAAAAGACTGCAAGAAGGATCAGAGCAGAGAAAAGGAGTCAAACTACTATAAATCCAATGGCAGAGGGAAATGCTTCTCCTCTACGCAAAGGGTCCATCCTGGACTATATAAAGCCAAACTTAACCGGTGCTTCTTCCATCTTGAGGCCGTAGCTGGTGGCAGGAAGTTTTGAGCTGAAGACTGTGTTGATAAATTGATGCCGCAGGACCCCTTTCATGGGCACCCTCACGAAAACCCAACCCACCATATAGACACGTTCTTGGCAAAGTGCGACACATTCCATGCTAAGGACATGAGTGAAGATGCTATCAAGCTCAGTCTATTCCCATTCACACTGAGGGACAATGCCCTCTATTGGTTGCGAGCGCATCCTTCTAATACCTTCACGACTTGGGAGCAGCTAGCCCTGCCTTTGTGAACAAGTTCTATCCACCGTCCAAAACGGTGAGGATTCGAGGAGCGATCTCAAATTTTAAACAACTTCCTCAGGAGTCATTGTACGAGGCTTGGGAGAGATTTAAAGACTTGCAGCATCAATGCCTACACCATGGAGTCATGGAGTGGGATCTTGTTCAGAGCTTCTATAATGGGCTTCAACCAAGCACGAATATGATTATTGACGCCTCCGCTCAAGGATCTCTATTGTATAAGCCATCCGATGGAGCTTTATCTTTGCTGGAACAAATGGCCACGAATACTCAACAGTGGGGTGACGAACGCTTATCTACTAAAGCCCCTAAGGTAAAAATCTCTACCCATCTTGATAGTCATATTGAAACTCATTGCAAACAAGTAGCGAGGATTGAACAGAGGTTGGATGACATTCCAACCACCTCTAGAGCTCCAGCTTATCCCACACACGAAGGCTATGCAGAGCAAGGCTATGCTCCTAATGATTGACCTTACGATGGAGCAGACATGCAAGCTGAGCATGTAAACTTTGTAGCTGGAGAGGGAAGGAATCAATGGCAACATCCGACGACGAGAAATCATCCCGGAATTTCTTATGGCAACCCCAATGGAGGATTGCAACCTCCTCAGCAGCAGAGACCTCCACCACCTCCTCAGCAACAAGGGCTGCCTCTGCAACAATATCGGTTTATGCCATCTGGGCCTTACAGACCGCCGGGGTACAATTACCGTCAACAACAACAATATGCACCGGTGGATCCAAAGCCCAATATTGAGGCAACATTGGACACCTTCATGAGTGGGCAATCCAAAATAAATGCAGAGAATTCCGCTCGTTTCAAGTCTATCAATGATTCCATCGATGAGCTCAAGGGTCAAATGTCCCAATTCATGAAGATGCAAGGGAGATTGCCTTCTCAGCCGGAGCCCAATCCTTGGGCCGAAGAAAATGAAGTGGTCGCAGTTACCATGAGAAGATGAAAGACTACCAACACTGTCATGGTGCTAGTTTCTAGCAATTTGAGCCGAAAGCTGTCTACTCACGCTCAAGATGGAGATTCTACCACGGCTGAAAATGATAAGAAAAAGGCTGGAGAGGAGCCCCATGCTATTTAAGAAAGGGAAGCTTCACCATCTACCTCACCTACTAGCACTACGGCAACGGCGGATGTTACTACTACTTCCAACAATTCTATTCCAAATGATGTCGTTAGAGACAAGGCTAGTCGACCTCCACCTACATATCCTCAAAGTTTGGCACTAGCGAAGATGGAGAAGAAATACGCAAAGTTCTCCGAGCTCCTAAAGGTATACAATCGAACATCCCCTTTATGGATGCTATCAATGAAATCCCCACATATGCTAAGTTCTTAAAGGATCTCATTACGGGGAAGAATAAATAATAAGAGGTGAAACTCATGGATAATTGCACCATAGTTATTAAGAACCATCTACTGAAGAATTTGCCGGATCCCGGGAGTTTTACGGTGCCGTGCTCCGTTGGCGACACCCCTATTAGTAGAGCGTTGATCGATTTGGGAGAGAGCATTAGTTTGATGCCGCTCTCTATCTTTAAGTGACTAAACATCGGGACGGAGCTTGAGTCTACCAATATGAGCATTCAATTGGCGAACCACTCTATTACCTATCCGGTAGTCATCACACACGACATCATCCTTCAAATTCCACCCGGGCTATGCATGCCGGTAGATTTTGTAATTATGGACATGCCGTAGAAAGGTAGTTTGTAGATCATTTTGGGTCGTCCATTCATACCGACGGCCAGAGTCTTGATTGACGTCTGCGAGGGGATGCTATCTCTGAACGTGGGAAATATTGATGTCCAATTCCGCTTGCAAAAGCCTTTGAGGGAACGCCCACCGGCGAAAGACGCTAATTACCTTGATCTCTTGGAGGACGAGGCTACATATGAGCATACCAGGGAGGAGATTTCCAAAGACCCAATGAAGATGAGCTTTGACGACGACGGCGACGTCGTATACAAAAAAGCGCTCGCCACCTATCTACGAGTCCTTGATGAGGAGCCCCTGGACATACACTTGTGCCATCAAGAACTGGAGACTACATCTCATTGGCCGCTGAGGGCCGACATGAAGAGGCACGCCAAATACCATTGCACGGGATTATCGTGAAGCATGACGGGCATATTTTGTATGCGCCCAACATCATTCATTGAAAATCTTGAGGGAGTCGAGCTTATAACTTAAAACAAGTGCTTATCGAGAGGCAACCTGATTCTCTTTCCCTTAGCTTTCATTTTTTTTCTTTTCTTATTCAAAAACAAAATAAATACGTTTTTAATTCCAAGAAAATACGAAAACACAAAAAAATTGATGAGTTCCCCCTTCTACAGGTTGAACAATGAGGAGAGCACACGAAACGATGAAAAGAAGGAGAAGGAACCAAGGGAAGAGCACCTTAGAGAAATACAAGCTTGGATGAAAAGTTATAGGCAACTCGGCCGAGTAGCTACCCAACTCGACCGAGCTGTAGGGAACTGGAGAAAGAAGGCAAAATGCTCTCTGGAAGTTAATTACGACTCGACCAAGTAGCCCCCTACTCGGTCGAGCTACAGTACGAGCTACAAAAAGCTAGAGAAACTGGCAAAATATGGCTCTGGAAATTAATTGCAACTCGACCGAGTAGCCCCCTACTCGGTCAAGCTACAGACAGAGCCCAAAAAGGTCGAAAAAGAGTACTCTGTTTCTAATTCGAATCGACCGAGTAACTACCCTACTCGTTCGAGCTGCAGGGAGAGTCCCAAAAGTGCTAAAAGGGAGCTCTGTAAAGCTTAATGGACTCAACCGAGTAGCTATCCAACTCGGTGGAGCTGTAGGGAGAGCAAAAAAGAGCTGAAAACAACACAATGTTTTAATTCAGCTCGACCGAGCTGAGTAAGCAGCTCTGTCGAGTATTAGGGCATAATTTCTGAGCTTATATTCTTATATTTTTAATCCTTTCTGCTCGACCGAGTAGCTATTGCTGCTTGGCCCGAGCTGCGACTTAATCAGCTGGGGCACACTACTTAACCGAGCTCGATTCGGTTTGTACTTATTCGAAAACAGCTCGGGCTAATCCCTAATCTCACTCGAAATCAACCCTCCCAAATCCCCGAGTTCCCTCTAACCCTAGCCCTAACTCGACTCGACCATCCTGCCACCGCCGTCGCCGCCCCGCTCCACTCTAGTGCCACAATCTCTGACGACTCGGTCTACCCACCTCTCTCTCCATCTCTCTCCTCTCTCCTCTTATCCCTCTCTCTACCTCTATCTATCTCTCTTTCCCCCACCCCCACTGCTCCAGCGATCAACCGGAGCAGCACCGCCGGTGCCACCCAGTGTTGGTGGCTCCACCATCCCCCCTGCGCCTCTCTCTCTACCCCTACCCCCTCTCCCTCCCAGTTCTCCCCCTCGATGCCCTATAGCTCAGGTACCTTGCCAGAGCAGCCCGCCCAATCTGCCGCCCGAGCTGCCACCCGAGCACACCCTGTGCTCGGGGCGAGCAGCCCCTTACCCCCCATCTTCTTCATCTCTTTACCCCCCCCATCTCCCCCAAATCCAAATCTCCCCCAACCCTAATTCTTTCAATTTTTGAACCCCAAACCGGATTAAATTTCGAAATTGCCTAATAATCTTCTCATATCTTATTACAGGTACACTTGGAGCTTCTTCGAGGATCCGAGTAGCTTGGTTTGGATCAGCTGGGGGATATCTTGGATTCGGGCTTCGCACGTGCATTCCACATTCACTTTTGCAGCTACGCTCGGTGTTGGTATACTCCTTCCACGCTTTACTTTTATTACCATATCATCATAGCTAGCACATTTTCATGATGCCTCCTTGCCTTAGGCCGAGGAAGCCTCAGCCAGCGAAGAGGAATGCCACCACTGGTCCCTCCTCTTCTCATCCTACACGACGCCCACGACATTCTCCTTCACCCACACCCGAGCCGTACTTGGACGATTCGTTGTCCCGTCCGACTCATCGCGATCCACTACACCCGTGCCTCTAGCCATAAAGGCCCCACACACCACCCACACTACATCTCCTCCCATCCCCACCACCACTCCTCCACCACGTCCAGTTACTCCACCACCCACCCTGAGGACATATGATATCTTCTTCAGGGACGACAATCACCACGAGCGTTTCCTAGACATGTCCCACCACACCATCATCACCACCTGCTTCGCTCACATCCCCACCCTCCAGCATCTTGGACACCTGCAGGGCATCCACAGGCTTTACCAGGTCATTGTTTTGACCGCCTTCTAGCCATCCACGCCCGCACCTACACACGCATCACACTTGAGGCGTTGAGCTCTATTGTCGTCACCCCAGCGGGTGATGGTATTAGCTTCTGGCTGCTTGACCACGACATAGTGGTTACACACGCCATGATCTGCACCCACTTCCACTTTCCTGCCATCCTCAACCGCTCACTCCCTTTCTCGCCAGACTTCGAGCCCATCACGTTCGATGCCGAGCAGTTTTGGCATCGCATCAAAGGTCTGCGAGGATATCGCCCTAGTAGGGTGAAATCCTATTGTATCGTTCACCCATGTCTCTGCTACACCCAGCGCCACCTCGCCACCACTCTCTTTTCAAGGCCAGAGGTCGGGACACTCTCCCTCCATGAGCTTTCCCATCTTATGGGGATGACTCGACTTCTATGCTTCCACCCAGACGGCACCCTCCACCCATTCCTACTCTCTGACACAGCACACTGGCTATGTCACCGCCTTCTTCAGACTACCCACGCCTCCACCGATATCTGCTGCGGCGGATTTTTCACCATTTTCGCCCAGATGCTCGGCCTAGTGCTTCCTCCATGTCTAGTGATTTCCACCGGGCCTACATGCCTGATGATGGATGTGCTTACCCGCATGTACATCATCAGGCTGCATAGTAAGCATCACTGGATTTACCTTCTAGGCGCCCACCGCGAGCAGTACCTCTACCTACACCGCCCCGACCTCACCCATGTCGCCCCAGTCCAAATTGACTGGATCACTCCCTGCATTTTTCCCATTCCCCCCATCCATGTCCTCGAGCCACCTGGAGCACTAGTCACCGACGACATCGACGACTGGATGCTCAGTTCTGACGATGATGAGCCTGACATTGCTGCCCTCGTGGCAGCCCAGCCAGCCCACCCGCACATCCACCCACACCTGGGAACACTTCTGTTCCCACTCCTGTCAGTGCTTCCACCACCACCACCACCGCCGCCGCCGTAGAGACCCCGGGGACTGTCCACACCTCTACCCCGGAGGTCGCTACCTCTGCCTTCGATGTGCCCAGACCTGAGGGCACGGTTGACCCTGCTGCTCCCGATTTCACTTCTTCTACCCCTTTGGAGCCAGCCAGTTCTTTCGCTCCTGAGCCTACCAATTCACCTATTTTGGAGCCCATCTTTGCCAACACACTTTCCGCACCTGTGGACCTCCTCACTTCCCTTCCTACCACTCTAGGATCCACAGTTTCTCTATCGGGCACCACTTCGGCATCAGCATCAGTAGTTTTCTCCGGGAGCGTCGTGGTGTCTGTCACCACTTCTGTTGCCACGAGGTCTCCCATTTCTGATGCTGCTGCTGCTTTCACCTTTACATTGGATCTCGGATCCATTCTATGCACATCCTCTTCCTTCGAGATCCTTGCAAGACCACCCTCCCCTGACTTTTAGTTCAAACCCAAGGTATCACCTGCCCATGGGCACACTACGAGGGTGGTTTCTAGTAGTTCACGCCCACCCCTTAGCTCCCGCACCATAGACTCACGTCTTTCTACGATGGAGACCGAGGTTGTCACCCTGAGGCGTGCCTTTGACACCCTCTCAGCCTCGGTCTCCACTTTTCGACGGTCCATGGAGTAGGACCTAACCTCCATTCTCGACATTCTTAGGTAACATCATGCACCCACTGTCATACTTGCACCAGCCCCTCCTCACAGGCCATACCATGTCCCTTCTATCCCTCCTGCACCGCTCACTGTGCCTCACTCTCAGGATTCTACAGGGCCTGTCACTTCTTCAGTTGAGCCAGTTGCACCGCAGTCGGATACTTCTCTTGTCGACACACCCGCTCTCACACCTGTCGACACTCCAACTGCTACACTATTGTCGAGCCTGTTATCCCTTATGTTTCCTCACCGACTGACAAACCAGTCGAGCCTTCACATTCTGTGCCCGATGTTCCTATCTCTTTTCCCCAGGAGTCAGACCCATCATCACCTCCAGATGGTGATGCCGCTGCTTGATCCTCACACTATTTTTGCTCCTGTCACCCCTTATTCTTTTTGTGCTCATCTGTCTCTTCGGGGCCCTGACCTTGCATAGCTTGGGGGATGACATTTTTGCACCGCCTGTATTTATCCCCTCATCTTGCATTTGCATACATTCCACCCGCATCATTTCATCATTTGCATCATATGCCCGCCTGTTCACATTTTTGCATATATGGCATTAGGTCATGCGTATGCATTTCTTCTTTTATTTGCATAGTTTTATTTTTTTTCATTTTCTTTTATTTACCACCCGCCCACCTTGGCCTCATTTTTCCTTCTTACCACCGTGTTCTCAGCAGTGAGGAAACTGCTGTGTTTAGCCGGGGGGATGAGCGCTATCGTTTTTATTTTCATCTTTTTCATTTTCTTCCCTTTTACACCCTTTTTATTTTTATTTTCCACCACTTTTTCACCGTTTCATTTTTTAGCATTATATTTTCCATGATTGGTATGCTTGCATGCTTGATTTTATTTCATTTTCTCCGCCTTCCTTTTCCCCTTCTGCTAGATATATTCCGAATGATGATATCTCTCTTAGCCTTAGTAACTATCACGATGCTTATTACTTTTGCCATGCAACTTAGAGTATTTTAGTTCTTACTATTCATATGCTTGCATATATGTTCTGTTGACGATCTCTCTATACAAATGCATGAAATGAATTGAAACTGAATGTATGCAGTAGTATTTAGTATATCTATGTTGGATATGCACCGAGATTCACGCATCTTTAGAATATTTGAAGCATTTGCCTTGTTATCTTTTTTACCTTCTATTACATGCCTGCTATGATTGTGTGCCTTACCGTGTGACTTCATTATTCGTTGAAATGAATGAAAATATATGTGCTTGCTTATGAGTTTCATTGGAGTATTATCTTATTGAACTATTGTGCGCATCTTATGAGTGAACCGAGTGATTATACTATTTCATTCTCTAGATATCTTATTATTCTCTACATGTCACTTGGGTTCACCCCCTCTGCTGCTACATATACCGCTTCATATTCCCAAAAATCCCAAAAGAAAAAGTTAGCTTCAAAAACCCCAAAAAGCCAAAAAGGAGCCAAAAATGTATGTATATCATATTGCTCCTTCAAAAAAAGAGTTCAAAAAGAAAAATAAAAAAATATTTCCTATATCTTACTAGTTGGAGCTACACAAATACTTGGGAAAAAGCCGCAAAATTCCTTTATTATTCCTTTGATGTGATGCCTCAAGCTAAGCTTGGGGGTGAATCCATTTGATTGTACGAGTGAGTACGCCATTAGAGTAGAGTTGTACACATTTGGAGACATTTGATAATGCTTAAACTTTGCGAAATATATTAGCTATGGAGATTTTTCAAGATTTGAAATGAATATATGAATGCCATGATCCTTATTATATTCTCTGTTGCATGCTTGGTATGACTCTTACATGCTTCATTTATTTCTATTGATTGAAAAATATGTCGCCAACATGTTTATACTAGACTCTATGAATTGCATGATGTGGATATGAATAGATTGCATGAATTCAGAGAATCACTTCCTTTGGTCGTAAATGCTTGCAAGTGATATGTTTAGCTAAGATATGAAATTCTTATTAGCATGTGATCCACTTTCAAAGCATTGTGATATGTCGCAATGGCTTGAGATCTGACCGAATACTCTAGCACTCCCATCCATCTTCCATTCTTTTTATATTTTTTATTTCTATCGCCCAGTGGGCCTCGTATTCGTCTTCCTTGAGGATGAGTAAGAGGTAAGCTTGGGGGATTTTGATGTGTCCATATTTTACATGTTTTTACCACATCATTTCATGTCATATTCGCCTCCAAACTCCATATTTTTATATATTATCGTGCTTCTAATGCCATATTCGAGTTTTATATAGCTTTTTGGATTTTCAGGAGTTTTGGAGTGAATTGGAGCTATTTTGGGACATGGACACATCTGGCACGTCCGAGATGTCATTGGAAAGGTTCCATGAGAGTTTGCCAGGGAATTGAAGAAGATTGGAGGAGAGGAGGAGAAGAGAACGAGAAATGGCAAAGTTGAGATCAGTTTCCCAGGTGACTCGACCGAGTAGCATCAGCTACTCAGCCGAGCTGACACGCTGAAATCGCACAGAAAATAGCTCAAACCTACTCGACTGAGCAGACATCCGACTCGACCTGAGTCGCACCAAACAAATGAAGATTTTGAGCTTCTCTGCAAGGCATTTCAGCTCGACTGAGCAGCTCACTTACTCGACCCGAGTCGTAAAGAAACAAAACAGCGTAAAGAAACATCCCAGCCAAAAACTTGATCGCCCACGAACTAACACCTAGAACTCACCTAGCAATGGCACGAACACCAAATGCTAAATGTATACCAAATGCGAATCCACGCAAGCGTACGGTGTCAATTAATAGTCTAAAAGATATCGATCCCACACGGAAGGTAGAGATTTATTGTCTTGGGTTATTTTTAAATCTCATAATGTAGGTAGCAGTCGGTTTCAAAAGATTATTTGTTTAGGATTTTGAACAATTAATAAAGACTATGGCTATAGGACTCATCACTAGGATCGTCGGATGTCGATGCTTGGTTAAGACTCTTACATTGCAATGGCATTATAGGAATTGTCGCAACTAAGATGTGGAATTTATGGTTCTAAGCACCATGAATCTAACGTATCGCATTAACCCAAAGGCGCACACGACACATGAATTAAGCATCGATAATATTCATGCCACTCTCGTGGACGGAATGATCTCAGCTCATGCCACTCTCGTGGATTAGATCTTCAATATATTTTGGTGGCTCTTATTGATGCAATGTCGGTAGCCGTCAATTAGTAATACAGTTTGTCGGTGGATCCCATCGATACATGAATCGGGCATGGTCATGAGTTCCAATTGAATCCACTAACTCCCTAATTAAGCCTATAGGATACTACTTAAGACAATCGATTCCACCGACCGTGGGCACGATCTCAGTACGGGTTCTCCTACAAACTTTGCAAGATCAACCAAAATACTTTCCTTTTATACGAACACAACCTAAAAATCCTAATTTTGCAACTCAATCCTAAAATCCATGGGCTAATCCATTAGCCCTAGATAGAACTACTCACGCATCATAGAAATAACAATAAAAGATTCAATAGATGCAATGGAATTCATCATAGCAATGGAAAACATCAAAAACAATAGAAAGGGTAGAGAATTGTTACCAACGCGTTGTAGAGCAATATCAATCCAAAGAGAATTAAGAAGACAAGATTCCTTGCCCGAAATAGCAATAAAAATCTAAGCTTTGCTTCATACAAAATAGCGACAGTACAAATTCTCAAAAACCTAATTAAAACTAAACTAAGAGTTTCTCTAAAGTTCCTCTCTAAAAATAAAGCTAAAAATCTCCTTAAATACATAGGGTAACAATCCCAAAAAATATCAGAAAATCTTGGCACTTGGGCCCACAAACTAGGCTGGTTGCGTTTGCGCGACTCGACCGAGTAGTGGAGCCCGCTCGGTCGAGTCAGCTACAAGCTCCGCTTGCTGCTACTTCTGCTTCTGGCTGATATGGGCTACTCGGTCGAGTAGCTCCCCTACTCGATCGAGCTACAATAGATCAAAACTTCCTCCAAAATGCTGCTCTGTTTCATTACGACTTGGGTCGAGTAGGTGAGCTGCTCGGTCGAGCTGGGATGCCTGGGAGAGAAGCACAAAATCTTCATCTGTTTTGTTTGACTCGTGTCGAGTCAGATGTCTGCTCAGTCGAGTTGGTCTGAGCTGTTTCCTATGCGATTTCAACGTGTCAGCTCGGCCGAGTAGCTGATGCTACTCGGTCGAGTCACCTGGGAAACTGATCTCAACTTTTCCATTTCTCGTTCTCTTCTCCTCCTCTCCTCTGATCTTCTTCCATTCCATGGCGAACTCTCATGGAGCCTTGCTAATGACGTCTTGGACGTGCCGATGTGTCCATGTCCCAAAATAGCTCCAATTCGCTCCAAAACTCCTGAAAATCCAAAAAGCTATACAAAACTCGAATATGGCATTAGAAGCGCGATAATATATAAAAATATGGAGCTTGGAGGTGAATATGACATGAAATGATGCGGTAAAAACATGTAAAATATGGACACATCACTTCACCCAGCTTGATGGGAAGACTCTTTGGCAAGCTTGGTGGAGATTCAACGGATTGGTGGATGGATTACCTCAACATGGCGTCGACACATTTTGGCTCCTTTGTTTCTTCAGTGGAGGACTGCATGTTGACTTGCAGGAGGCCATGACAATGATGAATGGAGGCCAATTCTTCGACATGCTGCCTGAAGCTACCTAGAGCCATCCAAAGCTTGAAGATCGATTGACACGACCATGCCGATTAGCAGCATGGCCATGCTTGAAGTGGCAGCCGATACTTATGCCCTAGCCTTTTGGCGGTGACACATCCGTTTTGATTAGAGGCACGGCCATGAGCCCCTTATTGTCTGTTGTTTCACTGGGATGTTATAATTAACTGTGAGCGATTTAGAGAGGAAGATTATCTTGTGTTTTCTTAGGGTTTTCTTCACCCTTTGGGGGCTGTCTCTCCATGGTTTTGTAAGACTCCATTATGTAATTAACGATTTCTATTCCTTTTTATTTCATTGCTCTTAGTTTTATTTCTTGCTTATTCGTGATGTTTTTCTCCATGCTTTATTTGCTGTTTATTACTATGCTGGTTGAGTAGATTTTTGTGCCTAGAGCGTAGTTGAACACTAGTGTAGGTTATTCACGTGGGTTGATTGCCCCAAATATTGTTCTATTAGAATATTGCTGGGGCATGGTTTGGATGTGATTTTATATCAATCCATCACATTAGTGGCTTCATAACCTTAATCACCGAAGAACCATCGAGGTTTTGATTTGATGTCTCTGATGGAAGGTTGACAATCTAATGCTAGGTGCCGACGAACCATCTGCCACACTCATTAGAACTACCTATATCATCGCTATCTGACGAACCAATGGAGCTCCGATAGGGATCCAAACTTTGCCCCTCATTCCCTCATTCACCGATGAACCATGTATTGATTTTGAACCCTCATAGACGGCTTACTGTCTTAGAACAAGAAGCTAGATCGATCCCATATTAACCTACATTAGTGGTGATGCTTAGCACTGTCACCTTTTCTTTATTTTCATATTTCAAGGATAATTTCCCCATCTTCACTACCATCGTGTAGCTAATTGAATGCATAATTAATCGATACTCAAACCACTGCCTCCCTGTGTTCGACCCGTAAGCTACAACTACATAGTGTGCTTGCGGTTAATTTAAAGCTCCTAACAACACACAACCCTCTTCCCTTGTTCTTCTTACCCTTTAATTGACCAAACTAATTTAATCTCACCCTCGGTTTACCAATTGGCTTAGCATCATCTCTCCCCCTTTGATCTTCTTCTTCTCTTCACCCAAGCACAAACACCCCTTCTTCTTCTTCTCATAGCAAACCCAATCCGTCTTTTTCAACGGAGAAACACAACATCTATCTCCTCCTTCCTCCTCTTGTCTCCACCCATGGCCAACTCTGTCTCAACCATTACCAAGCTCAACAGCCAACATCACTACCATCATCATCATCATCATCATCATATTCTTCTTCTCTTCACCCAAACTTCTCCCATCTCCTCCCCCTCTCTACCTTGGGTGCAAGACAAGAGGCCCAAGCACCCGAGCCCACAACCCCAAGCCCTCACAACCCCAGCCACCTCTCATTGGACCTGAGCGCAAGCACAGCCCGTTGGTAGCCCAAGCATCCCGGCACCCTGTCGGCTTAGTCCCGAGAGAAGCAGGGAGGCCACCTCCCCTTGGCTCCGGGCATAAGCACAGCCCACTGATAGCCCATGTCGCCGGGCACCATGTCGACTGGGTCTCGGGTGCAGTAGGGAGGCAGGACCTCCAGCCCGGGCCCCTGCAGCTTGCCAGACTCCTTCCCAAGATGTGAGCAACCTCCCTCTCGAGAAATCCGGCTATATCCCCACCAAACTCGGCACCCTCATCTTCCTTTGCAGGCTCAATCTCCACGGCGACAAGCTCTTCAGCTCGATTCCCAGCCAACTCTTCAAAACTTCCTCCATCCGATCAATCTTTTTGTAGGGCGCCAACTTGTCTGAAAAACTGTCACCCAAACTCCTCCTCGTCTGCCCAAAACCCGAGCTCCGTGCCACCCTGTTGAAATCCCGAGTTCACCCCCCTGTCGACCCCTTGCACCGCCTATCCCCCATGCCACTCCACTGCAGCATAGTCAGAAAATGGGAGCCATGCCAACTTTGGTTAGTAATAGCAATAGTAGTAGTAATGAATGAATAGATAGTAAAGTAAATGAATGCATCATACTTTCCATATTGCCCGATTTTTTTTGTGGGCAACAGTGGGCTTGTACTTGCATGTAATGTAAGGAACGAATGAAGAAAAAAAGGGTCACTTTCTTAAGTCCTCCAACACAAGAAAATTCACACGATAAAAGGGGAACTTCCTATGCGTCGGCCGAGCCCATGTGCCCTGAGAGTCCTTGAACCTCCCCCACAGTCCCCCGTGCACCTTCGCTATAATCGTGCACCCCGTACACCAAACATCGGAGCTGAAGGTGTTATGCGTGGAGTGGAAGCAATCAGATCACCGAAGTATCTAGCACGAAGAACAAATAGAGAGCAAACAAAGGATTTTGGTCGCCTAAACGACCAATGGAACACTTCTCTTAATTTCAACTAAAACACTCAACCACTACAAAGACATCATCAAAAATGGCTCACTCAAAGATCGCTCACAATGATCCTATGGAACTTCCAATAGGATCTCGTACAAACTCTCACAATGCTTCAATATAAGCTCATTGATTCCCAATTTTCGATGCTTAATAACCAAAACATGACATCCCTTTTATAGGAATGGAGGGGGAGGGGGTTGGTGCACCAACCCCCATGGGTTGGTGTACCAACCCACCACCAACCCCCCTTGGGTTGGTGCACCAACCCAAGGGTAGCCCACATGGGCTAATTGAGCCAACAACCACAAATCTCCCCATTGGCGAGATATTGGGTCTATATCACACAATCGACCGTCAACGCTCCTCCTCGGTGAGAATCATCTCATGTTCCTGTCATCTTGCCTCGAAAGGCTCATATGGCTTCCCAGAGCCTCATTGCCCCAGAAGGGGCCACCAAAGTCATCTCATATTTTCAACATACAAGTCCGAGCCATACTCGAACTTTAATCTGGTATCGACCTTCATAAGCTCGTCCGTCGAACAATTGCTAGTGCAAAGTAGCTCCACCCGATCCTTGGCTTCATCAGTCGTCGTTGATTCCATCTCATCACACCAATCTTTCATTCGTCCACATAGGTCGCCATTGTGCTCCACCTCACCGAATAAGGTTGGAGACTCATCACACCTGATAAAGAAAGCAAATGAGACCCTTCTTGCAGGTTGGCATCTCTCATACCTTGGTCTCTAAACTTTGATAGAATCCATCCGCGTGCAAGTTGTGGGGATAAGGTATCTCCACCATACTTACTTGAACCATCACCTCTATTAGCACCACCTCTCCGGAGATCATCCAATGACGGCGTCTTT